>QXDT01000127.1:0-536470 GCA_003717175.1 Protomyces macrosporus | reverse complement strand
ACCCTAACCCTAACCCTAACCCTAACCCTAACCCTAACCCTAACCCTAACCCTAACCCTAACCCTAACACCTCTTTGGAAAGTAATACTTTCGCAAACGTTTGAGTATCTCATATATAAATTCTCTAGATGGGTACACGAAGATTTGCTTCCTGTCTCATTCAAAAGACTTGATCCACACAGCTTTCATTCCTAGAAGTGACTTTTCTGCTGGGACTGGGCATAGTAACTAGAGCCGCACGAGGTTGGCATCAGAACTCACTCGCCGGCTTGGTATGGAATCTTGTATCGCAATCGGTCGACGTCGGGGTAAAAATGAGGATGCCAGGCACTTTCCCTCCCCATGGTGGCAAAAAGCTAGGCAAGAGCGTCAGTAGCCGCTCCTCTATACCGCATGTGTCCACTTGATTCTCCGCTTCAAAGGTGATGCGGAAATTGTCGCCTAAATCCTGGTCCATGTCAAAAACCTTTGCTTCCAGGGTGCGCGGCATTTTAATGCCTAAGAAATGATTTTTGCATGGTGTTGTATTGAAACAATACCTAGGACATGCAGTGAAGATGGCTGGTTCCGTTGCAGACTCCTGGAAAAAGTGCCCACAACCGTCTCTTGCCCATTGGTAGCAGCTAGTGTCGTACGAACAGTGGTTCTCGTATCCACCACCCGATGTACATCCTGTCGTTAGGTTATCCCGGAACAGTGAAATAACCCACCGCTGTAGACCCGGTAGCTGTTGGTGTTTTTAATACTCTCTATTGCAGATTTGAGACTGCCAATGAGCCAATGTCGTACTTGGACGTGATCCATGACAACTGGGTGGATCTGATCTTGGCCTCTTTCTCGACTTCCCCAACTGCCCGAGAGCGTCACAGTCACTCGCATATTTCCAAGAGGCTCACGCACTTCTCCATCAAACCAACAGCCAGCGCCTGTGCGTCAGCAAGCAGCAATGATCCTTCATGTCGGGCAATTACCATGGGTCGTAAAATCTTTTTGCTGTTCAACAGCAAAGTTGCCGATAGGCAGTTCGTCCGGGTTCCAAATTGTCTTGTCAAAGTCAATTGTGCCAACGTCAAGCAACTGATCGTGCATGATGACACGCATGTTGAGCAACGGGTCATCTACAGTCAGCAATGTCCGGTAGGGATGACACCTACTTTTCGGTCCGCACTGGAATCCTTTGCCTCCATTGACCCAAGCACACTTTTCCGTCACCCAAGGAGGTAGATTGCCGCAGATGATGATCATGCCAGGAAACGATTTGTGATTGATCATGGCAGGATCAATGTCGGTGTAGTTTGACGCATAATTGAAGTAGCAAGCTGAAATTAGCAGCAGCAGCAGTAGCAATCAGATTCTCTACGGTCTGTCGGAGGTTTCTTGTAGCACTGTTTGACGATCTCTGGCAACCTTGAGCCATTGTAGTAGCAAAACTCTGCACATGGATCATCCTCTGTCGCCCGCACAGTACGAATCACGAGCATCATCATACATAGTATCCTGTTCATCGTTTCCAAAAAGTAGAGACTGAGAGAGCAGGCCTCGTAGCGTTGTATTTGCAGAGATCACCTCGGTGGTTGCCTGACTCAGGAGTCGACAAGCGGAGATGAGGTCAGGGGTTAATCCGCTGTTATCCGATTGAGTCGTCATGTCGATGGCACGTCGTATACTCACTAGCTTTCTGAAGTCTAGCCATGTTCTGCAAGTGCAGTTGGCTACATGAACCCTCGCGGCGGTAGCCTCTATAGCAGAAATGCTCCCAATCGTAGATAAATCAGCACATTATGATACGAACCCACACAAGAAACTGCGCTTGTTACTAGATTGAGCTTTAAGTCGATCGTTGAGCTCGATGTCGTTGTCCTCGCGCTCATCGCTGTAATCAGTCATCGTTGATCATGGTAGGCACTGTCCGAAGCGCGAGATGCACCGCGGGATGCGCCTTTCAAAGTTTTGCGACTCGCGCGACATGCCACAAGGAAAATTGATCCGACATGCTTCAATAGAACGTCTCATGACAACAGATGCCTAAGCTCAAGCTTCCAAATGTATTACGACAGGAGCTTGGTGTCAAGTCTCGAAGGGCAGCTGCAAGGCCAGCGGCCCAGTCCGAGCCGCGCAAACGACGCAAACTATATCAGCCAACTGCTGAGAGCGAAACACCCACGGCCGAGGCAGACAGCAAGCCGAAAAGGGCGCCGGCGCAATCGCATGGAGACTTGCTGATGGAACAAGACGATCGCGAGATTGACTACTGGGAAGCCAAGTTGAGCAACGCGGCGGGCGGCGCCGATGATCAAGATGGTCTTGATGAGCTGTTTGATGGGCTTGACTTGCCGCGCGGCAAGAGTCTACTCGAATACGAAACAGAGTCGGGCTCGGAAGGTGATATGGCGGCGTTTGATGCTCAGTCTAACGAGGAACAAGACGAGCCTGTGGGGCCTGCAACACCGGCGAACGACATTCCCGCAAAACGCAAGCCGTCGTTGTATGAGCCAGCGACAGAAGCGAAAGAAGCATCCGGTACTGCGCCTGCAGCTTATGTACCGCCGGCATTACGCAAGCAGCAAGGTAACTCACAACTGCATCGGCAGCTGAAAGGTCATCTCAACAAGCTGTCGGCGGCCAACATAAGCACTATCTACACCGAGATTGCACAACTCTACATCACCAATCCTCGCGGTGAAGTCAACAGCTCCTTTTCAACATTATTACAATCTCTTGTCGCAGGCAAGCATCTCGATGCCTTTATTATCCAATACGCTGCATTGGTTGCCGCCTTTTACAGGTCACATGGCACAGACTTTGCTGCATTCATGGTACAATCGCTCGTCGAGAGCATCGATGCCGGCAAAAAGCTTCTTCCTCTCCTCGTCGAGCTCTACAACTTTGGCGTCGTGTCCGCGTCGCTTATCTACGATTTCATCAGGGAAGCCCTCTCAGACCTGTCCGAGGACAATGTCGAATCCCTGCTCATGATTGTCAAGTCGTGCGGCTCTTCTCTGCGAGGCGACGACCCGAGTGCCCTCCGCGATATTCTGACGCTGCTTCAAGAGCAAGTCGCGCACACTGACGACGTCTCTGCCCGGACGCAATTCATGATTGACACGCTCATCAACCTCAAAAACAACAAGGTGACGGCCGATGGCGCCAGTGTCAAGGAGCTGCGCACACGCCTGCGCAAGTTCATCGGCAATCTCGATACAAGGACCGGGACGGCGCCCGAAGCGCTCCGTGTCTCGCTTGATGATATTCGCAACGTTCGCACACGCGGCAAGTGGTGGCTTATTGGATCTAGCTGGGCAGGCGAGGCGTCAGAGCGCAAGCCCGTTGAAGTCGAGCAGCCGGTTTCTCAAGAACTTGCCGAGTTGGCCAAGGCGTACCGACTTACGCATCCTATCCGCAAGCAAATCTTCATCACGATCCTCTCGAGCGGCGATTATCTTGAAGCCATCACGAGTCTCATGTCACTCCGGCTCAAAAAGTCTCAGGAAGCGGAAATTTCGCGCGTGCTAGTCATGCTCGTTGGAGGCGAGGAGCGCTTCAACCCATACTATCTCTACATCGCCAAAGGCCTTGTCGAGCGACACGGTACGCGCATCTCGCTTCAGTTTTGTCTATGGGATCTCTTTCGTGAGCTTGGCGAGGAGGAAACCCAAATTGGCACCGGCGGGCAGCGCGCGTCTGTCAGTATGCGCAAGATTGTCAACTGCGCCAAATTTTATGGCGGTCTAATTGCGATGCAAGCCTTGCCACTGACGGTCCTCAAGATGTTGACCTTTTCACGGCTTCAATCACAAACAAAGCAGCTGCTCAACGTCCTCTTTAGCGAAATCTTTCTCAAAACGGACGACAAGACGGTCGTGGTCATTTTCCAACGGACACGGACGCAAGAGCACAAGGCGCTTCGCGATGGCATTGGCTGGTTCCTGCGCAAGCAGGTTGCTAAAACCATCGTGGTGCAAGGTCAAGAGGCGGAACGCGTCAAGGCTGGTGTAGAACTCGCAAGGACAGTCTTGACAGCTGCGTAGTCTAGAATCTTAGAATCCTATAGCCTAGTCTACCCCCGCAGAATCCGATCGGCGAGCTCCTTTTTAGCCATTTGATAGGCATTCATGAGTCCCTTTTCTGAAAAGTCGAGCGGCACACCGCCTTCCATCCCTGTTGGCGCGCGCGTGACGCGTGTCGTGATGGTGACGGGGTCGGTTTCCAGAATGACGCCGTCGTCGCAGATTTCGTCCACCGTAATGGCCAATAGATCATACTGCTCTTGCAGAATATGCTTGTCGATCGTGACGCGAAGCAAGAGTTCAAGCGACTCGCGTAGCGCCAGGACCACGGCGTAGATCATGAGTTCGTTCTCGTCGCCGCTGCCAATCACGTACATGACAAGGTCTGCCGATGTCTTGAAGCAGACAACGCGCCCTTCGAACAAGACAATGTCGGTCGTTTGCTTTTGTGTCTTTTTGAAGAGCGACGCTTCGAATGTCTTTTGTGTAGCGACATTGTGGGCGAGTGAGGTGGAGACATTTGCAGTAGTCGTACCCGTCACGGTGCTGGTCGCATTGTTGCTATGAGGCGGTGAGTAGTATCGTGCAAAGATGCGCTGGCCATTGTTGTCCAGGATGACGATCCCTTGGACCGCGTAGAGGGTCAAGTTCATCTTGGCCTGTGTTGATGATGGCCTGTGGTATTGGTTTGAGTGAAGAGCGCGACGAGAGAAACAACTTGTCCATGTCCAGGTGGTTCTTGCAAGGACACTCCTATAAATACTTGTACTGTATAAGCTAATATGCTCAAGCAGCAGTGTAGATACTTCTCCCTGCTCAGACAAGCTGCTTATCCGCGCATCAGACCATATGCCAAGACACAGTCTGTTGAGCTGCCAGAACCTGCAGCATCTGTCGCCACCGAGACCAAGACGGTGCCTTGGTTCATGGAGTACAACAAGCAGTTTGACATGAACGCTCCAGCTCGCAAAGCATCTATTCCCAGCTTGCCGGAGAGCTCGCCAGCTTTACTATCGCCATTGCTAGACTATCTCGTGCAAGATCTGATTCTGCAAGATATCAAGCTGCTCGACTTGCGGCAAAAAGAAAACCCATGGGGCGATGACTGCATGATGATTCTTTGCACTGCTCAGTCAGAAAGACAGCTACGCTCATCAGCCGAGTCACTTAAAGGATACTTGCGCAAACAAGGCGGCCAGCCGCGTATTGAAGGACTCGTCAATTGGGAAAATACCAAAGTCAAGCGCCGCCGTCGAAGAAAGATGCTCGGCAAGGCGAGCTATCAGGTAGACGACGATCGACTTCGTTGGATCTTCATTGATGCCGGCAAGTCTGGGCTTATTCTGCAACTTTTTACCGAGCAAGGGCGCGATGAAGTGCAGCTTGAGGAGCTCTGGCAAAAGCGAGCACTCAGCGAGTAAACTGTGCTATGGCAAGAGCCAATACCTAGGATGCCTGCGCAGTAACGCGCATCTCGCCGTCATCAACTTTGCCAAAGGCACCCGCTTTGACAAATGCCTCAATCGCTTGCCTGTGGCCACACGCCAAATCGCGCCCGCCGACAGCGTCATCTGCCTGCAACGTCTCAAGCACCTTGCGCATGATTTCAAACTTTGTTGCAATATCGGCATACTCACCCTTGCCAGACATAAGCAACGCAAGCGCGCCCTGGCTGCCGCAGATGAGTGCGACACCGTGTTGCCACGTTGCCAGCTGATGAAAGTGGTAGTAGCTGACTTGGCGTGGTACTTCAAACGTGCTTGATAGACCCTCAAACAACTGCAGCATGTAGTCGCCCGAACACTTTTCCTCAAGCACGCGCGTCTTCCAACTATCGGTGGGACTTCTTTCAAAGAGCAAGCCGAGGCTGGCTAGATGGCGACGTCCAATTTTGGAAGGCAAGACCGGCCAAACGCGATCTGGCATCGAGACAAAGAGGGCGGCAAGGGTTTGCAAGGCAGCGTCTTGAATGGCTTCACGCGTGGAATGCAAACGTGCTTTCAACAGATCGAGCAGGTTGTGCTTGTCTGCAAGCAAGAGGCAGTCGGCTTGAGGCAGGCGCGAGACGAGCCGTAGAATCTCGATGCACACGAGCTCATCCTCAAATGAGTCGTGTGCATAGATGCCTTTGCCCTCCAATTGGCGAAGCAACCAGTCAAGCGTAGCGTCGTAGTTGTTGGAAATCATCTTTTGCATCGTCTGGAGGCCACAACAGTCTGCAAGCTCCAGCTGTGTCAATTGCGAGATCCATTGAATCAAGCCGACTGCAAAGAGTACATCCTCCTCGAGCCCATCCTTTGGTGGAAAATGACTTGCAATCATGCTGTGATATGCAGGTCGATTGGCTTGCAATAATGCACGCAGCGTCAAGTCAAGAAGCTTGAGCAACGCACCGTTGCGATCCTTGCCTGGCGGATAGGCTGATAGAATAGTATCGTGTAGGTCTGCCTCAGCGAAAGCCTCTTGAAGTGTCTGTGACTTGAACAGTCCATCCAAAAGTAAAGCGCCTGCCGCAGTTGAGAGAGCCGGATCGCCCGGACGCGTGTAAGCAAAAAGCAGCGTCGGCAGCAATTGAATGAGCGTCATGAACAAGCCTTCTTCTGGCAGTGCTTCAAGCAAGGCCTGCACAAGCGCCAGCGTTTCCGCTTTTGCTTCCGCCATAACAGTCAATTGACTGGTTGGCTGGTTCTTGATTCAGGAGACCGTCAAGACCTGCCCTGTTCTGTGGTAACCAAGAATGCTACGGACAATGTTAAACTATAACTGCTCATCGCTAATTGAAAAGGCTCAGACAATCAGCCTCAGACATTGATCTCCATACTGCCGCGCGATGAGATCTGGCTGCGATAATCCGGCAAAGCCCAATCGCCGCAATCGTACTCTGGCAACGTTGCCTGAGAATTGGTTGTATTGACACTCGCCATGCTGCCGCGTCGACGGCGCTGCTGTTGCACCTGCTGCTGCTGTGCCAGCATCATGGAAGCAGAAGCCGAAGTCGAAGTATTGCCCGAACGCCGCATGTATGCATATTGTGCATTGTTGCGTGTGTTTTCAGCAACGACGGCGTTCCAGTAAGCCGATGTGTCGCCAAAGTCAGGGTCATGCAGCATACTAGCGAGTCCCGTGCTACCCGCTGGCGGTGGTGGACGAAAGGGCGCGGCGCGACGCTGCTGGGCGCTGGCCATAGCTGAAGACGAGGATCCCGTAGAGCGTTGCAAGGCGCGGTAGACGTCTGCAAGAATAGCGGCCCGTTCTTGCGCCGAGTCGCCGCTTGACTGATTGAGATATTCAGACCACTCATTCAACGTGCGCGTCGAAGGATCACCGACATGACGCTGCCTGACAGCCTGGACATGCAAACCGGGCGTCCTAGCGACGGCGCGATCGAGCACGGATCGGACAATCGGCCGATCACGGCGATTTTCTTCTAGCAAGAGGCGCGAATTAGACGCTGAGCGGTTCCAGGTCCGTGGATTGGCAGCGTCAAAGACCGGTTGCGGCGGTGATTGCGGTGTCGGTGCGGTCGTGTGACGCGTGTGATCCGGTCGTGTGGTAGGTGGCATGTTGCCGTGTGCAAGGGCCGGTGAGCTCGCATTGGAGCGCGGATTGTAGTCTAGTTCAAGATCAGCTTGGGCTCGTCATAGGAGTGGAAGAGAGGCATACAGTGCCAGGAATGGGCCAAGGCTGCATCAAAAGCGCGTGGTCTGTCGTTGCGGGGTGGGGCCGTCATGCCTGGTCGTGGCTGCTTGCAAGGTTGTTGTTGTAAAGAGAGCGTGCGGGATAGAGGGCGCCTTAAGTGGCCCTGGGCCTGCTGTCGTCTGCGCAGGTCGCTCTGGTTTGTGTTGCTTGTTTGAAGGGGTATGCCTGCGCTGCGACCTTGTGATAAATCTATGATGCGCTAGTATACGATCAAGGCTCGGGCCGCTTTTAGGCTTCCGCAGGTGATGAGAAGGAGATTTGGCATCGGAAATAATACGAAGGCCTAGAAAGCTCAGGAATCAGAGAGCGAGAAACACGAAACACGGAGCAATCGCTTTGCATTGATTATGAGGCTTGAGCTTACAGCTGCAGACGAAGCATGTTTGACTACAAGAACTGCAGGTAGTAATAGACCTAATAGTATTAAATAGAATGTACGCAATGACCCCCGTCGCCCTTGTAGCTAGATCAAGGACAGAAGGTTGGTAAGCCGAAAGCACACTCTATGAGCCGGGAACGCCCGTGCTTGCCACAGCGTGGGCAGAAGCAGGGAACAAGTCGTACGTCGTACGAAGCCCAAAGTAAAAAATATATTCTTTCTAAGCAGGTCTTGACAAAGACGCTTGTCTTCCGGAGAAGGTAGCCATCCTTGCCAAGGGTCCTGTTAAAGAGGATAAGTTTCCTACTGATGATATGTTGAGGGATCAAAGCAGCAGGCGGCCTTGTCTCTGCTATAAACCAAAATTTTAGATTTGTCCCACGCTCACTATGCACAAGGGGTGGCTGCCACTGGCTGGCCCTCTTGCTCTGTAACTCTCGAGATGCCACTACTTACTTCTGACGACGCTGCTTGATGCGCTCCTGGGCAGCCTTAAACTCCTCCTCCGTCGGCTCACAGCTCGCCTCGGCATTGCTTCGCTTGTTCTTCTTCTTCTTCTTGGGCGTGCCATACTTTTCCTCATAGTGTTTCGCCAAAGCGGCCACGCCATCGTCGTCCAACTTTGAGAGCGAATTGTTTTGCCTTGACCGAATCAGCGTGCCGAGCTCACCTTCGGTCATGTGTGCCGGGTTGCTCTTGTCTTTGGACTTGAGCTTGGCCAAGAGCTTGTCCGCCTGGGCAGCCTCCTTCTCGGCTTTACGGATGCGGGCCGCTTTTTGCTCAGGGGACTCGTCGTAGGCCGGATAGCGCTTCTCGCCGCCAGCAATCGCCTCGTCAATGAAGCCACGGAAGCGCTTCTCGTCGGTATCGCCGAGCATCTGTGACAGCATCACCTGCTCAAACAATCGCTTCCAATCGCCTTTTGTCTTTTTGTACGCAGCCACAACATCCTTGCGTTCTTCCTCTGAGCCTTGATATTCACGTTTGACTTGCTCAATGACACTTTCGTCAATGACCACCTTGTACTGCTGCGCCATGAACGCTTCCCAATCGAAATCACCACTCTCGCCATCTGTGCGGCCCGTTGTGTCATAGAGCTTCTTCTTTTTATCATTAGAAAGGATGCCATAGGCCCAAGCAATCTCCTTGAAGCGTGCATCCGCCTCTTCACGTTCATTTGCAGGCACTTTGTCTGGGTGCGTCTTGAGCGCCAATTTGCGATAGGCAGACTTGATGTCCTTGTCGGACACTTTGGCTTCGAGGCCTAGCAATGTGTATGGATTCCTGCCTTGGCCATCCTGCTCGTCCTCGGCCTCTTCAGCAGCATCTGCGTCTTCCTCGTCGTCCTCTTCATCTTGGTCCGACACGGCACCCGGTGAGTAATCGCCAGAATGCACCGACTCTTCGTCTGATCCATCTTCCGGTAGCTCTAGCAACGGCTCCTCGGTCGGCTTGGAACGTGAAGAGCGCGTCATTTGCGGTTATGTATTTGCTTGTTCGTGTGGATCTCCAAGTCGCGTCGCGTTGTTTGATTGCGACTCCGGGACTGCGAGATGACACGTTTGTCATAGTAGTCATCCATGCACTGTACAGTACAGGACCCTCTAGAGGCTAATCGATTCTATGGCACCGAAGCCTGCTCCGTGCCAAGTGTTTCCATCACCTCACGCACACGCTGCTTACTCACGCGAGCAAACCCCATCGTCTTGACCTGCTCCCAAACATCCCGCGTCCGCACCGCCTCGATCCCCTGCAGCGCCAATTGCTCCAGCACAGCCGTCACTACCGGACCCAAATTCCAATCACCCACAGTACAAAAGGCGCCCTTGCGTACCTGCGACGTGACAAGCATGCCATCCGCAACGAGCTCGGCAACGCAGCTGTTGAGCATGCGCGGTGAGGCATCCTCAACAGACCCATAGCGTTGCTGGGCAACCGCCTGAGCCGCAGACGTGAGACGTGTGTCATTGCACAAGTCGCGTAGACTAAATACTTGGATGCGGCGCTGTGTCAAGTGTTGCAGAATCTGGCGTTTGAGTAAGCGCACGCTTTGTCCCTCTGCCTCAAGCGAAGCCACATCGACCTGTTCAGCAATTTTTTGCTCTTCTTTGACGAGTACACGCTCGTGATGTCGTAGTGCCGAAGACTTGGTATGTTTTTCTGGCAATTGCCAGGGAATGTCGAGTACTTTACGTCGCACGTCGAGCCGCTCTTGCCAAGCGGCTGCTTCGTCTGCGGGTTCTGTCAGCAGCTGCACCTTGATGGCTTTTAGAAACGGCTGTTCAAATCCATGTTGTAGTGTGCCTTTAATCTTGACAAGCGAGCCGATATCAATCGACTTGGGACCAGCTGCAATAGATGCATCGGCATAGACTTGATCATATAGCTTTGCACAAATGACGGCGCCACTGCCATCATCCAGCTCGAGCTCGCCATACGCAACATCGCGTAGAGCACCCGTCAGCCGCACTTCAGCTGCAACCACCACCGCGACGACTTGGACCCATCGAATAGGATGATTCTTGTAGAAACGCACGCCGCCTGCTTCATAACCAGCAATGAGCTTCAGTTTATATAAATCTGCAATAAAGAGCTTGACCCAGGATGTATAGGTCTGCGAGAGATCATAGTAGCAGGGGTCATGATAGTGCATGGAGCATGCTTCACCTTGTTTGATGGTCTGTCACTCGTGACTATGCTGGCGTTGTGTCGTTCCTGTGACGCTGCTGCACTCCACACTACTCAGACTAATGTACCAGTCCTTGCAACATCACCCGACAGGCGCAACAAGCTCAGCAGGCCGGTACAACAGCGGCAACAGTCTTTCAGTCTCCTAGAGAGGCACAGCCATCGCCGATCTTGCCATGAGCAGGCTTTTAGTCCGCTACACCATCCCGCTTGCTGGCTCGGATGCCGCAGGACATAGGCTAGGCGTCAACGCTCTTGCTGTGGACCCAACAGGCGGCGGCACCCTCTACAGCGCCGTATGTACTCGATCCTTGCTAGAAGAGACTAACAGAAGGGTCGCGATGGTGTCATTGCAGCATGGGACCTCAACATGGCCACAAGCAAGTGTCCCAACAAGTTCAACGATGAAGCCTTCGAGTATCAGGTTGACGCCGTCCATGGCCCAAGCAAGATGAAGGCCTCGATCCAAGCAGATACCAACTGGATCAATGAAATGTCCATCTCGGCCGATTACCAGCACATCTATACCTGTTCTAGCGATACACTCGTCAAGCTTTGGCGGCCCAACGCCGGTGGCAAGGCCGACACGCTTGGTTCACATGGCGACTACGTCAAGTGTCTGACTGTACCCAAACATACAACAGATTGGATCGCGACAGGCGGTCTCGATCGCGAGATTTTATTATGGGACACAGCCGGCAACGGCGAGCGCATGCGCATCAACGAGGAAAGCGCCGATGGCGGCATGAAGCAAAGTGTCTATGCGCTCGCGGCAGGCCCAAATTTACTTTGTTCGGGCGGTATTGAAAAGGTCATTCGGCTTTGGGATACACGGACGGCGCAACGCGTCACCAAGTTTGTGGGCCATACCGATAATGTCCGTGCTCTTCTATGCTCCGATGACGGTAAGACTTTTGTCTCTGCTTCCTCCGACTCGACCATCAAGATTTGGGACTCGACGGCCGGCCGTTGTCTACATACCATGACCTATCACTCGGATCCAGTTTGGGCGCTTCACAGTGAACATCCCAATCTCGCCGTGTTTTATGCAGGCGATCGCTCAGGTCTCGTCTCGAAAACGGATTTACGGCAGATGGGCACCGACCAGTCTGAGACGGTGGCGCTATGCAAAGAAACGTCAAGTATCAACAGCCTAGCACTGCTGGGCGATCGACTTTTTACGGCGACAGCTTCAAGCAGCATCCATCGCTGGCGCGATACAGAAACCCGACCTACCGATCCATTCGCCAACCCTGAAGACTTGCCGTCATCGCTTTCACGCATCGAAACGCAAAATTCAACCATCTCACGTAACAGTAAACCCCTCAACGGTAAAGATCAATCCATGTCAATAGCGTCGGTGGTCAGTCTGAGTCTTGGCGAAGAACGGCGGGGATTTGGCGACTTGTCAAAAACAGCCCGAGATCAACCTGAGCATGTCATTCATGGCCAAGCAGGCCTAATTACACATCAAATCTTGAGCGATCGCATTCACGTCTTGACGCGTGATGCGGCAGGCGAGGTGAGTCTCTGGAATATCGCCCAGTGCCAGCGCGTCAAAACTTATGGCAAGGTGGACATTGAGCATGTGGAAGATTCGCTGCAAACGCCGTTGGCCATTCCAAGCTGGTGCAGCGTCAACACGCGCGTCGGTGCACTCACCGTTGAAATGGATCCACGCAACTTGCTCGATGCCGAGACTTATTTTGATACCGTCCTCGCTCGGGCACAACTCGACTTTGAGACGCGCAACTGTCGCTTCAATATTGGCAAATGGGTGCTCTCAGGACTCTTCAAGGGGCTTGTGGATGCGGAGCGGCTACGCGATACGATCGAATGTACACGCCTTCGCAAGCGACGACCTGCAAAGCTCAACTTGGGCGACTTGGCGAGTCAGGAAGATGGCCTTGAGACGCCGCGCGCGGGTGATGGACCACGCAGCTCTGTCATGCAAACACCCGGCAGTACCGTCGGTCTGGCTACCCCGATGCCAACATACAACGCGCGTCCTGGTCGCACCTCTCCCTCTGAACCTTCAACACCCGTCGCTGGCGACTACTTTGGCGATCAACATGGCAAAGACAAGGCTGACACCCAGACAGAGCCGACAACACCTGGTGGACTCAAAACGCCTGGTGGTAGTTCCTTTATGAAGGGTATGAAATGGATGCGAAGCAACAAGTCTGCCAAATCGCCTGCGGCCGACAAGACAGCTGTCAAGGAAGTCGTGACGCCAACAGCGTTTCTCAAGCCTGCGCAAGAAGAGCCGCCGGCGACCTTCAAAGAGGTGGTGGAGCTGCAACGCAAGATGTTTGTTGAAGACGACAAGGCTAGTGAAGAACGCAAGACGTGGATTCAGCCAATGGGGCCCATGCCACCGCTTGTTGTGCCGAAAGAGGTCGAGTTGGGTATTGCCGACTTTAAGCCTGGCGAGGGTGAGGCGAAGGATATCTATCGCGGCACCGTCGGCGGCTTGACTTCAGAACTCTCCAAAGTCGCAGGGATTCTGCCAGCCTGGCTCGCCGAACTCTTGCTGCTGAATGGTATGCCTCCTGCCATGCACAATATTGAGCAAGGCAAACTCTACTTTTCGTTTGCGCCCCTTGCGTCAAGTTCGCTCGGCGACCCATTCAATCAAGGTGAGACGCCGATGCGACTTGGTGCCGCGCGGTCCTTGCGCGTACGCAAAGCGTTGACCTATATTTCCCAGCGGCTCGACTCGGTTACTGTTGAACGCGAAGGACAAGGCAAGAGCGAGGAAGACTGGCTGGAGATTCGCGTCAACGGCAGTCCTGTGGATCCAGACTGGACGCTGTTTATGGTACGGCGGCATTTATGGAAGCAAGGTGGAGATATGAAGCTAGAGTATCTATTGAAGAGAGAGGCTTCTCAGTCATAGATTATATGTCGTACTTCTATCATCCTGGCCAGAACAAGCGACTGCCTCGACCCATCCATCTGCAGATTACAGTACTGTACAAGTACTGTACATGTACTTGTCGCAAAATAAAATCTCGCCACAGCACAACGCGACCGACGCGACTTGCTCCGAGAGAGTAAACTCGTCTTGCTCATGAGCGCTGAGGAGGATGCGGCATGGGATGCAGCCTTGCCAGAGCTAAGCAGTAGCATGCCGACGCTACCCGTCATGGACCATCATTTACGCTGCCGCATCTGTAAAGACTACCTCGCCGCGCCCATGATTACAACGTGCGGTCATACATTTTGCTCGCTCTGCATACGGCGCGCTTTAGCAGCGGAAGCACAGTGTCCAGCCTGTCGAACGCGCGAGGAAGAGTTTAAGCTACGGAAAAATGTGCTTGCAGAGGAACTGGTCGAGGCATTCAAGCCGCTGCGGCATAGTCTTGTCACTTGGCGGCAGCAGGTAGTCAAGCAGTCAACAATCCTCGTTGGAGCTTCGGGAGAAGAGGAGGGAGTGCCTCTACGCGCCAAGCGGCGGAGAACAACACGCTCTGGTGCAAGGTCAGTCTCACCCGAGCCGGAGCGACAGGTCTTGCGTGCTGGTCACGTTGCTTGTCCGATTTGCAGCAAGCCGGTACATGAAGACACCATCAATGCACATGTCGATCGGTGTCTCTCCGGTCAAGCAGAGTCAGAGCCGACAGCCTCACGACACTTTCAACCGCAAGTGAAATCTAGAAGTGCGACGCCCATCACAGAGAAGCGGATACCGAAGCTGAACTATGCGGTCCTGACGGAAGGTAAGCTGCGAATGGAGCTGAGTCGGCTCGAGATTCCTTCACATGGCGGCAAGGCCTTACTTCAGCGTCGGCATACGGAATGGTTGACGCTCTGGAATAGTAATCTGGATGCTAAGCAGCCACGTTCAAGAAGAGAATTGCTCAGGGAGCTTGGGGCATGGGAACAGGCATTGGGTCGATCGATCGTCAAACTGACGACAGAAGAATTGGCCGAGTTGGCCTCGGGCCGCGACTCTGGCGATTTCGAGGTACTCAAGGCGCAAGCACGGGCTTCGGCAGCAGCGGCCAAGCGTCAAGCTCTCGAGGCAGCGGCCGAAGAAGCTTCTGGTGCTTCTGTTTCTTTGCCATCTTAGCGTTCTTTGTCTTTGTTATACTTATAGTATCTCGATAGTCTCTTTGTCTTCGACTTTGCCATGAGCGGGTCTCGGAACTTTTATAAGAACATGACCCGACGCTGACCTTGTGCATCTACTTGTACAACAACGACATTGTACAAAACATGACGACCGTCAGACAGCTCGCGCCGGACGTGACCATCTTCTCGGCGCCCTTCTCGCGCTTCGGCCTCTTCAAAATCGGCAGCAGGGCCACAGCGCTTGGTGTCACCAACACGACAGGCACACCCGCCAAAGACGTCATTCTCGTGTCCCCAATCGCCACTTCGCCAGAGATTGAGCAGACACTCGCAGGTCTTGGTACTGTCAAGTATCTGGTTGCGCCCGATGTCGAGCACCACCTCCAGCTCGAAGACTATGCAAAGCGCTTTCCCGAGGCCAAGATTATCGGTGTCGAGGGACTACCGGAGAAGCACCCAAATCTGAGCTTCTTCAAGGTCTTTGGCAACAAGTCGTATGACCATGTTACAGAGATTGGATGGGAGAATGAAGTCGAGGCGGTCTACTTCTCTGGTCACGCCAACAAGGAGCTTGCCCTCTTCCACAAGCCGACAGGCACCTTGGTGGAAGCTGACCTCCTCTTCAACCTGCCGCCCATCGAGCAATACAGCAAATCAGGCGGCTTTTCAACAAGCGGCTTGCTTCACTCTTGCTCTCCTTTCGCAAAGCTCAAGGCAACCTCCAAATTTCACCAATGGTTTACGGCAAACGTGCTCTGTAAGGACAAGCCGAGCTTCCAGGCGTCGCTGGCACAAACAGCCAAGTGGCCCATCCAGCGCATCGTGCCCTGTCACGGCGAGGTGATTGAGCATGACGCCAAGCAAATCTGGCAGACTGCCTTTTCAGGCATTGCCAAGTGATCAACTGGCTGCTGATTGCCCATGTTTGATGAAACCTAGAAATATGCTTACTGCTATGCCAACTATGCTAATCACGTAATCTATACGAACGTCTCTATCGTCGCTTCTTGCCGCCCTTCTTGCTCGGCCGCGCATTCTTATCCTTGCGCTTCGCCTTGAGCTCACGATCCTTGCGAATCTGATGACTACTCTTGAGCTCCGTCTTGGCACCAGGTCCACCTGTGCGTTCATTCGCCTCTTGCACGCGCTTCTTTTGCACATGATAGTCATCACGGAACTTGTCGGCCGCTTTCGGTGCCTTCATGCCGGCATGCTTGTATTTGCCAGCGCCGACACCGCGACCGCCACGATGACCACCGCTGCCACCACTTTGCGCATCCAGGGGCATGGCTTCAGCGCCACGATTCTTGGTTGCCGTCTGCCAAGCCTTGAATCGACCCGCCTGATAGGTTGCTGGAATCTTGACACCCGACTCGCCGCGGATCATGCGGCTCTTGTCGCCGCGACTGCCATCTGTCAAGTTGGCCGCCATGACAAACTTCTTTTGCTTCGAGTCCCAGACTTTACCACCGATCCGGACACCTTTCGCGTCTTTCCCTTCGTCCGTGGCCAAATCAAGCTGTTCGTGACGTGCAGCCTCAGCAAAGGAATTGACGTCGTAGGCATGGTCCATGGCATTAGCACTTGGATCGTAATGCGCCATGTAGTTTTGTGTATCACGGAATCCATCGAGCTTGCGCTTCTTGCGCTTGCCTTGTGGTGCTTCTTCAAACGTGGCTTCAATCACCGCCTCGTCAGCTTCCGCCTCGGGTTCTGCCGTCGTCGAGGCAGCAGGCGCCTCGGTCGCAAGATCAGGCGTGGCTTGTGGACCAATGACCACCTTGTGTCTACGCGTTCGCATGACCGTCGCCGCCTCATTGTTGCCGCGATGACCAATCTCAAAGACCGTCTCGACAGGTCTAAAGGAGCCAACCCGCTTCAGTAAGTCGAGGCGTTCGGCGTCTGCAGACGTCGCTTGTGCCACAAGCGGCGAGAGCGTCATCCAGGCATCCGAGCGAATCACTTGCTTGGCACGCCTAATCGAGTCGGTCGATGCCGTTGGTCGCGTCTTGAGGTAGAGACGTTCGCCCTTGACGGTGACTGCCTTCATGGCTTTGAGATCTGCATCGTCCGAGACGGCTTTGCCAGCCCACTCGGCGCCGCGCTCCACACCATCGCGTGGCAGACTGCCAAGCACGACATCTTTTGTAAAGTCAACATTAGCCTGTTGTTCAGTGCCGAGCACGAGACGACGTGACAAGAAGAGCTGTAAGTCGAGAACGTAGGCACAGTCTTCGGCTCGGACGAGCGAGTAAGCCCAACCACGCTGTCCTGCACGCGCCGTTCTGCCAACACGATGAACAAAGATTTTAGGTTGTGCCGGGAAATCATAGTTGATGACATTGGCCAAAATCGGGATATCAATACCACGCGCGGCAACGTCTGTGACCACGAGAATGTTGGTGGCACCGGATTTAAAGTCATCAATCTGGTTGCGACGCGCCGTCTGGTCGAGAGCGCCGTAAATGTACGAGACGCGGTAGCCGGCTTTCCCCAGCAAGGTGGCGAGATAGTCGACATGATGCTTGGTACAGGCAAAGATGATGGTCGCTTTCGGTGCCACTTGCTCGCGTCTGCGTTTCTTGGTGGGTGCCGCCACGGGCTGCGTGTCGAGCTGAATGACGTCTGACAGCAAGTAGAGCAGAGCACCTTCTTTATCGGTGGTTTGAATACTGAAAAAGGCACTCTCGAGATCGCTCGAGATTTTGCTATCGACGTCGAGTCGCACGAGAATCGGGTCAGAGAGACCGGCTTTGGCAAACTCAACGAGCGACACGGGCAGCGTTGCAGAAAAGAGCAGCGTCTGTCGCGTCGATGGAAGCGCATGGAGCACTTCTGTCAATTGATTGGCAAATCCCATCTCGAACAAGCGATCGGCCTCGTCAAAGACAATGTACTCGACTGACGAAAGTGAAAGAGACATTTCCACCTTGATGTGCAAGAATCGACCGGGCGTGGCAATGATAATGTCGGGGTTGCCAGACATGGCCGCAAAATGCTCTTCAAGCGAATCACCACCCACGAGCAAGACTGTCTTGAGATCGGTGCCCTTGCCGAGTTCCTTCACCACGCGCAACGTCTGAATCGCCAGCTCACGCGAAGGCGACATGATGATGGCCCGGGCTCCGGACTTGGCTGTATGCGCCTTGAGATGTTGAATCATGGGAATCACAAATGCCGCTGTTTTTCCTGAACCTGTGCGCGCCATGCCAACGACATCGCGATGCTCAAGCACGAGTGGGATTGTCTTGCGCTGAATTGGCGTCGGTACCTTGAATCCTTTATGAGCAATAGCCTTTGTCAGCGAGGGTAGCAAGCCCATCGTCTGAAACGCTGAGCCGGCAGTCTTCTTGCCGGCCTTGGCATTGCCACCCGTCAGCGCACTCGGTCGTCGGTTGGCAGCTTGCTGGGCTGCATCGATAAACGCACTATCGCTGTCGTCTGACAATGCGCCTTCGCCGTCATCTGCAAGGAGAGTATCGGCAAAGTTTAGATCTGCCTCTGAAGCAGCTGGGCTCGCCTCTCTCGCCATCTGCTAATCTCTCTTCGTCTTTGCTCAAGGATATCTTAGGAATAGATATAGGACATGCTATAAGAATTATTTTATTTTGTCGTTGCGATACACCAGCCACATCTACAGTAGTAAAACTGGCAGATGGATCGTGGCGCAGTTCAACGACATCGAGGACCCATGGAACGTTGACTATAGCGATAGCTACATCTCCGGAAAGCTCTAGTAACACATCATGGGCCTCAATAACCCTTTGCCAGCCTCGCTCAAGTCAGAGTGCAAAAAGGCCGCCAAGATTCTCGCTTCCTTTGTCGATCCGAAGCAGGCCTTTGGGCCAGACAAGGTATATCCCCCACTGCGTCATCAACACGTTGATCAAATATCATAATTCTGTTCAAGAAGGCTCACAATCTAGATTATCCCGCCAGAGATTCTTCAGAAAGCGCAAGGCCTCGCCGTCATCACCGTCCTCAAAGGCGGCTTCCTCTTTTCCGGCCGCATCGGCTCTGGCCTCCTCATCGCCCGCCTCGACGATGGATCTTGGTCGGCACCATCTTGTATCGGTCTCGCCGGCGCCGGAGTCGGCGGCCAGATTGGACTCGAACTGACAGATTTTGTCATGATTCTCAACACGCGCGATGCCGTCAAGACGTTTGCAGCGCTCGGATCCGTCACCTTGGGCGGCAACGTCTCCATCGCGGCAGGACCTGTCGGCCGGTCTGCGGAAGCGAGTGGTAGTGCCAGTCATCGCGGTGTCTCGGCCATTTTTTCCTACAGCAAGACAAAGGGCCTCTTTGCCGGTATTTCTCTCGAAGGATCAGTCTTGATTGAGCGCCGCGATGCCAACAAGAAGTTTTACCGCCAAAGCGTCAATGCCAAGCATATCCTCAACGGCTCTGTACCACCACCACCCGGTGTCGAGCCTCTGCATCGTATTTTAGAGTCGCGCGTCTTTTCCGGCAACCGCGGCGGCAATGGCGACGACATGTATAATGACGTACCCGTCTATGGCGACGCCGACTCGGACATCTGGGCTGGTCGCGAGGGCGAGGCGTATGGCGAAGGTCGTAGCCGGCGCTCTTCGAATACAGGTACGATGAGCACCCACTCTGCCAAGGCCAAGGGTTATGAAGAGGACTACGACGATGGCTATGATGATCTCAGCAGTCGCATGGGCAGCACAGGCATTGCCAACAACAGCCGGCGTGAGGGCAGTGCTCAAAAACTCAAGAGTCAATCGACTGGGTTTCGCTCAACCTACTCTGACAGTGCACCAGCGCGACCCGTATCTGAAAAGCCAAAGTTTAGCCCGTCGAAGCCGAGCTACGACGAGGCACAGGAATCGCGCTTCAATGAATATGACGACCTCGATGACAATGGGTTTGTCAAGCCGCAAGCGACAGGTGGCGCTCCAGCACGCCCGCCAAGCAGCACAAAACCCAAACCTTCTGTTCGCAGAGGCAGCAGCATCGGCCCGAATCAAGCAGTAGCGCTCTTCACCTTTGAGGCCGATCAGCCCGGCGACCTCGGCTTCAAGAAGGGCGATATTATCGATATTGTCCAGCGGTCGGATTCGACTGATGACTGGTGGACGGGCGAGTTCCTTGGCAGACGGGGCATCTTTCCGGCAAATTACGTGCAGATATAAGCTGTAGCCGTCATGTCATTGATTTACAAGTTGTAGGTACGTACACGATCAAAGCGTTCATTTGAGACCACCGCCTGTGCCACCGTGCTTTTTGTAAAAATCATTCCAGTTCGGCACGAGCTTGTCAAACTTGTCTTCGTCAATGTCGGGCTCGCCTTGGCCAACGCCGAGCTCCATACATGGCACAGCGCCCATGCCGGCAAAGTAGGGCTTGAGCCAAGTATTGCCCTTTGTTGCGGTATACTGCTTGTACACGCGAAAGATGCCGTCTTCATGCTCAGCCGACAACTCTTCATCTGTAAAGTCCTTGATGAGGTTGGCATGGATAAACATAACTTGGTCTTTGTGGTCGTGCTGGACCATGGTATGGCCACAGAAGCGATCTTGCCAAATGAGACCGCCAGCTGTCAAAAAGGTGGGGATCATGTAATACTCTTGCCGCAGCGCTTTTGAAGCGAATCGCAAGGTATCCTTGTCGCCATTTAGCAGTTGAAAGTAGAAATCACCGTCGCGGTTGAAGTGGTTGGCGAGCAGCAAGACTTGCCATCGTTTCTCCTTGTCCAACAAGATCTGGCCCGACTCATTCTCCCACTCATCGACAATCGGTGAGTCGACAATCTGCCAGATGGGATTGGTAAAGTGCGTCTTCCAAAAGTCAGGAAAGAACATGGTGCCAGTGCGTTGATAGTCTTCCGAGTCAAAAAGATAGGTCGGATCGCGCACAGGCATCGAGTCACTGTCGAGATAGAGTACTTCCTTGAAGCCTGAATTGATGATGGCAGCCGTCTTGATGTGGAAGCTCTTGCCACCTTTGCCGGCCTTTTTCTTGACGGAGAAGAGGTTCTTCTTGTCACTCAAGTTCAGAGGCTTGACACCGGCAGCCGTCAGATTCTTGAGGTCGGCGGCATTCAACTCGCCCTCGAGATAGTGTACCTCGACCGGCAAGGTACACCCATACTCCTTCAACATGCTCAACGTTGTCCGTATCCGATCGAGCGTATCTGAATTGCCACCCACCAAAACAATACCGCGGCCCCTGAAGCTGTCCTTGTGCGCCGACCACGCCGGCATCGTGTAATTGACATAGTCTTCCCACTCCTGGCGCTTGTTGTCCCACACTTTCGGCGGCGCCTGTGCCCAAAAGGACTCGTGCTCGACAGAATGACCAAAGTCGATATTGCGCTCAATGCTCTTGCGTGTCTGGGCACTCAGCTGATCACTCGTCTTGGCATCAATCTTGAGGTTGAGCTTGTCGAGCGTTTGTCGTAACCGGCTCATCTCTGCGCGTTGGGCGCGCATCAATCCGCCTAATGTATTGAGATTTTCCGGATCGACATGGCCTGTACTCCGAAGATCGCGCATCGCTTGCTCGGCATCGTTGCGGAATAGATAGACGGTCGCTATGCAGAATGCAACTAGAAGCAGTAGGAAGAGCTGTTTATTGCTCGTTCTCTTGAGCGACCGCGGCGTAAACGCCATGCCTGCTAGCTGTCCAGATGAGAGAAATCTCTAGAAGTTTCCAGCAGCCTTTTGTCTTTCAATTGACTGTTGTAGACAATCGGCTTCGATTGCGGCTTTGTGGGACGGTTGTACAAGTGTTGTAAGATGAAGTTGCATTTTGGCGGTCTCAACCCATGCAACCATCTCGCGCTTGAGCTTGCGGCCCCGGTGGCTACCTCGTACAATGCAACGCCATAAGTGATCGCGCTAGTATCCAAGCATTGAATGCAAATACATCTCTACGCTTCTACCTCTATCATGCTAAAGCCAAATATAAAGAAAGCCAATCTAATCCGAGTCTGAATCATCCGGTCGCGGTGTACCCGGTGGCGAACTGAGCCAAGCCAGGTGCCGCAACCGCCGCCGCGCATCACGTTCCTTGAGCTGATTGCGCGAAAGCTTCTTCTTCTTGCCAACCTTGGCGGCCGCCTTGTCACCACCAATCGCCTTGCCATCTTCAAATTTGTTGGCGTCGACTGAAGATTTACCTTGCTGCGTGATGGCACCGTCGGCAATGGTCCAACGCTCAGGGCATAAAGCAGAGACGAATTCATCGTTGTGAGAAATCATGACAACACCGCCTGTCCAGTCGCGAATCGCAACAGCAAGCCCGCCAAGAGAATCGCGGTCGAGGTAGTTGGTGGGTTCATCGAGCACGAGCAAGTGCGGTTTCGCCCACATACACGCCGCAATCACGACTTTGACTTTTTGACCACCGGAAAGACCGCCAATTTCGTTGTTGTCGGCGATATCGCCATCGAGACCGACCGACTCGAGATGTTTGCGAATCTCGACAGGGTTGAGGTCACGCGAGCCAAGACCTTCGCGACCGGCTTCCCAATCGTCGAACCGCTGAATGAGCTTCGTGACACCTTGCTCGACAAGTTTTTCGCGCGGCAGCCACATGTTGTGTCTCATCTCCATCATGCGCCACTTGATTTCATACTGAAATGACTTTTTGAGTTTTTGCCGACCGACAATATACTCAATCTTGCGCTTTTCAGGCTTGCCCGTCTTTGGGTTCGTCACCTCAATCTCAATATCGGCATCGGTTTCTGAAATCTTGCGCGTTTCCTTTTCAAGCACTTCCTTGTCCTCGCCAAACTGGTATCGCCATTGAATGTATTGATTGGGCGTCAGGTGGACGTGTTGGTCGACGTGATGCAGCGAGTGTTGCGCGACATAGCCGACCCGCAAGTTGGGATGCTTCTCAACGGTACCTTGTTGCGGCACCACTTCACCCGTCAAAACTTTGATAAAGGTCGACTTGCCAGCACCGTTCTTGCCAATAATGCCGATACGGGAAGAGAGCGAGAGCGCTGCCGAGACGTTTTTGAGCGAGGGCTTGTCGACACCTGGATAGGTAAAGGTACAGTCACGCAAACGCAAGATGGCTTTGGTACGTGAGCTGATACCTGTCAGCAAACCGGGCGCTGGGAAGGAAAAGGCGACTTGAGTCGATGAAAGCGTATAGTACGACTTGGCTTCTGGTTTGCGCTCAACAAATTTGGACAGGTTGCCAGGGTAGTAAGCGAGCTTCTTTTGCTCGTAGTGAATGATATCCGTGCAGACGGCATCGAGGAATCCCGAGTCGTGCGAGACAATGACTGACGTGATTTGCGTCTGCGAGTTGAGGTAGTCTTGCAACCAGGCGACGTTGGTGGTGTCGAGATGGTTGGTCGGCTCATCGAGCAAGAGGATATCGACCTTGGACATCATGGCGCGTGCCAATTCAAGCTTCATCTTCCAGCCACCGGACAAGGCGCCGACATTTTGCTGCTGGCGTTCAGGCTCGAAGCCAACTTCAAGCAAGACGGCCTCAACCTCGACTTGGCTCTTGTCTGGGAAATCCTTCTTGACGAATGCATAGACAGACAAATCACCCTCGGCACCTTGCAGCTTGTGTTCAACAAAGAAGGGCGTCAACTCATCTGCTGAGGGGAAACCTTCGACTTTGCCTTCGGAAATGGCACGCAAGAGGGTCGATTTTCCAGCACCGTTGTGGGCACAAACGCCGTAGCGATGGCCGCGGAAGAGTTTCAGGTTTGTCTTGTTGAGCAGCATCATGCCGCCATAGGCCAAGGAAAAGTCCGTATCGACAATCGGCACCTCGCCCGTGACGGGCGTGTCGAGTCCATTCTGCAACTTGTAGTCTTCCCAGTAAAATCTGAAAATCTGCTTGGCCGACTCAAGCGGTGAGCCAGTGATAATCGGCGCAAGGTATTTGGCAAGCGTCATCTCCCACGTCTTGCGGAAGTAATCCTTTGCGGCAATCATATCAGCCACCATGGCCGACACGGCTGTCAACAAGGCTGCGTCTTCTTGGCTTTTGACGGTGGCGTATTTGGCAATGTACGACTCGACCTGGGCAGTCGAGAGCGGTTCAGCCGTCAAGGGTTGTTCAGCGCCGGCAGCTTGCAACGTGCCGAGAGCGCGCTGCGCGAGTGCGCGGACTTCGGGCATCGAGTTGGTTTCAGCAACGCGCTTGACACCAGGCAGCAAGGCCTTCAAAAAGGGTGTGCAGGTCGTTGGGTCGGGCACAAGACGGACGAGGTTGTCGACGACGACGGCTGTCTGACGTTGCGTGGTAACACCAAATGCGGCGTCCATCATGGAGCGCCTTAGCAATGGCACGAGCAGCGCCAAGGTGGGCGGACCGACTTCAGCGACAAAGGTCGTATGCGACAAGGCACGGATACATTCCTTGATCCCCGAGGGGTCTGCCAATGCAAGCAAGATGTGCGGCATCGACTTGTGCAAATCATTGTTTTGCACAATATCCGTCACCTTCTTCATCGTGCCACTCGCCTTTTCCGAGACTTGTGATTTTGTGTCGTGGATACAGGCGGCCACCACCGGCACGACATTTTCCAGCTTTTCACCCATACGTTCTGGTGCATCTTCAGCAATACCCTCGAGCAATGTCAGGGCACAGATGCGGGATTGCCATTTGATACTGGCGTCTTCCAGATAAGACAATGTGGCCGGCAAGACATGGGTCGAGAGGAGATAGGCTTCTGAAGCTCTCAATAAGCTGCGCAACGCCAAATCAGCGGCATCACGCACAACTTGTCCTTTATCGGCGCCTGCATCCAAGATGACGGGCAGGTACTGCAGCAAGTAAGGGATAGCGAAAGGGCATTGCACAAAAAGTTCTGAAAAGGCAATGAGCGCTGATTCACGTGCTACACCGTCCTTCTTGTTACGCGCAGCCTGGAGCAGGGCTGGACAGATGAGGGATGGCAAGAGTTGGAGGCCGTCGCGCTTGAGATGGTTGGCGAGTTCAGTTGCTTGCTGCAGACACTCGCGCGATGTCTGCGCTGTAAAGAGGGCGCTCAACGTTTCCTCGGCCATGGCTAAAACTTGCTCGTCTCTCTCTGACTGCCTTTGCTCCCTAGGTATCTCTGCTAGTGGTCGTTGCTTGTTTCTCGCCAACTTTTTTTGCTTTTTCTCACGGGGTCACCAGCCACATCAGCCACAGATGAGGTCTATGTACAAGTAGAAGGCAAGAGCTGCTTGGCGACCTAGATAAGACTCAAGGAGAGCATTTCTAGTCAAAAGGATATTCTGTCTAGTGATTTATGACTATTCTGTTTTGTGGCAGTCACAGCTCGACAACAGATGGGGCGGGTATCAACTCAGCAGCGCAAAGAGACAAATTTCATGCGCGACAAGCAGCAGCAGCAGAAGTAGAGCATAGGAACAGTGAGAAGAGCTAGCAACAATCAAAGCAACGATCAATCATGGAGAACTCTGACGGAAAGGTGTGTCCTACTGCTGTGCTCATGCTCTCATGACTGCTATCTGTCACTGTGCAAAGACTAACGCGCTCTTAATAGCTTGTCGACCTCTACGTGCCCCGCAAGTGTGCGGCCACCAACCGTCTTATCAAGGCGCACGACCATGCCTCGGTCCAGATCAACATTGCCGACGTTGACGAGAGCGGTCGTATGACCAACACGCAGACTTCATTTGCGCTCTGTGGCTTTGTCCGCGAGAAGGGTATGCATTATGTTGCAGGGAGCCGTCTCCCTTGTCACAGTATTGAACGAGAACTAACATATCAGGCGAGGGTGATGACTGCATCAACAAGCTGGCTACCCAGGCTGGTTTGCTCAAGAATGTCTGGAGCTACTCTCGTTAAACAGTCTGCACGTATGTTCCCTTGCTTTGAGCTTGTTCCATCAAGAGCAATGCTCAGCTCGGGTCTACCTGATTGACGGTCTCTTGTGAGAGAGGCACCTTTGGCAAAAACCACCTTATATACCCGCCTAGGTGTCCATCTTGCGCGCATCTCTATCTAATTCAACTGATGGAAGATGCAAGGGAGGTATCGAGTCAAGGGTGGATTGGAGTATAGCATGGGATGATTCTTCGCTGGAATTTGAGGGCGAGGAAGCGTACTGACGGTGTCATCTATTCTTACACTTATCTAGGAATAGACATGTAACGAGCATCATCCACACTAGCATTTATCATCATCTCCGTTACTCTATTACTCCATTACTCCATCACTTCAATAGGTACACAGTCTCATCGATTTCTATTTCTCGTTGCCATGTCCAGCCCCTTTCTCTTGTTTTTGTTTACCTAGTGAACTCACACCACACAAAAATAACATCTACCCTCATCCAAAGGGAAATAGCCCGGTAGATTGAGGAGCCAGGCTGCTTCTGAATCTACTTTGGCTTCAATCTCGTTTTTATCTTTACCGTAGAGCGCTTATCCCATACTTTGGAACGGCCCGCCAGTCCGGCCTCTCCTTCTCATTCACACGCCTAGCCACACAGCCTCGCGCATCAGCTGCAGCTGAATATAAGACCCAGGCGGCCCGCTCCAGGTGTCTCACACCTTTTACACTTCTTTTTCTAATCCGACAAGATGCTCAAGTCACGTCCTCAATCGATGCCTCTGCCAAGTGCATCAGCAGCTGCAGGCTCCTTCACCGGCCGACGCAAGACTTCAAAGACGGGCCTTACGCCGACCAAGGAATCTTCTGCTTCTGCTTCAATCACAACGGCAGCGCAAAAACGCAATACTGTTGCAGCGCCTGGTTCAGCGGGTCGCGATCAAGGCGGCCGTCCGACACATGAATCAGAACGGCCGTATACCTACGCTGAGCTACATCAACATCCCTTTTTCGCCGGACACGCCCAGAGCTACTCGACGACCCACAGTACCCTCGGCGCCCTCATTATTCAAGTAGCCCTCGATACATCGACATCACGCGGCCTGTATGGCGCCATCATCTGTGCAGCCGGCGTGCGTTGCTATGCGCAGATGGATCCCTCAGACCCAGAAGGCCATTTCCGCACCTTGCGCGACCCGCATCTCCGTGGCGCCGCCGTTCTCTTGCATGCATACAGCCAACACCTGCCTACCCAGCAACGTCAACGTGTCGCACTTTCGCCACGCGCCGACCGTGCAGCCAGTAGGCACCTTGATTTGAGTACGAGTAGCATGGCACGTATTGCATTAGGCTTGGAACGCATCAAGTTGCAAGGTGTCTCGGCGTCGATTGCTGCTTTCTTGAGTCCGCGCCGGTCGCGGGCTGTTGCCGTCGATGTCATCCTGACACCGGGCAGTGCCTTGACGCACGGTCTTGTACCGTTGCCGCAACGCAAGACGAGTGCTGCAGGAATCGATGCGGAAATGACGCGGTTTCCGGAACCGGCTGCTGTTGAACAGTCAGAGAAGCGTGCGCATTTACTCAATGAAGTCTTGACGACCGAACGCACCTACAATCAACGGCTTGGCCATTTACTCAAGGACTATGCCGCGCCTTTGCGTGCAGCTGCGCGACGCGACAAGGCTGTTCTCGGTGCCTACGAGGTCAACTTGCTTTTCCCTTCCTCACTTGACGCCATCTGTCTGTTGAATGCCGACTTTCTACGACAACTCGAGGAAGCCGCCGGCGATGACTATGCTTTTGCCCTCGCCCTTGTCAATGGCTTTCGCGATTTCCGCAAAGTCTACGGCCGCTACCTCGAACTCTCAGCCGACCTAGACAATTGTCTCCGCAGCTCGCTCAAAGTCGCCAAATTCAAGGATTGGTCTGATAGCGTCCGTCTCGAGGGCAAGCAACCCGTCGGCATTCGCGAACTCGTCAAGGAACCCGTTTCACGTATTCCACGCTACGCATTGCTCATCACAAGTCTCTTGGCCGTCCTGACACCTTCCAATCCAGCCTATGGTGTCTTCAAAGAAGCATTGACACTCGTCCGCGGTATCGGTCTCATGGCACGTGAAGAAGGCGCCTTGTCTCATGAGGCCGTCATCAAGCTCTCGACGCTCGTCTCTAGCTGGCCCGCTGAACTCGCTCGCTCACGTGTCGAGGTACGCGCCCTCGTCGATTGTCTCGATTGCGTTCCCTGGGGTAAGCGCAACGCCGCTGTGCAGACGGATGGCACGCCCTGTGCGCTTGTCTTGCTCGGTGACAAACTCGTCGTGCTCAAACGCGGTCGCACGGCACGTATCGACGATGTCCTTGCCTCGGGTCGCAAAGGCGAATTGGGATTCCGCGGCTGGATCGCGCTCGACCATGTCACTTTACTCGATGAAGGCGAAACACTGACGCTCGTCTTGTCGGAAGAATTGCAGCAGGTCAATTCCGAGCACTGGCTCGATCGGCCTTTACGCACGTTTGCCTTGCTCAAAGCCGATGCCGTGCGCTTTTCAACGGCTTTTCGAAAACTTCAGGAAGAGCGCAAGACGTGTGGCGCCACCTCGGTCGAGACGCTTGCTGGCGTTGAGTACCGCTACGCGCTTTACACGCCTGAAGAATGGTCGCGCGAGTTGCCCGGTCGCAAGAGCCCGTTGCGTGTGTTTGAAGATGTTGATGACGGCGACCGTGAGGCTGTGCAGATTGTCGTTGCGCAAGAAGAAGGTGGCCGTCTCGCCGCTTGGACACGTCGTGGCGCTTCACAAGCGCTACTCTGTACCGATGTCGCGCACGCCACGCTCAAGCAAGTTGTCTGTGACCGCGTCTTGTCTCTCCAGCACGCCTCTTGGCTCGACACAGATTTCTTTCCAGCCGACGCCGTTTTTGCCATCTACAGCATGTTTGCCAACAGTTTCGCTACACTACAGGCGTCTGGTGTGCTTGTCAAGTCACGGCCTGCTTCGCCGACAAAACTCATGGCGAGCTTCTTGGGTCTCCGCAGTGACCGCGATGCGTCGCCGACGCGACCGGCTTCCGCTTCTGCTACCGGGTTGCGACGCCCTGCAACGGCTCAGTCGGCTGTCGTCATCACCGACAAGGATACGGCTGGGGTTGCCGCCTTTGTGGAAGCCCTCGCCGCCTGTGAACGCTTCTCGCGCGATGACTTTTGCCGTGCGTCTACCAAGGAGCTCAAGGAGATTGCAAGCCTCGCTTCGCTGATGGCCAAGGATCCCAGTAAACGCTTTGCCGTCCATGGGTCGCCGCCCAAGATTGCAGCGCAGGCGTTTCATCGACATGTGCGCGCCGTGGCTGTCCGCAAGCTCGGTGGTGGTCAAGCGATCATGCCAGAATCGGTGTGTGTGGAACTCAGGGCACTGATGCCATCGGACACGCAAACACGCGTGGAGGGTGCACGCCGTGCTATGCAGCACTTGCCTGCTGCCGCTCAAGATTTACTCCGCACACTCTTGCTCTATGGCGCACACGTCCTCCAGTACTGCGACGAAGATGCGCGTGTCCCTTTTGTTCTCATTCTTTCGGAGCTCCTCGTGCCGAGCTTGAATGTCACGGGCTTTGTCGCGCCGCTTGAGTTTCTACTGAGCCAGGTGGCCTTGCTCTACCGTGAGCCGACGCCGTTTGATTCTGTCAGCAGCGCCATGACGCTTCCCTCGCAACGACCGACGTCACAGCGTGCTACAACGGCCGGCACGATTGCGCAAGCCATCATGTCGCCCATGTCGGATGCACCACCGCAACGTCCCTCGGCCGCCCGTACGGATTCAGCACCGGCTGGCAGTTCCGTCTACACGCCGCTCATGTCGCATTTCAGCTTGTCACCTACGAAAGATGCGTTTGGTCAGACGCCAGACTTGATTGAAGAATCGAGTAATGCCGACGAGAGTGACCACAAGCGCTCGCCAAGTCTCAGTTCCATCGTCAGTTATGCCGCAAGTGATGTCGAGCCGCGCTCGCATGTGCGTGGCAATGGGTACAAGTCTGCCGGTCGTGCCGAGACGTTACAGCTGCCATACAGCTTGGTGCATGACAAAGCATTGCCTGTGACGCCGTTGTTGGATGAGTTGCTGCGCTCGCCACTGGGCACGCATCAGTTTGACAAGCTGCCAGCGAGTCCTGACGCTGCCGTGCAACACACGACAACGCCACTCAACACGACACGCAAGCCGTCAAGCCATGCCATGCTCGGTCCGTCTTTCAGTCAACAGCAGCAAGAGGCTTACACGGCTTCAGAGGGACTCGGTCTGCTTTCATCACGCAAAGGCGCCTCGATCCCGCGATTGCCCTCGACCCTCGTCAAGCGTCGCGAATCACAGCCGCTCAGCAAACAATTCTCCGGTCATCATTTCACGTTTGACTTGGCTGGTGCCGATGAAGATTTGACGGCGGCGATTCAGTATGCGAGTCAAGTCAACTTTGCACGCTCGCCGACGCAGCCGAAAGTGACGCAGGCGGTGGTGGAACAAGCGGCGCAGCAGGAGCAAGCTGTCCGCGCTGTCCGACGCGCTTCGCGCGAGTCGACACAGCGTGAACGGCTGTCAACGTTGAGTATCCGACGACCCTCTGCGACTTCATCCATTGCCTCGTCAGTCTTGTTTGCGCCGGTGCAGTACGCCGCCGTCGCCGCGCCTGCGAAAGCGGCCATTAGTATTCCAACGCCTGTTACGGAAGAGCGCGAGTTTATCACGCCCTTGTCGACGCCTGTCTCGATGGAGTCTGCAAAGGACATGGATGCTGAAGCCTTGTCGCCCAAGACCTCGCCGATTGCTGTGTTTGAGGTGGCAGCCGCTGCCTATGTGTGCACGACTGCTTGCAAGGATCAAATGGAGTTGCTGCAGCTGGAACTGCAACGCTACAAGGATTTGTATCGCGACTGCTGCGAGGAGGTGGATGTCACAATTGATATGGCCAATGAGGAGATTGCGGCCTTGCGCGAGGCTTACGAAAGTGACACAGTTGAGCGCACGGCTTTGGGTCAATTGGAGCTTGAGAAGGCTGCGAATGGCAAACTCCGGCGTGAGTTGCATGCGCTTCGAGAGCAGATGCAGTCATAGCTGTTCTTTGAGTCAGACAGACGCATAGCATGGATGGTTGAATTTTACAAGCCTTGGATAACAGTAATCATTTGTATCATCTGAATCATTGTTTGTCATGTCACGTGCTTTCTCTTCTGTTTTTGCGACTCGATGTGACAGGAGCCAAGGTCTTGAAGAGCTCGGGTTTGCCTCGACATGTCTTGGTCTTCGTGGCTGCAATCAGGGTAGGCCAGCAATGTCAATCTCTTGACCATCACTAACATAGCCCAGGGTCGCTGCCATCACTGGCTCACAGGAACCCGTCTATGGCGAAGAGGCGATTCACTCCATCTGCGACACGGTGACGCCCGAGACGGCGTATTCACCGCTTGACGCGTCCGATTACGCCTGGATCGCGCCAGATTGGGGCTCGAATGTTGAGACGCAGACCTTCTATATCGTTGCCGAGTCGGGCCACATTTGCTTTGCACAGATTATTCATTCTAACCCAACGTACGGTTTCGTCAACATGATCTTGGATCGTCGCTGACAAGCAGTGGTTTGGCGTATACGGCGCAATTTACATGTCGCGTCTTTGATCCAAGCGATCCAGAGGCGAATATCTGGACGAGCACGACCCTCGAAGACTGGAGCACAAAGGACGACGAGAAGCGCACCTTCAAGGCGAAGGGCGTGTTTGTCACGTTGAACAAGGAGAATACGGCCTACACACTGAAGATCACCGTCAATCCGCAGACGATTGTCAATTTTACAATGACACGGGTGGCGCCTGGTTTCAAGATTGGATCCGATGGCGCGACGGTGTTTGGGCCCGACAAGGCGAAACCATGGGGTTCCATGAAGCATTTGTTTTGGCCGCGCTGTACAGTCGAGGGCGTCATTCTTGTGAATGGTGCCCCTGTCGATGTCAAGGGCCGTGGACAGTTTATTCATGCGCTCCAAGGCATGAAGCCGCATCATGCCGCGCGAAAATGGAACTTTTGCAATTTCCAAGGCGAAAAGCTGTCGGCGACCATGATGGAGTTTACAACGCCGGAAAGCTATGGCAGTACGACCATCAATGTCGGCGGTCTTGCCAAGGAAGGGGTCATCATTGCCGCCACCGTCGACAATGAGGTCCGTCATGTGACGACCAAGCATGATGAGGTGACTGGGTGGCAACAGCCGACGTCCATGTCCTTTTCTTGGCGCGGTATCGAGACTGCTGAACATGGCGAGGCGAGAAGGCCCGTCAAGGCACAGTTGCAGCTCGACTCGGAGAAACTTCTCGAGCGAGTGGATGTGCTTGCTGAGATTCCGCCGTGGCTCAAAAAGGTGGTGCACGGCGTCAGTGGCACGAGGCCGTTCATCTACCAATATGCCAAGGAGGTGACGCTCGAAGTACAGATTGGCGAAGATAAGGTGAGTGATACGGGTATCCTGTTTGTCGAGGCGACCTTCATCTCATAAGCTCTTCATCTACAGTCAAATAATAGTCCATCTTGGTAGTTGTACAAGTAGTCTAGCTCTTTCCCAAGTTTCTTCAGGTTATCAAACTGACGACGCGCATCGAACTCAACTCACTCATCATCCATCCCATAAACCCATATAGCTCGCCACCCAGCAAACGCAGCCGGGCCAGATGCTGGATGTCTGAGTCACCTCCGCGCAAAAGACACAAATCGTGCGCCGTCTCCTGGATAGACTGTTGAAAAGAGCGCGCACTAACAGACAGACAACCGAGCACAGAACGTGTATTACGCAGTCACACAGCCGCAGGAGCTGCCCAACCACCACCCGCAGCGTCTACAAGTCAAGAGGCGACGCAGGAAGAACAGTCTGCAGCTGCGCCCATGTCAGAGTCTAGGAGGCGATCTTCGCGCAAACATTCAAACCGCCATGACGAGCTCCTGGAACTAGAGCAGTCCGTGGGAGCGTCAGAGGCGCAAGAGCAGGAGGAAGAAGCCTATGAGGAGGAATTCGAAGAGCACTATGACGAAGAAGGTGAAGAACACTATGACGATGATGAAGAAGCAGAGGCGCACTTTATGCAGTCTGCGCGCGGCTTGACACTGAGTGCTATGGCCAACATGCTCTCTGGCCAGGCTGGGCAATTCAAGAATCTTGTTGCACAGCTGAAGCAGCCAGATCCATCGATGCAGCTGATTGCATTGTCAGAGCTCGCTAACATCTTGAGCATGAGTACAGAAGATTCACTCGCCGGCTTTATTCAAGTGGACAGCATGGTGGCCGAACTCGTCAAGATTATGCAGGGGCCCGATGCCTTTGGCGAAGACAATCCAGAACTCATGTTGCTTGCCTGTCGCTGTCTCGCCAATCTCATGGAAGCGTTGCCAAGCGCCACCGCTAACGTCGTCTTTGGCAACGCCGTGCCCGTCATGTGTCAAAAGCTACTCGAGATTCAATACATTGATCTCGCTGAGCAAGCGCTCTCGACACTTGAAAAGATTTCAAAGGACTATCCAGGCGCCATCATCAAAGAAGGCGGACTCGCCGCTTGCTTGACCTATCTCGATTTCTTTAGCACAAGCGTCCAGCGCACGGCCGTCACCACCGCTGCCAACTGCGCCCGCAATCTCGTCTCCGAGAACCACGCCATTGTCCGCGATGTCCTGCCGACTGTTGAAAATGTCGTTAAGGGCAGCGACGCCAAAGTGGTCGAGGCCGGCTGTCTCTGCTTGGCCCGCATGATTGAATGCTTCGAGCACAGCACACACCTGCAGGATGTCATGACACCCAGCTTAATGCAGACGCTGCTCGCCATTTTAGATCCACATGATGCAACCGGCAATACTGTCAGTCAACACATGCAGACGCGCCTCTTGCGCGTATTGGCGATGGCTGCCAACAAGCTTCCTGCTGTCGCCGTGCGACTCATCAAGGCGAACCTCAGCACGACGCTATATCAGCTGCTCACGGCTGTCGATCCACCTGAGTCGTCTGCCGACCTCGTTGAAAATTCAGTCGTCGTCTTGCAAGCGCTCATTCACCGGCCGCGCGATCAAATTGCGCAAATTTTGGCGCTCATTTCTGCCATCTTGCCAGGCTTGCAACGCGATGAACATCTCGACTGGGACTTGCCACAGCATCAACTTGGCAGTGACGATGACCGCGAAAGCATGTTTGAAAGTGAATCACCCAAGGAATACGAACGCTTTGCACAAGTCATGTTGCCGACCCTACTGGACATGTATAATGCCACCGTCAACGCTGGCCTGCGACAAACGTGTTTGCTGGCACTCATGAAACTGATTAGCAACTTGAAGCCAGATGTGCTCGCTCGCGTTGTCGATCATGTGCCCTTGGCGGTCTTTGTGGCAGGCTTGCTCGACACGACCGACAAGGCGACCTTTGTTGCTGGTATCCGTTTGGCTACCTTGTTACTTGAGCAGCTCGAACAAATTTACGCAAACAAGCTTGTTGTGGAAGGCTGTGTGGACGCAATTGAAGCATTGCAGGCCAAGTACGAAGACATGTCTGAAGAGCACTTCTCCGACGACGAGGACGACGAGGACGGCGAAGACAACGACGATGAAGACGATGAAGACGATCAGGAAGACAGCGAGATGGAAGATGAAGAATTTGGTCATGAGCGTCTCCGCCTTGAACACATCAAGCGATCCATTACCGACTTTTTGGCACTCTACAAGAAGGCTGATGGCGGTGATAAGACGCGCGAGACGATCTTGGCAACGCTGCGGACGCTTGCCGCTCGGCTCCAATCCACTGATGTTGAGCAAGCGTTGCTAGACTTCAATGCGCTGCTTGTCAAACAGTCCGTCTCGTCCTACTACCTCGAATCTTCAGGCATTTTGCAAGCGTTGTTACACATCTTGACTGATGATGCGCGTAACCATCATCGAAGCCTCATGGTCAAGCATTTCGAAGCAACCCCAATGCTCGTCGGCAAACTCCAAGAACTCCTTTCGCGCGCCGAGCGATTCGAAGTAGCCACCAGCTCAGCAACAGACGATCGGCGCTCTGCCAGCGTCCTTGCCAAACAGCTCAAAATCAGGCTTGTCGCCGGCGATGATATTCCAAGACCTTACCGCCTCTTGATGGTCTCGATTCATGCCATTGCCACGTTCAAAGCACTCGATGATTACCTGCGGCCACGCATCGCCGCTGCTAGACCTTCTTCGTCGGGTGGCGCTGCATCCGGTATGGCTGCGCTCGCGCAACTCGCTGCCGCGAGCGCCGTCTCGGGAGGAGGCCCTGTGGGTGAAGAGGCTGCAGATGAAGATGAAGCAGCTGTCAGTGTCGAAGTGACGGGTGGCAAAGCGGTCGCCAAGACGGCTGAAGGTGAAAAGATTGATACGCCGAGGACCAGCACGCCGGATACAACCACGCCGCGTAAGCAAGCTGTCAGTTATGCTGCCGCTTTGCAAACCAATCCCAAGGATTGGCATCTGCAGTTTGAATTTAATGGCCAAATGATCTCGCATGATACAACTATTTACGGCGGCGTCAGTCATGGTAACCGCATCGTGCAGCACATCTACGAGGTCAAGTTTCGCAAAGCGGCCGGACCGGCGCCAGCAGCCGCGTCGACAGTCGAGGAACGATCGCAAGAGATGCCCAAGGCGCTTGGCAGCGACAAGGTGGCGCCCATCTTGCAGCTTTTGACAGTCTTGCATGAACTGAACCAGGTCTCTGTGACTGCGTTCGTCAATACCAAACTGACTGCCAAGCTCAACAGACAGCTCGAGGAGCCGCTCATTGTCGCTTCATCCTGTCTGCCTGCTTGGGCGCTCGACTTGCCACGCCACTTTCCCTTCTTGTTTCCCTTTGAGACGCGCTACCTTTTCTTGCAAAGCACCAGCTTTGGTTATTCGCGCAGCATGTCGCGCTGGCAATCGCTCGCGCGTGTGGATGCCGACACGCGGCCGTTTTTGGGTCGCTTGCAACGTCAAAAGGTGCGCATTTCGCGACCTCGTATTCTCGAAAGCGCCATCAAAGTCATGGAACTCTACGGCGCGAGTCCATCTGTGCTTGAAGTGGAATACTTTGATGAAGTTGGCACGGGGCTTGGACCAACCTTGGAATTCTACTCGACCGTCTCTCAGGAGCTTTCAAAAAATAGACTGCATCTATGGCGTTCCGATGACGCAGAAACCGAATTCGCCTTTAGCCCACTCGGACTCTATCCAGCGCCGCTGCCAGCCCGCGACGACGAGCGCTCAAAGCGCATCTTGGCACTCTTCAAGATGCTCGGCACCTTTGTCGCCCGCAGCATGCTCGACTCGCGCATGATTGATTTGGCCCTCTCGCCGATGCTTTTCAAAGCGGATGCCGAGGCCGGTGTGTCTGATGTCTTGCAAGTCGACGCGGCACTCGGCAAATCGCTCACGTTGCTGGCCAAGTTTGCAAATGCATACGAGGACGTGCTTGAGCTTGATTTGACCGATACGCAACGCGGCAAGGCCGTCAAAGCTATTACCTTTGACAAGTGCACCGTCGAGGATCTTGGGCTTGACTTCACCTACCCTGGCAATCCCGAGATTGAGCTCATGCCTGGCGGCGCTCAAGTGGATGTCACGATACACAATGTCGGCGACTATGTGGCCAAGGTTGTGGATGTGACGCTCGGATCCGGCATCGCGCGTCAAGTGGCAGCCTTCCGCAAGGGCTTTTCGGCCGTCTTCCCTTACAACGCCTTGCGCGCCTTTACACCGCAAGAGTTGAGCATGATCTTTGGATCTGGCGAGGAGGATTGGTCTGCTGAAACACTCGCAGACAACATCAAGGCTGATCATGGCTATACATTGGACTCCAACACCATCCAGAACCTCATTGGTGTCCTTTCCTCGCTCGACAAGAATGACCGGCGCGCCTTCTTGCAATTCATCACTGGATCACCCAAATTGCCCATTGGTGGCTTCAAGGCGCTGACGCCGCAATTCACGATTGTCTGCAAACCACATGAAGCTCCACTGACGGCAGACGATTACCTGCCGTCTGTCATGACATGTGTCAATTATCTCAAGATGCCAGACTACTCGAGCAGAGCGGTACTGCAAAAGAAACTCTTGCTGGCCATGCGAGAAGGCCTGGGAAGTTTCCATTTGAGTTGATCAGACAGATACGATAGTCATAGTGTTCCAGCGTGCATCAAATAGAATTCAAATCTCTCTTTTCAGCTCAAAGTGCCTAGGTGAGACCTGTGAATCTTCTGAGTTTTGTGTTTTGCAATTATAAATGTCCACGGCTTTGCCAGAATACTTTGTCCGCTTGGCCAAATGGCTATGGCGCCTGACTTCTAATCAGGCGATTGCGGGTTCAAGTCCCGCAGTGGATTCATGTTTTGTCCTTTCTTTGCAGCGACTGTCGACTTTTGGTCTTATCCATGTGATCTAGTTTACTGCTCTTTGTACCTCAATCTAGCAGACGTAGAAGCAAGCCGATATATGAAGCTATTAGACCAGTTCTGACTTGCCACAAAAGCATCTATTGATTACTGGCGCTGGCGCCGGTGCCTGTTCTTCCATCTGATTCCAAATTTTGTTTCGCGGGAGACTCAACGACAAGCATCGTCAAGTCAGACATCGTCTAGCATCAAGACAGCATGACGGAGGAAGTGAATAAAGCTATGGAGAATGTGCAGCTAGAGTGGGATCATCTACAGCTCTTGCACATTGGCTAATAAGCAGTGCTGAAGGCAAGCCCTTAACGAAGAGTGCGCTCAAGAAGCTCGAAAAGGAGCGAGCCAAGGCAGCGAAGCAAAAAGAGGTGGCTGACCGGCTTGCGGCTGAAAAGGCTGCGCGCGACGCTGCTGCTGAACAAGATGTTGCCAAGGCGTTTTACGGCAAGCGTGTCATGAATCAATCGACGGAGCCACAGGGCAAGGCGTACGACCTGATCAAGGACCTGTCGCCTGAGCGAGACGGCGAGACGGTCCTCTTGCGTGCTCGACTTCACAACTCTCAGGCAAAAGGTGCCAAGATGAGTTTCCTTTTGTTGCGACAGGAGCTTGACTCGGTGCAAGCGATTGTACAAGCCAACAAGGAGTCAGTCAGTACACAGATGGTCAAGTGGTGCGCAAGTCTCAGCTTGGAGTCAATTGTGCTTGTCGAGGCGGTTGTCAAAAAGTCTCCCGTTGCGATTCAGTCGGCGTCCTTGACGGATGCAGAGCTGCATGTCACCAAGATTTACCTTGAATCGGCGGCACCTGATCAGCTGCCCTTCCAGGTCGAGGATGCCTCGCGCAGTGAACAAGCCATTAAGGAGTCAGAGGAGAATGCCAAGGAGGGCGAGTCGCACTATGCCCGTGTTCAGCTCGACACACGGCTCAACAACCGTGTTCTCGATCTGCGTACGCCCACCAACCACGCCATCTTCAAAATCTCTGCCGGTGTCCGTCAGATATTTCGCGAGTTTCTTTACAAGCGCGACTTTATGGAGATTTCGACCCCGAAAATCATTGGCTCTGCCTCGGAAGGCGGTGGCAACTTCTTCAAGATGCCTTACTTCAAAAGCGAGGCCTTTCTCGCACAGTCGCCGCAGCTGTACAAGCAGATGCTCATCTCTGCCGACTTTCCGCGTGTCTTTGAGACGGGTCCCGTCTTTCGTGCTGAAAACTCTTTTACGCACAGGCACATGACGGAGTTTACCGGGCTCGATCTTGAAATGAGCTTTGAGCGTCACTATCACGAAGTGCTCGAAACGATTGAGGCCTTGTTTATCCACTTGTTTACCGAGCTCAAGACGCGATTCGCCAAGGAGATTGAGACGGTCAAGAAGCAGTTCCCGGTGCCTGACTTTGTCTTGCCGGCCGACAACAAACCTGTACGCTTCACCTTTAAGGAGGCTGTCGACTTGCTCATCAAGCACAACATTCGTCAGCCGTCCGATGAGGCCTATGTCACGGACATGGATACGACGGAAGAGCGTGCCTTGGGCCCTGTTATTCGTGAAGCCTATCACACTGACTTTTATGTGATTGACAAGTTCCCAACAGCCGTGCGGCCCTTCTACACGATGCCAGACCCGGAAGACCCAACCTTCTCCAACTCGTACGACTTTTTCCTGCGCGGCGAGGAGATTTTGTCTGGTGCTCAACGTATTCACGACCCGACTTTTTTGATGGAACGTATGCGTGCATTTGGCGTGGACCCGGAAGGGCCTGGTCTCAAAGACTATGTGGATGGCTTCAAGCTTGGCTGTCCGCCGCATGCTGGTGGTGGCATTGGCCTTGAGCGCGTTGTCTTTTTATTCCTCGACTTGGGCAACATTAGACGGGCGTCACTCTTCCCGCGGGATCCGAAGCGTCTTGCGCCATAGTCATATAACACTCCCATATCACTAGATACACTCACTCATCGTCGCTTCATTCACATGCTTTGATGATCTGCGCTAGTTTTGGCTCTTCAAATCGATGGATGACATCATTGCCCTGGTGCCCCAGCGTCATTGCCAGGTTTGCGTTTCTCTCCGTTCCCTGGTTCCCTTCAGAGTCCAGCCCAGCCAGCCCCTTCTCCAGCGAAGAAATGAAAGGACAAACTACAAGAAGAGCACAACCAACACAACTCCGCTCCATCCCCCTGTTACACACACCCTTAAACGGACCAAAAAGTAACAAGAAGAACTAGTCATGAACCGAAGCAGATCTCTCCGAAGCTCCAAGCACGCCGGCTCCTCGAGCAGCGGTGGCCACAAGAAGTTCTCCTTCTCCTCGCTGCGCAATGCCGGCAAGCAGAATGAGCTCTCTTCTGCCATGTACAGTCTCATCAAGACTGAAAATGGCATTGTGGACGCCTACGAGAAGGCTGCCCACTCGCTCAACTCGGTTGCTCACCAGCTTTCCGCTTGGGGTGAGGCTACGGAAGATGACCACATCTCTGACATCTCCGACAAGCTCGGCGTGCTCATGTCTGAGCTTGCCGATGTCGAGGAGAACTTTGCCCAAGAGCTCGAAGACTCACGCGTGACGCTCAAGCAGATCCGCAACACCGAGTCCTCGGTGCAACCTTCGCGCGACCAGAAGCAAAAATTGATTGACCAGATCCACACCCTCAAGCACAAGGACCCGCAATCGACCAAGCTCGTCGATGCTGAACAAGCGCTTGTCCGTGCCGAGGCCGAGAATCTCGTTGCTGAGGCTCAGTTGACCAACATTCAGCGTCACGCCCTCAAGGAGACCTACCTCCTTCACTTCCAGGCCATCATTGAGCGTGCTGAAAAGTCTCTCATCTTGGCTGAACACGGCCGTCGCGTGCTCGAGTTGCTTGACGACACTCCTGTCGTGCCCGGTGACTCGATTGCCGAATACACGCACGAGCGTGAGGCCAAGCAAATCTTGCTCGACTGCGAGTCAGAGTTGCAATCGTACCAACCCAAGCCATACCAGGCCGGCCAATCGCGTCTCGGCAACAACCTCTTGCCCGAAGGTGGCAGCACGGAGTATGAGAATGAGTCCATCTACAATGGCAACCAGCAACACGCCGGTAACGAGTCGCAGTCGCAGGTGCAGTATGAGCAAGGTGAGCACACCTCGGCCCCTGCCATCAAGTCTGGCAACGAGATGAAGTTTTCGGACGAGCAGCAGTCGTCGCGTGCCCCGATTGCGCAGACCACGGACAACATTGAGGTCGAGAAGTAGACTCTATTTCAGCAAGGACTTCTAATGTACTTTATCGCTCAATCTTATAGTAATATCAATTGTCGTTCTCAGTTTGTGTTTGCTCTACTTGCAACTCGGCGTCATTCGACCAACACGGCGACACCACATTGCTTCAACGCATTCCTAGATTTACTAAAGCGAGCGCTCCTCAAGATGTCAGGCAAAGATCGAGAGTACAATAGCAACGTTGCTTGTAACCCTGCTAACATCTAGACCGGTCTTCCCGACGCGCATGTCGCTGACCCTCATGCAAACAAAGCTCAAAGGCGCCAAGTCGGGTCACTCGCTCCTCAAGCGCAAAGCAGAAGCGCTGACGAAACGTTTCCGTGAAATCACACGCCGTATCGATGAAGCGAAACGCAAGATGGGCCGTGTCATGCAGATTGCCGCTTTCAGTCTTGCCGAAGTGGCTTATGCTGCTGGATCGGATATTGGCTTTCAGGTGGCCGAGAGTGTCTCCAAGGCGCGCTTCAAGGTCCGTGCAAAACAGGAAAACGTCTCAGGCGTGCTGCTACCGACGTTTGAGACCTTCAAGGAAGGCGAGAATGAGTTTACCTTGACGGGACTCGGTCGCGGTGGTCAACAGGTGCAAAAAGCGCGCGAAGTCTACACCAAAGCAGTCGAAACGCTTGTCGAGCTCGCCAGTCTCCAAACAGCCTTTGTGATTCTCGATGAAGTCATCAAGGTGACGAATCGTCGTGTCAATGCCATTGAGCATGTCATTATCCCGAAGGCCGAAAACACAATCAAGTACATTCAACAAGAACTTGAAGAACTCGATCGTGAAGACTTTGTCAGGCTCAAAAAGGTACAGGGCAAGAAGCAAGAACTCAAGGAGCAGGAAGAGGCCAAAGAAGCGGCCGAGGCGAAACGCAAAGGTGCATCGTTAAAGAGTGATGCGTTCGAGGTGAATGACGTCCTGGCAGAGGCACAGCAAGAGGACGATGTCATCTTCTAGGTATGCATGCTATGCAGCGTTTGTCATTCTAGTCTTTATGCAGCAAGCGCGTCCTCCCCTTCCTTTTGCTTTGCTTCCTCCTTGATTTCCCCTGGTTGGCTTGGCGCCTTGACGGGCGTGACCGGCACTGAAGGCAGTGTCAAGGGCTCTTCAAGCGACGGCTCTTCAATGCGGACGTGCTTGGTCTTCTCCGTCGCTTCAGCCAGCATCTTTTCGTAAGCATCCTCAACCTCTGCCTCGTCCTGTACAGGCACGACGCCCATTGTCATTGCTTCTTGCACCTCATCCGCCTCCGCCATGGACTCGGCGACACTGTCCGTAATGGCATGAACACGATCAATACCGCCCATCGACTTGAGTAGTTTCTCGAGCACCAGTCCGCCTTGCTCCATGACTTGCAGCAAACCCATGTTGGTGGCTGTCTCATCAAGCTTGAGGAGCACCGCTTCGACTTGGGCACGCTGATCAACGCGAGACTGCAGTGTACTCTCGAACTGCTTGCGTGAGCTAAGGCGTGAAAGAGCCAATGTTCGCTGATTCTGTCGAGTGGCATCACGCGCTTGACTCTCGAGTGTCGAACAGCGATGCGCTAGCGACGCAATCTGGTCGTCCAGCGATATGAGCGACTCATTGAGCTTGGCCACCGCTTCATCCGTCTCGCTGATGGACACATCATCGACCGATGCACCTGCTGGCACAAACTTGACGGTCTTGCTCGTCTTGGACTGCACGAGTCGACCCTTGTCACGACTCAAAAAGAGCAGCAGTACATCCATATCCTCTGATGAAAAGGGATATGGGCATTCTTGCTTACACCAGCGCATAAAGAGTGCACGCGTCGTGACATGGCCACTGTAGCTTTCCTTCACAGCGGTTTCATAGAGTGCTAGCAGCTTGCCTGCCACGAGTTCCACATTCGCCACAACAACAAAGGCGGCGCCGCTCAACTTGGTCGGTGTCGAGGGCGTCCAGAATTTGGAAATGCCCCAGCGAAAGGCTGCGCCGAGATTGATATTGGTCATGCGCGAAGGTGGCGCGTAGATGGACTCTTCTTGCGCCAAAAAGAGACTGCGTGGGATCCAGGCGCGCTTGGCAACAGCTTCGTGCTCGACGGAAGCAAGCGCTAGCGGTTTGCCCCATTGATTGGAGGTGAGTCTATCAGAAAGCGCCTGGTCCGTCATGATGCATAGGCAAGAACTGCCAGCCTCCTCTATTGAGCGAGCTCGTGCTTCGTCAAGGAGCGCTTCAGCGACTACCTTCTTTTTTGCGCTTAGAAAGGTTTCTTCGAGAATAGAGCAATTCAAAGCTTGGATCCAGGCCTCAATATTGGCATCATAGCCATCCTTGTTGGACACTTTGAGTGGCGCAAAGTCGCTGTAGAGCGACGGCAAGCGTGATTTTTTAAAGGACGGCTGAGCCAGGATTGAGCTGAGCGATGGCATTCAAAGCAGAGCGCAGAGAAGCGCTAGCAAGCGCAGATTGTATGGTAGTAGTTCGAATCGATTCAAGGACAAGCGCGTAGAGCAAGGATGTTGTAGTTGATGAAATAGTGCTCGACTGAACTGCATTTTGGCACAACACCTGACCGCCTTAAGCTTGCACCTCTACAGCGCTATTCTATAGCACAGATTCACGAGCTCTATAAGCTCATGTTGAAGGTCTACCATCTATAACGTGACCTTCCTTTTCGACTACAAAACTCAACGGCAGAACCTTGAAACGTTTCAAACGTAGCAAAGAGTGCTTGATCTTGCCCCATCCATAGCCATGATTTCTTCACTGCAAACCCATTCTTCTACACATCGCGATGGCAAAAAAGCGGCTAGGCATCACCAAGAAGTGTATCGCCCTATGCGCGACAATGCGAATCATGCTCTTCCCCGCCTCATTCCTGGCATTGTCCGTGTCCATCGCATCTGCTGTGCACCTCGCCAACATCCAGCGCGCGGCACGTCAAGTGCTTGGCAATCTCGCAGTACCAAGGAGCCAGCAAGGCAGCGTCAAAATCTTGCAAGTGGCAGCCTTTTACTCCATTGCAGCAGGCATCGTCAGTGTCGTAAGCACAGCCGCCATTGGCTATGCAAAGCCAAGTTTGCGCAACAAAAAGCACCTCTATCGCTTGCTCGTGGTCGATTTTGCCAATATCTTGCTGACGTTTGTGGCCTGGACGCTCATCGTCGCAGCTTGGTCAGGCCGTCCATGCATCCCACTCAACCAGATACCACGCGAGGACATGTCCTACGTGCCGGACGACATCCACGCCATGCTCATTCAAATCAACACGGCGTGCCAACTCAACGCAGTGGCCAGCACGCTGAACGCTATCCAATGGGGTCTTTGGACAGGCGTTGGCCTGTTGAGCCGTGTCTTATTGAGTCTTTGCAAGCAGTGCGAGAAGAATGCAAGCCGTGCCAAATTGGCGGCACAAGCTTGCCGTATGGCGGACGAAAAGCTAGAGGCGATGCAGTTGGCCAAGACGGATCTACGCACTCTGGCAGATGCAAGAACGTTGTCAGCTCAGACTCAGCCGCGCATAAATTTGGTGTAGACAGGGTTATTGGTCTCTTCGACGTAAGGGTACTCGAGCGAGTCCAAGTACGTCTGAAATTGCGCGAGATCTGCCTCAGGCACTTGAATAGCAGACAGGATACTTGCCACATCGGCACCATTGTTGCGATAATGGAAGAGTGAAATATTCCAGCCAACCTTCATACCGTGCAAGAATTTCTGCAAAGCTCCCGGTCGCTCTGGAAACTCAAAGCGATAGACGCGTTCGTCCTTGACTTGTGAACGGCCACCAATCATGTAGCGTCCATGAGATTTGGCCATCTCGTTATCACTGATGTCTTCGGCGCCAAAGCCAGCAGCACGGATCTCCTCGAGAAGTTGAGGCACCTCGATCGCCCGGTCGTTAACCTTGAAGGACATGTAAATGTCGGCATGATCGTTGTTGGCGTATCTGTACGAAAACTCCGTCACCGCACGAGGCATGACAATAGCCACGAGCTCCATAAAGACGCCAGATCTTTCTGGCAAAACAATCGAAAAGAAGACTTCTTTGCCGAGACCGAGTTCAGCGCGTTCGGCAACGAAGCGCAGACGGTCAAAGTTCATATTGGCACCTGAAAGTGTAGCACAGTAGGTGTCGCTGGCAGACTCGGGCGGGTGACTCTGGAGATACTTTTTCAGACCAGCAACACCTAGAGCACCGGAGGGCTCGACAATGCCACGCGTGTCTTCAAAGACATCCTTGATGGCTGCGCACAGCTCATCAGTTGAGACAAGGACAATGTCGTCGACGAATTCGCGACAGAGTCTGAAAGTCTCTTCGCCCACAATTTTGACAGCAGTACCATCTGCAAAGAGACCAACATCCTTGAGTGTCACACGCTCTTCTGCATGCAGCGACTTTTTCAAAGCATCAGCGTCGTAGGTCTCAACACCGATAATCTTGATGTGTGGCGCAATGCGCTTGGTGTAAGCAGCGATCCCTGCAATTAAGCCGCCACCGCCAACACACACAAAGATGGCCTTGAGATTTTGCACGTTTGTTTGCCGCAGGATCTCCATGGCAACGGTGCCTTGGCCAGCAATCACATACGGGTCGTCGTAAGGATGTACGTTGACCAGGTTGTACTTTTGAGCAATCTTGGCGCCTTCAATTTTGGCTTCGTCAAAGTTTTGCCCATTCAAGACGACCGTGGCACCCATGCGCGTGACTGCTTCGTGCTTGATGGCTGGTGTAGCGAGCGGCATGACAATGGTAGCAGGAATACCGAGATGACGAGCAGAAAAGGCAACACCTTGCGCGTGATTGCCTGCAGATACTGCAACAACACCACGCCAGCGTTCCTCTTCGACGAGGTGTGCCATTTTATTATAAGCGCCTCGGATCTTGAAGCTAAAGACTGGCTGCAAGTCTTCGCGTTTGAGCAAGACATTGGCGCTCAACTTTGTAGATAGATTGGTAGCAACAGTCAATGGCGTCTCTTTGATGACATCGTACACGCGAGCCGCTGCAGGTTAGCTTGCACCTTGTTGATCGAGTCACGTACTGAGGATGAGTCGCAAGTAATCTGGGTGTTCTGGCCGCTCGCCCTCGGGCATATGAGCCTGTTTAGGCGTTTGTGAGCCATCTACTAGGCCATCGAAGGACGGGCCATCTTGCACAGTCATGCTTCTGTAGATGAGCTTGTGCTTGCAATCTGTTGATAGATTCTGCGATTGTGGCAGTTGACCGATGCTCGATAAATTTGGGAGGAGCTCACTTAATAGCAGGTCAATTGACTGGACCTACATACATGTACAAGCACTTGTCTAGACTGGCAATCAACGAGGCTCTCGATGCATAGCTGATGGAAGCCAAGGTCATTCTCTTTGGAAACTACCTGCAAAGTAGTCTTCTTGCTGGACAATGTGAAAATCTAGACCATCAGCTTGGTCAATTAGACGACGTTCAGGAGAAGCCCCAGCTGGTCGACCCACATGTGCAGGGTCTGATTGACCCAATCATTGATCATCTGGTCAGAAAGTTGCCTGGTGGTACGCTTGAAAGCTTTGAACATGATCTATACCGCGTCATCTACCATCTCTGCAAGTTGCGAGGAGCCAAAGTCATCGTCAAGCTCTTGCCAAATCATGTCAGCCTTTTAGAGCCTGTCCTCAACACGCTCAAGATTCAATCCAATGCCCCGCCTGACACTTGGCACAGTCGATATGTACTACTCTTGTGGCTCTCCCTGATCGCCATGGCCCCCTTCGATCTCAAGACGTTTGACCAGCACGGCAAATCAGAATCTCGCGCCGGGATCGTCACGCGAATTCTGTCACTTGCAGAGGCATTTTTGGGTAGCAGCAGCCGAGAACGTGAAGCTGCTGGACTACTCATTGCTCGCGTCATCACGCGCAAGGATGTCAATGCCGAATACATGCCAGCCTATCTTGCTCGATCCCTCGACGTCTGGTCTTCCGAATCCTGCACAGTCCACTTTCGCATTGGCTTTCTCGTCTCACTTTGTGAGATTTTCCGCATCGGTAATCGAGATGTGCTACAGAACCATGTTCTTGAAGCTGTTGAGCTGCTACACCAGGTTGTTGCCACAGAAGACTTTGGCAGCAATACGCTATTGAGAAAGTTGCGCATGAAGCTCTCTCAGCGCCTTGCACTTATCATGCTGAAACCTACACGCGCATCTTGGCGCTACAAGAATGATCCCAAGTCTTATAATTCGGGTGTCGCCGTCGAAGCGACAGAAGAACCGGAAGAGCCCACAGAGGCGGTTGAAGAAGTCATTGGCGTTTTGCTTGACGGAATTCAAGATCGAGACAATGTGGTCCGATACTCGGCTGCAAAAGGGATTGGAAGAGTCACGAGTCGCTTGCCACTAGACTTTGCTCAAGAGATTGTTAGTGCGATTGAGGTATTAATGTCTGAGCAGACGCACATCAACAATGGTGTTCTGACACTCAATGAAGATGCAAGTGATGCCACTTGGCAAGGCTGCTGTCTCGCTATCGCAGAACTTTGTCGGCATGGAGCGCTATTGCCTGATGCACTTCATCATGCCCTTCCTATCGTCATCCTGGCGCTACTGTTTGACTTGCGCAAAGGTTCTCATTCAATCGGTACCATTGTACGAGACGCTGCCTGTTATCTCCTCTGGTCAGTCTTGCGTTGCTATACAAGCCAAGTCCTTCAACCACTTGCGCATCAGATTGCAACAACACTCATCACAGTTGCCTTGTTTGACCGCGAAATCAGTGTACGCCGAGCCGCCAGTGCTGCTTATCAAGAAGGTGTCGGTCGTCATGCGCAAGATTTGTTTCCCGACGGCATTGCGGTCCTTACACTTGCCGACTTTCACAGCGTTGGCCAGCGGCAGCGAGCGTTTCTACAAGTCGCCCCACAAGTCTTTGTTAAGCCAGACTACAGCGAAAGTATCCTGCAATATCTCATGCATGTTTCGCTTTGCCACTGGGACACAGACATTCGCCAATTGGCCTGTAGGACACTTGCCGAGCTCTACCTGTTAAAGGCCTCTCTCGTCGTGTCAAAGTTTGACCTGCTTCGTAAGCGTCGGACATCGCTCGACGTCAACGCACGTCATGGGGCATTCTACGCGGTCGGTGAGCTGTGTCGCGTGGCAGAGTCCGACGTTCTCAGCTCATTTGGTGAATTTGGTACCGGCTTGCCCGACTATCTTTTGAGCAGTGTGACCGGCGGTCTGATTGCTCGTGGCTTCTGTCATTTTGTCCGATACGCAGTCCGGCCAGAGACGGCCCATTCCATCAAGCGGGAATACTTCAAGAATGTGCTTCGCTTTTTCAGTCTAGCAGATTCCAGTGTTCGCTCAGAGGCAGGACATGCGCTGTGCTCTTTGCTGCGCAAGAACGATCCATTGCTTCTCGAGTTTGAAGCTTTCGCGAAGCGTGCTCTGCTATCGTGTACGACGCCAGTGGCAAAAGGCACGATTCAAGCGATGGGTATGCTTGACTATGTCGATGCTGAGCCCGTGCTAGAGCGTTTTGTTCACCTGCTTTTGCCACTCACGACCGCCAGCGGCCTGGTCAATCAGGATGATCCAGAAACGCGACAGCTTGCAATCGTCGCTCTTGGCCAGGCATCAGAGCAATGGCTGCCAACAGGCGGTCCCTCGGGATTGATCCTCAACACACTGTCGCAGTGCCTTCAAGATTATGCAGTCGATGCGCGAGGCGATGTCGGCAGTTGGGTTCGCCTTGGTGCCATGAACGCTGCGCTTCGCGTCTTTCCAATTCTGCAGGAGACGACGTCGCCAGCAGATAAGGAAGCGGTCGTTCATGGAATACTGCAGCAATGCCTCAGCAAGATTGACAATGTCCAAGCGACAGCACTCAATACGCTTCAAGAGCTCCTACCGCATTTACCAGATCAATTTGCGGCGATTGCACAAGTCATGCCTGCCGCTATGCTCTCTCTGTCCGAAGGTTCGAGTGCTGCAGTGACACCGCCGCTCTTTGCTCAGCTGCTCAAGGTGGACACGCTTCGGACGCCTGTTCTCCGCGAGATGTGCGTTCTCGCTGGCTTGAGTGGACACAACCGTGGTCAAGCTGCGCGGACCGCAGTGACGGCTCTGTCTCGTCACTGTGAAGCTGAAGAGCTGACCAAGCTCCTGGACGCTATTAGAAACCTTGTTGAAGAGTATGCTACCGACGAGCGTGTTTTGATTCCAACGCTTGATATGCTCGCAATAGTCTTTGAGTATCAAGCGCCAGAACGCTTGCTGCCAGGCAGCTATGATTTCAACAAGCTGTTCGATGTCGTTCAAAAAAGTTGTCTGCGTTCCCGTCATGTTGCCAAAGTGGCGGCTTCTATGCGCATCTATCGTGGTCTCGTCAGTCTGCTCTCGTCTGACACTGATGCTGGCAGACGATCATGGAAGAAGCTGGGTCTATTGCTCTCGCATGGTGTGCCCCGGATACGCGTCCTGGCAGCTGAGCAGATCTTTATTGTCATGAACGAATTGCACTTTAGCGAAACGAGGGATGCCATCGACGAGGACGTCATGAAAGCACTCTTGCATACTGAGTGGACTGGTCCAGCAGACAAGACTCTCGCTTCTTGCGAACTTGTGCGGGCTTTCCAGCTCACCTGAGCTCTAGCTCTTTTGTGCTGTCGCAATACATGAGCGATTGCAAATGCTGTAGGCTCAGCTGTAGCTCGATTATCGTGTTGTCTTCACTGCGGACTTCGAGCTTGCCATACACAAGCAGCTCAGTGAAGGCCTTCTTCATGAGGTCCTCTATCCATGACCGTATATATCAGCCTTGGCAACGAGGCGTGCTCGGGCTCTTTTCGAATTCATACTATTATATGCATTGAGTCGAGATATCCGTTAACGCACAGGTCTGAGATCGCTCAGGTAAATCACCTGATAGAGCAATACTAAAGGGGAATAAAGTAATTGCTATCGGCTTGCTCCACCAATAATCGACGCTCATCTGACAGCTCGTCCCGTCCCAAAGTCTCAGATCGGACAAACCACGTTCACGACTCCGGGCAGCTACCACTGCCTGCCAGCCGGGCTCACTGATTGCAGCTGGCGAGCCAGCGACGGCCGACGGTGCCATCGGAACCATATCCAAAGCTTGATTCGATTGAAATTTACATTTGCTTCCCGCTGAAAGACCAAACTGATCTGCGTCAAAAGCACGGAGCGATTGGACCGCACTACGGTGGCCTTGCCTTGGCACTATTGGCAGCACTGAGTGTGACTGATTCTGACTCGAAAGCGACGCCAAACGCAACCTCATCTCAAGGCATCGACCTGTCGCCGGGTCGATTGCTCACAAGGTGAACGGCGTCGCTATCTACAGCTGTGGATGGAACACTACCAACCGCGATCTAGCTGTGGAGCATGCAGCTGGAGCAACGTTCTTTGCGATGGCATGATTCCGCGATGTGGTCTCTGCACAGCGAGTGGCTTCGAGTGCTCTTGGCCTCGAGCACAATCACGCGACTCGTCCGTCTCGCGACCAGCTTCGGCTGCTTCACAGCATACGTTGACCAGCAGGAAAATGACCTTGTACAAGGGCGGGCAAGATCCACGGGTTGCACCCTCGACATCGGACGTGGATCGATTGACGACACTGCTTGCGGATTTCCACCTAACAGGCTTCAAGCTTTCTTCTTGGTCGGCGCTGTTGCCCCTGCCGAGACGGTCGACCGCGCCAAGCTTACTGCGAACGACGAAACGCAAAAACCATCCTCGCATGACAAACTGGGCCAACTACTATCTTCCACATCTTGCAACGGGTGCGTCAGATGACCCGCTCTCACTGGCCCTCGCGGCTTACAGTGGCCTAATCATGCGCAAAAAGATGGATGCCATGTATTTCTACGTCAAAGCCCTTGGCGTGCTGCGGGACATTCTGGCCAGCAAGCCTTCATCGATGAGCAATCAGGCGTTTCTGAGATGCTGGGCGGCGACGATGCTGCTAGCTGAATACGAATCGCAGTGCGCAAATGTACAGACGGCAGCGCATCATATCGAAGGCGCCGCCATATTTACGAACCTGAGCCTCAATCGCTTCCCCGTCGCTCAATCACAGCTTGCCATCAAGGGCAGAGACACAAATACGGGTCTTGATTCTCCCGACGCTACATCTGAATCCACAGCTGCTACTTTGCTACCGCGTAATGAGCGCTGCTTGCCGGCATACCTGCGCGAGTACACACTGCGACTTCGAACGAGCAATTTCCTGTGCTCGGCGCCGGTTGATCAATGGCCGCAAAGGCTGATTGCGACAGAAGACAATCCTGACAATCTGCTCATGGACCAGCTGTACGAGACGAGTGCAACATGCTACTGGCATGTCATGACCATTTGCTCAGATTATCACACCATTATCGAAACAGCGCCACCGCGATTCGAGCACGAGCGACGAGCGCTTCTTGACAGTTTTGCAGGTCCCCTGAAAGCAACGCAAGAAGCCCTTCAAAGTTACGAGACGCAGCTCCAGCACATTTTGAGCAAAACCTGGGGCGTCTTTCAGCATTGCGCTACCCCTGGACGCATCTTTTCTCACGCACCGACCTTTGCAAACCCGATGCTCGTAATGCCCTGGTTTTTTCCACATGTACTCAAGCTGTTTTTGGCGCCATTCAGCTCACAGGCCGAGTTTGACGCTACCTGTCGGTCCGCCGTCGGTTGCTACCATGTGCTCGAGGAAATGGGCCAAGCGGTCTTGTACGAGCACGACTTTCCAGATTGCTTCATTGCCATTTGGTGGAAACGCGGTGCAGAGCGTGATGCGATGCAGGCTAGCATCAGCCGGCATCACAGCCCGGTGTACAAAGAGATGCTGTCGACCATCTGGCCGGCGATTGATGCGGCCGACGATGCAGGTAAGCCACTGAGCAAAGACGAGATTCTCCTCTTGGCAATGCAAACCTATCGCAAATCCATGCATTCGATCTTGACGACACCCAAGGGCAAATATCTGAGCGTTGGTAGCTTTCTCGGACAGTCTTGGTCACGTTTGCAACGTCGAGGCCAATTTCAGGGACAACAGCGGTCGACGGTCAGTTCATGGAGAGCACGGGTCGAGGATTGGAGAAGACAACTGCAAGAAAGTCATTCGGTCGAAGGCATCATTTTGCCAGAAGGTATTCCGATCGAGCCAAGTCTCAAGGTTGATCTTGCCGCTTCGTGGTTTTTGATTTGACGAGGCAAGTCCGGTAGCGAGCACAAGCATATGCATACTTTTCTACGTAAATACTTCTACTTGCTCTTACTCTTGACGCGCCTGACCAAGTCATCTACCGCTTCGCCACCGCCATGCTTGCGTTTCTTTTCGCGCTTTGCTTCAGCGGGCGCCTTGGCGGTCGCCGTCTCAGCTGCAGCAGCATGCTTCTTGCCACCTCGCTTGCGACGCTCTTGAATCACCTTGTCCATTGTTTTCGTGCGCTTAAATTGTGAGCTGGTCGGGTCTAGCGCAAAGTGATGGTTTTCACCATCAAACACGGCCGCGAACCGGTCATCCTGTAGATCCATCTCGAAATTGTCCTGCAAACCTTCTTTATCGGCTTCCGTCGTCTTGCCAAATTTGCTCAACTTTTTCTGCTGCGCCTTCGTCAGACCGGCGCGTTTCTCGGCACGCACAATGGCCTTCATGTCGAAATGGTCCGCCTTCTTCTTGCCAGCAGCCGGTTGTCCTGATTCATCATCCATCATGAGCAACGCAAGCTCAGCCTTCTCCTTGCGATCTTTTTCCTCATCCACGACAACCTTGTCACGCTTCTTTTTTGTTTTTGTGGCAGTTTCGTTGAAGAAGGGATCATCAAAGCCGAGATCCGGTTTCGCCTCTGGCTCAGCAACACCTTTGGCCTTACGCCGTCGCTCGCGCCGTTCATGGTCTTTGCGCTTGTACTTTTCAAGTGTTGTCTCATTCTCAGGGTCCACTTCGGCGGCAGGCTCAGTCGACGCCAAGCCAGCAGAAAAAGTGATTTCCATGTCACCCAAGGGTTTGTCATCGGCGTCGCTATCCTCCTCTTCGTCTCGCGTACTTTTGAGCAACTTGCGCCATTTATCCTTGAGCATGGCGGCAGACTCGCCTTCACCTTCAGAAGAGCTTGAGCTCGCGAGATAGGCCTTGAGCTCCATATCATCCACTTCAGCTTTGCTAAACGCGCGTTTGGCGAATTGTGCCTTTTTAGGGTCATCATCATCCCACGTCAGCTTGACTTTGGAATGCTGCAAGGCATCCGTGACGAACGCATTCGGTTCGTAGAGATCGGGCGAACGTGTGCAACGGTCTTTGGGCGTTTCTGAAAAGACTTCTGCGTCGGGAACGAAACGCAAGTCGAAAAAGTTGGCAGACGCTTCGTATTCGGCGCCATCGCAGGCGTCATAAATATGCTTGGCTGTCGCTGGCGAGTCGCATTCAACAATGGCGTAGTAGTAACGTAAGCGATCGAGCTGGTATTGTCTCAGCTTGACCATATCGAATTCCTCGCCGAGCGATTCTTTAATAATGCTTTTGGCATTGATGGGTTTGTCCAAGTCTTCTTCTTTGTCGTCTTGCTTGAAGATGGCAAGCGGCGGTCCAGCCATATCTTCTCGCGCCATGCGTTCTTTGCCAAATTCAGAGGGAAAGATGGTGACGCTCAGGACCATTCCTGTCGCCGGCTTGAATGAATCCATCGCCACAAACAAGTCTTCTGCTTGCAAATTGTCCCAGTCAAGGTTGACGAGTGCGAATCGAGCCGTCACTTCACCACGCGGGATGGCTTCACGGTCCGGTTCTGGGTCGATGAGATCACGGCCGTCGATTGGTAGGTCTTCAGGAAGATCTTCCTCGTCGTCTGATGAGCTAGAAACACCTTCGCCACGCGCAGGATCGTACTTGGCTGGTTCGCCCGCTTCCTCGTCGCTGTCGCCGTCTATTGCTTCTGCCGCTGCTTCATCATCGCTGTCAAACTTTGTGAAATTGTCTGGCCGAGTCGGCCGTGGCCCTTTGCGTGCAGCCTTCTCAATTGGCCGCTCGTCTATGCCACTGCTCGAATCAGACCCTGATTCTTCCGCCTCGCTACTCTCTGAAGACGCCTCGGATCCCGAAAGTGAGCCAGACGCTTGCGCCTCTTCCAATGCGTAGGTCTTGGCAATCTCTTCGGCGCCTTTGTTCTTGCTTAGCTTGCGACCATAGCGATCCACCTTGGCACCGGCGCTAAAGTCCTTGTCCTGCATCATGGCGCTGAATCGCTGGTCTACGGCCACTTTCCGGTCCTGCTTCTTGGGCCGCACAAAGCGCGGGTCATTATGAACTGAAGCAAATCGAGGATCTGTCACGCGCTTGGACATGTTTGTGATGCGTTGGCCTTAGCTCGACTTGACCTAATAAGCTACTTGTCCTATCGCTCTTGTCGCGCGACTTTTTTGAATTCTTCTCACGGTGTCGCATTCACGCTAGCACTCCTGATAGTCTACTTGGGTATACGCTTCTCACTCCGGCCATTCACCTGGAAGGCGTTCATCTTACCGCGCGAGGTACCTCTGCGTCCCGTCATGGCCCGTTGCCGCATGCGTTCGCTAATCTCGACGTTCCAAGGCGCCAAGTCTTTCGCCGTCGAGGGCGGTGCTGGATATCTACAGGCATGTCAGTTCATCCTAGTCAAGCTTCGCACATAGCAGCTTACGTAAAGGGCTCATCCATCGTGACAATCACTCGTTTGGTCGACGCTGGCCTCGCCATGGGCAGCATCTTTTTGAAGTGCAGGCCACGTGCCCGCTGCTGTTTTGTGCCACGCTGCAGCGGACTCTGCTGAATCATGGTTCTGACATTGGTTGTCACGAGTCCATAGAGATGAAAGAGATAGTCTCGCACGTCAAACTTGTTGGTCTTGAGCGGGACGTGGAACATGGCTTGATTGGCAGGGAGCTTGCCGGCGCCACGGACGAGTGTGAAGATTGTGTTTGGTAGAAAGACCTGCTTGGTCCCTAGCTTGAATGGAGCAGACATGCTGCTAGGGAGAAGTTTGATCAGCTAGTTATATGAGCAGAGCGACTAGATGAGCAGCAGCAGTAGCAGTAACAGATTACCTCGGTAGTAGTGATCAGTCTGTTGTCCGTTTCTCTCACGCTTCAAATCACGTGCAGCTAAACGCGAATTAAGAGACGCGTCTTTAACAGCAACGACCAGCTATAGAAACCACTTCTGCAAAGAAAGCATGTCTTCTGTCGACATCCCTTCTTCATCAGCGCCGCAACCCTACGCGCGTCATCCGCAATCAGGCCTCTCGCGCAACGGTGACGGCAACAACGCTGCTTCCGATGCCGAATCAGACGATGAACGTGGACGCGAGGCGCCCGCTCGACGCAGACCACGCGACCCGCTCGACCGACAGATCCCCAAAGTAACGGATGCCACGGGTGAAAAAGTGCGCGAGGCATTCGAGAACTTCTTGGCCACATTTGAGGAACGCGTCGAGGATGGATCACAACAGGCGACGGGCGAAGGGGGGCCGACGCCGCAGACACAGACGGAGCGATTCTATGTCGGCCAGATTCGTGCTATGAAGAATATGGAGTTGAAGACCATCTACATCGACTTTCAGCACATGACAGACTTTGAAGAAGGCGTCTTGGCCGAAGCGATTGTCGCGCAATACTACCGCTTCTCGCCTTTTCTCATCGCCGGCCTCCACAACATCATCCAGAAACTCGAGCCAGCTTACTTTTCATCGCAACTGTATTCGCGCACAGGTTCCTCAACAGCCTCCTCCAAGAGTGCCACGGAAAAGGACTTTGCCATTGCATTTTACAACCTTCAAAACACGGGCAAGATTCGTGACTTGCGCACAGAACGTATCGGTCGACTCATGTCCGTGTCAGGCACCGTGACACGCACGTCTGAAGTCCGACCTGAACTCGCACGCGGTACCTTCAGCTGTCTTGAATGCCGTGCCGTCGTGCCAAACGTCGAGCAAGTCTTTCGCTATACCGAACCCACCAAATGCCCTACCGACATTTGCATGAACAAGCGCGCCTGGAAACTGTTGATTGCCCAATCCACCTTTCAAGACTGGCAAAAAGTGCGTATCCAAGAAAACTCATCCGAGATTCCTACCGGTAGCATGCCCCGCACGCTCGATGTCATTTTGCGCGGTGAGATTGTCGAGCGTGCCAAGGCAGGTGACAAATGTGTCTTTACAGGCACCCTCATTGTTGTGCCGGACGTGTCGCAATTGGGTATCCCCGGTGTCCGCGCCGAGGCGATGCGTTCTGGCAACGGCCGCGGCGGCCAAGAGGGTTTCGCTTCTGAAGGTGTCACGGGTCTCAAATCACTCGGTGTCCGCGACTTGACTTATCGCATGGCCTTTTTGGCATGCATGTCGCAATCAGCGGATGCACGCGACAGTTCAGGTGCCGATGTCCGCGGCGATGGCACACAAGGTGAAGAAGAACAAAACGAGTTTCTCAACAGTCTGACGCAGGCTGAGATTGATGAACTCAAGGAGATGGTGCATTCGGACCACATTTACTCAAAATTGGTCAACTCGATTGCGCCGACTGTCTATGGCCATGAAATCATCAAGAAGGGCATCTTGCTCCAGCTCATGGGCGGTGTCCACAAGACAACACCAGAAGGTATTAATCTACGTGGCGACCTCAACATTTGCATTGTCGGCGATCCCTCGACGAGCAAGTCGCAATTTCTCAAGTACGTCTGCAGTTTCCTGCCGCGTGCCGTCTACACCTCTGGCAAAGCCTCTTCCGCCGCCGGTCTCACAGCCGCCGTTATGAAGGATGAAGAGACGGGCGAGTTCACGATCGAGGCAGGTGCCCTCATGCTCGCCGACAATGGCATTTGCGCCATTGACGAGTTTGACAAGATGGACATTTCCGATCAAGTGGCGATTCACGAGGCCATGGAGCAGCAAACCATTTCGATTGCCAAGGCAGGTATTCACGCCACTCTCAATGCCCGCACGAGTATCCTCGCCGCCGCCAACCCAGTCGGTGGCCGCTATAATCGCAAAACAACCTTGCGTGCCAATGTCCAAATGTCAGCACCCATCATGTCGCGATTCGACTTGTTCTTCGTCGTGCTCGATGAGTGCAATGAACAAGTTGATTTCAATCTCGCCTCGCATATTGTCAATGTTCATCGCTTTACGGATGCCGCCATCCAGCCTGATTACGACACGGAGCAGTTGCAACGCTATATTCGTTATGCGCGAACCTTCAAGCCGAAATTGTCTACCGAGGCGCAACAGTACCTTGTGCAAAAATACATTGAGTTGCGCAGCGATGACGCGCAAGGGATGGGTCGCAACAGTTATCGCATTACTGTTCGACAGCTCGAGTCGATGGTCCGGCTCAGCGAGGCGATTGCACGTGCCAACTGTGTCGAAGACATTACGCCGACGTTTGTCAAGGAGGCGTACAACTTGCTGCGACAGAGTATTATTCACGTCGAGCGTGACGATGTCGAGATGGAGGAAGAGGATTTGGCTGCCGGGGGCGATACCGAGATGGCCGAGGATGCGGATGCTGCAGGCGACGCCGACGAGGATGCTGCCATGGACGGTACGACCGACGCTTCCGCCGCTGCCACTACGCCCAAGGAGAAGACGAAAATCACCTATGACAAGTACATCAGCATCATGAACCTCGTCGTCCGTCGCATCTCTGAAGATGAACGCGCTGGTGGTGAAGGTGTCCCCGAAGACGACCTACTTGCCTTTTACCTCGAACAACGCGAAGCAGAGATGACCTCGGAAGAGGATATCGAGCGTGAACGTGGCTTGTGCAAAAAAGTACTCAAGCGACTCGTCAAGGATTCTTACCTCATGGAGATTCTCGGCAGTACGACGTCGGCTGGCACTGGGCCGTCTTCAGATGGTGTCGCGGATAGTAGTCAGCCTGCGACGGCGGTGGGCGAAAAGGTGTATGTCTTGCACCCGAACTGTGCTGTGGATGTGGCTGCAATTGCTGCACAGCCTTCGACGGTCGAATAGAGTGATGATGCTTCGTAGCGCAATGTATATTGATTTCTAATTGATTACAACGATACCCACAAGTAATCTGTCGCGAATTTTGTTGAATAGTTCTAATTGTAGCCACTCCGAAATGTCCCGGCTGGAATGCAGTCTGATCACGGCATTCATGGCTATTCCAGTGCGTCAAAGTAGCGCTCCTCTGCGGCTGCAGATGTTTCTGCGTCTACAACTGCATCATTGAACTCATCCGAATTCCGATTAAAGCTCGATCCTGCGCTCATGGCTCCCTTGGAAACCCACAGACGCCTGTAAATCTACTTACAGCTGCAGAAAATGAATGACGGAATGCGGGTGCGAACGCGCCACTTCAAGCCTAATGCAACGCATGATTACGCTGTGTCAAGGAAGGATTCAGTTTTCATTCATGCAGTTGCTGCACTTTCGAACATTGTTGCAACCAGATTCAAAATGTGCACTCAGAGTGAGCATGATCGTAATACGAACGAATCGATTCAAGTGATTTTACATCAGCTACAGATACCTAGGGACATCATATTCACGGCCTCGCTCAGTACTTGTGAGAAGCTACCTTGCTTTAGTACCAACATGTTGGTAATTGGACACTTGAAGATTTGGCTATTGATGCAACTGAGCTACTTCATGTCAAATGTCATGGTCCTCTTAATGCAGGTTCGACTGAAAGCGTTTAGCTGTGTTCGAAATTACACGTGCACTCAGTCTCGACCAGTCCTCCGGTTGAGCATGCATAGGTGTTGCCATCGACGGGTGGGTCAAAAAAACACAATATGCTTTTCGCCCCAACAACTTGCATGTCGGAAGAACGACCACTGCATATTGAGTTGGTTGGGCGCCAATTGACTGACACTTGACTCGATACGAAGCTTGGATCTGAATTGGTGCAAGGGTGATGGCCAAGCCTAAAGCACGAACCACACTGCTGAACATGTTCTGCTGTCAGCCTGTGAATGCGGTGGACCATACACTAACCTAATTTCTTTGAACGATGATTTGACATGATGTGAGTCTTATGGTGGCTCACTGCAGACAGGTCTTGGGCTCCTTTATGTTCACGTTTCCAGTGACCTGATTTATAATCTGATTTGTAATGCCAATCCTTTGTGGTCACAAAGGCTGACAACATCCGACAAGCTACGAGCTATCAATGCTCAGCCCCGAGACAACCTTTGATAGAATATACGCAGCAGCTATTGAAATATCACTTTGGGTGGTGATGTGTCCGAATGGCCCGCTGTATTGAGTCGCATTTCGACAGAGCGGAGTTTCCGTTAAGATTAACTGAGTCATACTTTTTTGTGACTTTTACTCCGAAGCGGAAATTGAGCGGAACTACTGCAAATGACAAACAGCAGCTGTAGCTGCTGGAGAGAAAATTCCAAGCAATGAACGGCTAAGCTACTTGTGAGCTCGAGGCAAACATGAAGTCAATATGAACGCACATGCGTATACCAAGACAGATCCCCAATCAATCGAAATTTCTCTGATCTTGATCATGCAAATACAATCGTAAAGTATCACGGCTGGGTAGGAGTGATCATGGCTCTCGACCATTCAAATGCGTTTACGCATGATCACGTGTTGCTTTACTCCTGCCGATGATTTCCAGCTGCACCAGCTGAAGCCCGCGCATTACGAGGAAACTGCTGCAAAACCGCTCAATCCGATCGTAAGGATAGAGAAAAGTCTACAGCTCGGCTCCTCAGTCGAGAGCTGGGTCGTGGCCCAGGTTACAAACTTGTTCTGCAGGTTCCACAATGTTCAATAACTTTGATAGAATTTCAAATCAATGTACTGTGTTGAGACAAGAAGGCTTCACACGAGAGCATGAGACGCGCTGTAGTATGTTTTACCGCAGCTACAACTTATATTTCCTCAGCTATATTCATTGAGTTTCCTCCCCACACGTCGCAATTTTGTTCCACGGTTGCGGCTACAGAATGAACTGTGCCGTGTCAGGGCGCGGCTGCAGTCGATGCCTAGGACAATGTTTGTAGCTATATTTATCGATGTTCTGGCTTGGGACTTCAGCTGTAATTTGCCAAGACTATAGCTGATCACAGCATCCACGGCAACTATGGTGTTTCATCTTCCTGCTCCGTATCCTTGCCTGAGCTTCTGCTCGAACTAGTGCCTGATTCACTTTTGGAAGACTGCCCAACTTCAAACCGCTTGGGTACTGGCCTATCATCGATATCTTCCTCAAGGGGACGCTTTGATTGCGACTGAATCACTCTTTGTGCCCAAGTTCCGGTCAAATCAATACAACTGTAAGGCTTGGGCGCGACACCAAATGCAAAAGGGATCGGTGCACCACACGCACTTTCTGCTGGAATAGATGTTTCGTACGGGAGATGAATCGCGTGTATACACGTCCACAAAGGGCGTCCTGTCCCAACGAGGAAGTTACGTTCCAGTCGCCGACAAATAGCGGAAGGATGACAGCTGTCCGTTTGAGCCGCTTCTCGCGCAGGAGTTTATCTTGATAGACGAATTTTCCAAAACTTGACCGGTACCCGACATTTGCACATCGGTAGAAAAGTTTCGACAAGACGAGTCGAAATCTCAGTCAGAGCCCAAGGATGATGACACGGCCTTCTTCCAAGTCTTCCTGAGAGAGCATGCGAAGATGTAGCGAATGCCGTACAAGTCGGTGCAAAGTAGCCGCCAATGTACCAAAGATCATCTAAATCATTACCAATCAGAGGGATACCCATACAGAGGTCCCCAAAAATATAGAGGTCCTCGAGAATAGCCTGACACTTGTCTGAAAGCAAATGATTTCTCCAGTCGTAGTGGCGATTCTCGCGTTGAGCATGGGCTTCAGCACGACGTCGCTCCAATCTTGAAACGTTTTCCAAAATCACAGACAACTTGTTTTTTTGTTCTTCGCACACTGTGTAGCACGCACTCCGAGCAGGACCTGGTGATTTTACACCTGTAACGAAAGTAATCAGAAAGGATTCTGCATCACCACAGTAATCTGTCTCTTCATCTGCGGCTGTAAAAAGATTAGTACCTGTCGTTGACTTTCATGCGAAAAAACTATTAGTACCGTTGACTGCAGCTGTGAAATTACATATGATACCAAGGGCCAGCGCAAAGCCGTAGGCAAAAATACGAAGCTTCGAAGCTTGCCAAATTTTGCATGGAGATCTCAGCTACCGATCACCAGAATTTGAGAATCTAGTCACGAACAGCTGTATTCAAGCTAAGATAGGCATGTCCGCGGGTCAATGTACTTTGTCTAAAATACTAGTTCTCCGCCAAGATAAAACGACTCGACGAGGAGAGGTCTGAGTGTCGTCAAAAGGCATATAGTTCTCCAATCTGTGGTATGGAGGAATTTTGTAAGCCAGATCTCCTTCAAATCTCTTCACAAGCGCAAGATCCGTAAAACTTTTCATGTGATTGAATAGGTGATTCACCTGTGCTCGACACTTTTCCTTACAGGAGTCGCTAAGGAAATCGAATCGGTCGGGTTGCACTCCTGTGAAAATTGTTTGGAAAGTATATTGTGCTTCGCCGCAGTAGTCATTCTCTTCGGTTGTACATGTAGAAGGGTCAATGACAGCGATTATGTATGATCAGTGTCATGTACCATGACCCCGATGGGTAGAAGTCTGGGATACGGAAGTGTTGAGCCACGTGGGGACGCCTACGAGTGCGAGATACGACTAACTCCAACAAACAGACAAACAGGAGAAACCCGAGGTAGCTCCGAGGGTTACCCCTGACGAGTCTGATGAGTGAATAAGAGCAAGCGGACACGCTGGCACTATTCCTCATCTAGCAACACACCACTGACTCTAATCTTTTGAAACCTCTTAGGATAGTATACTGTTGGTGCACTTACTAAAGGCCCGTGCTAGGCGATCTATTACAATCTGGACGTTGATACCTTTGACTGTGAAAACAACCATAGCGCCTATAGCTAGTATGAAGCCATAGGCACGGAAGCGAAACTTTTGAGACTGCAGCTGAAACTGCCATCGTGATTTGCTTGGGCCACAGAAATTTGGGATTCCGGTTACTGTCATGGATCGCTCTAGCTGAACTGAAAGAATTAGACAACCTAGTAGTTGTAGGACGCGCATTCAGTTTATGATGTACTTATTCTGGCAGCACTTGAGTATTGGTCGAAAGCAAAGCGTGCCGTCTTGTCAGGAACCACTCAGGACGTGCACATTTATAATCTTGCTTATCAGTGCAGGAGTAAATATGGTCGTATCTCGCAGGGACTGTCATCAATCGCGTGGCTTGATCATCATGTTCTCACCTCAGCGTGGTACTCGTCAGCTGCAGGAACCATGAATTGATTACTCAAATTCGCCTACGAGAACAGAGCCATCACATTGTTAAAAAGGCATCGTATACTGACACCTATCTGTTCCCCTCGAGCAACTGCGAAAAAGTTTGACTGATCAGGTACGATCTAAAACTATCAGAAAGATAGCTTTCAGGCCCAGGTTCGACACACTAGTCAATGTCATCTTCTGTCTCGAAAACCTTGCTTCCGCCAATCCATTCACACATCCCGTTCAGGACAAACTTGAGTTGAGAATACCTGGCGTCCAGATGAATGAAACTTGGAAGCCAGGCATTTTTCTGCTTTTCTTGCTCTTCCCTTATCTGATCCTCAATCCGTCCCTGCTTTGCTTGCTCGGCAGCTTTTTGTTTCTGTTTGCGATTTAGGGTGAATTCTCGATACTAGCACCACCAATTCGGCAGAGAGTTCTCCAAGAGTATTTCGCGATTGATGCGTTGGCATATTTCCGCTGGATCACACTCGTCTAGCTTTGCATCGGCTTCTGTCTGAATCGCCTCATGCACCCGTATCTTATCGAAACATATCGGCACATGGCACATACACTGTAATGGCTCCTTGTAAGCGCAACCATCCGAGATGGATCTGAACTTGTTCGAGGCGATTCGGTTGCGGTGCATTCACGGTCCATGTTTCTACAATCGAGGTAACTAGGGCATACGAAGCCCAATGTAGCTTTTGAGTACGGATATTGACATCGATCTCAAGGAGGGCGAGTGTAGGGAATTTCGCGCATGATGTCAGCCGTTGCATCTGGCCAGTCTAACGAGATATTCTCCTCATGCGGGTTTCACCCTAGAGTTTCGGAGAAAGCTTTAATTACGTCATTCATGAGTTGTCAGTCTGCTTCCCTGAGACGACGTTGCAGATCGCGGTCCAACTCGACACATCGAACTCGACACGACTCGTTTTCAGAAGAATGTCCCGACATTTTGTGCTTTTCGTGAGGTATTGCGAAGAACGTCCTGAAAAAGAATGGCCGATCTTCTGCAAGGCAACGGTTTTATTCATCCCGAGCTGATGAATGAGTTCAAAAGCCTGTGCAAAGTATAATTTACCTGCTGTTGACGAAAAGATGCTCAGCATCAAGATTCTGACAAGAATCGTGTCAAACAAGAAGTTCAAAAGCTGTGATCTCATGTTGTTATTTGAAAACAAAAAGTTCGTGACTTCAGCCGCCAAGGAGCGCAAGAGTTTGTGTCAGCTGAATGGGTTGGTTGTGTTGAGTTGGTGCTCAGACTTATAAACCATGATCGCAGAAAGGCAAATACTGTTCGCGGAAAATTTGCTACTTGACGGCGATCCTTCAATTGCAGCTATAGCTAGTTCAGCTTGGCTCCGCAAGTACGAGCTCCTGTATCAATGGAAAAAATGTCACCATTTGATTGGTCAAGGCAGTCGATTCGCTAGCCACATGAGCAAAGAAAGCGCAGATTAGACGAATCCGAGTCTTTCTTGGATCTATGGCTAAATGTGGTTTCCTGAGTTGAAGGACGATACCTAGCCTTCGCCTGCATCTGAGACTCTCGAAACACTGCGCCTTATCCTTGACGTAAAAGGCCACCGTGATCAATCGGACGCCATTGATGCAAGATAAGCTGCGTGACTTCTGTGTGCGGGGTTCACAGGCTACAAGTCGCCTCTGTCTATCGAAATAATCAGGTTCCGGTCAACCTTTGGTCGTCTTGATGAGTCGAATGTGACTGAGACTGAGACTGTGACTGTGGAAGTTAATGTTTGTGTGAGTCAAATTTCGCGCCCAGCTTCACATGAGGGAGCTTCGGACACGCGATGAAATCATCGTTGAGCTGGGAAGTCTTGTCTGCTGTTTCAATGCTCAATTAAGCCGACGCAGGCCTGCAGCTCTGGATTTCGATGCGCCGGAGGTGCTGCAGCACTGCTCGAGCTTGTGTCCGTCGGTGCTCTCATTTTAGGTTTTGCCGACGGTCTTTGCGGGTGTGGAGCCGATGACGAGGCAACGGGCGACTGCAGCTGGAGATCGTATATAATAACCTCGACAAGCTGCAGTGTCTTGTCTCCCAACCCCATACCGACAAATAGCCATGCCTCTCATCCCTTCCACTTTTCCTACGCGCGAACTCGGCAAGACTGGCGAAAAGGTCTCTGCCCTCGGCTTCGGCACAATGGGCATGTCTGCCTTCTACAGCGGCCTCAACAATGATGATGCCTCGCTCAAAGTGCTCACCGCCGCTGCCGACTTGGGCTGCACCTTCTGGGACACAGCCGCCGTCTATGGCACGAACGAGGCTTTGCTCGGCCGCTGGTTCAAGGAGACTGGCCGACGCAAGGAAATCTTCTTGTGCTCCAAGTGCGGTATTGACCTCAAGACCTTTTCGCCCGATAGCTCGCCTGAAAAGATTCGCGAGCTCTGTGAGCGATCTTTGCAGCAGCTAGGTGTCGATCAGATTGACTTGTACTACCTGCACCGCATTGATCCCAAGGTGCCGATCGAAAAGTCGATGGAGACACTCAAGGAGCTCGTCAACGAGGGCAAGATCCGCTATGTGGGTCTGTCTGAGGCTTCTGCCGAGACGTTGCGTCGTGCCAATAAGGTCCACCCAGTCGCTGCGCACCAGATTGAGTATTCGCCCTTTACGCTTGACATTGAGGATGATCAAATCAACGTGCTCAAGACATGCCGTGAATTGGGCATCACGACGGTGGCTTACTCACCGCTCGGTCGCGGTCTTTTGACGGGCAAGTACAAGTCGGTCGATGATTTCGACGAGACTGATTTTCGTCGCAAGGCGCCTCGTTTCCAAGGCGATAACTTTGCCAAGAACCTCAAGGTCGTTGAAGACATTCAGACGATTGCCGAGAAGAAAAAGGCAACGAGCGGTCAGGTGACGCTAGCTTGGCTCATGGCTCAAGGTGAGGATATTATTCCCATTCCAGGCACAAAGCAGACCAAGAATCTTCAGGAGAATGTCGAAGCGGCCTTCTTGCAGCTGTCAAAGGACGAAGTGGCTGAGATTCGCAAGGTGGTGGATGCAGCCGAGGTGCATGGCGAACGATATGGTTCCTCGGGCCTGCCAAGCTTTGGTGACACGCCCAAGCTCTAGATATACAAGTACAAGTTCTTTGAGCGTCAATGACGCGTGTTCAAGTCATAGATGCCAATTATGCCTACAGAAAGTACTCCACCGCCGCCTTCTTGGCCGGTAATCGACTCGTATCCTGCTTCGCCGCCTCGAAAATCTTGTAGGTCCGTCCTAGTTGTTCATCGAGCACCAACACGGCAGCGACATTGCCGCAGCGATAGCAATAGTTGGGCGCCGACCAGACAGTCACAACACCACCTGTGCCACGGCCATATTGAATAGGTGGATACCCTTCACGCCGTTCTTGCAGATCGAGCGGCGGTTCTTGGTCGTTATCGCTGCGTGCAGGGTCATACGTCGGTGGCAACTCAAACATCTCGCGATACCCTTCCATGACGAGTTGATGCGCCCGTGCAATCATCTCAATGCCATTCTGCCGGCAAAACTGTTTAGTGACATCGGCACCAAACAAGAAACCGGCACCGCGCGGGCTGAGTCCCCAAGCTGGGATATCTTCTGGATCAGACCAGAGGAGGTCGCACATGGGTCCTTCATGGGGTACTTCTTGTTTTCTGTCGAGCAGTCTGATTTGATCGATATCGGCAATCGTCGGTGACAAACCACCATGAACAGCGACCCATTTGCCATCCGAGGTGATGGCCGCGAGGGCTAGGTAATCAAACACCTCACAGCAATACCGCCAAACGGCACTGGATCCATATTTCCGTGCACATTCGTCATAAAAGCCATAGACTTGTGTGATCTGCCGAGACTCGTGGTTGCCGCGAATCAAGGTGATGCGATCGGGATACCGCACCTTGTAGCACAAGAGTAGTAAGAATGTCTCGAGAGAGTAGAAGCCGCGATCCACGAAATCGCCCATGAAGAGGTAGTTGGTCGTTGGACACTCGCCGCCGACCCGGAAAAGTTCAATCAGGTCGTGAAACTGGCCATGAATGTCGCCACAGATGGTGATGGGCGTATCGACGACTTGGACATTGGCCTCCTCGATCAAAATCTCGCGCGCCTTGTGACAGAGTTGCCGAATGTTGTGCTCTGATATGAGTTGACAGTTTTTGAGCTTTTGAATGTGCTCATCGAGATCGCTCATCCGCCCGCAGCGTCAGTGAAGACGGTGGCGCGCTCAATTGGCGTGCTTGTCGAGCTTTTTGGCGAAGTTTGATGGACGATGCTGTCAAACAGAGCGAGGCGATCACCTGTATGAATCAATCCACCTCGGGCCTGCTCTTTTTTAGCTGCGCAAACGAGGCGCCTTGTTTTCTATTCAAGATGTCGATGTTTGCGGGTGTTGCTGTTTTCACGCGACAGAGAAGCGAAGCAACTATAGCCATTAGCTACTATCGCTACACAAGATGAAGGGAATTAGAAGTTTGTGTATGCCAGGCTACCTAGATACTGCTATAGCTTCATAATGGAAAGGCTTCTTTGAGAATGATGTCAAAAGCCCGGCGGCTGTCTGGGCGTAAAGCTCGCCGCACGGCCATCCAATTGCCCCATCGTGCTCGCATGTATACCAGGCGGACCTCCGCCGCGCACTGCTAGATGGACAGCCGGAACAGCCACAGGCGCCGCTAGAGTAGGCGTTTGGGCAGTCGGCGGCGTCTTGGCCGGTGATCGCACACGATCTGCAAAGCCACGATGAAAGCCATGACCTTGTCCATGATCACTCATATTCTTTGGCTGTCGCTGAACATCAGTCGCCTTCTTGTCCTGTTTTGTCATTTCGAGCCGCTTGCCATATTTACGCGGCACCCGTACAGCTTGTTGCGCGGCGCCGTTCGTTTTGATGCGAATGGGCGAGTTGAAATCTGGGGCCTCGAGGAGATCTGGCCGTGTCGTGGGAAATGTACGTCCTTGCTCGCGTGAGTTGGCAACACGTTGCTTGATGGGTGACACGGATGGTGAATGGCTCGGCAGTGCCAAGGACGGTTTTGGCGGCACGATCGGTTCCGTCATGGCTTCTGTACGTGACATGACTTCCAAATGAGTTGGCAACGCCCAGGGCGTCCTGCCGGCTCCTGCTGTTGCTGTTGTTGACGTCGTTGTTGTCTGGGCAGCAGCAGCCTTGCCGCGCCCCTCTTTTGTAATCGACACACGCGGTTTGTCAAGACCTTTTGCAGGCATCGCCTCCCACATTGCTCGCGTCTGCGTCTCAAGCCAGCCTAGACCGAGCTTGCCATAAATCTCGCGCTCCGTTAATGCAGCCTGCTGCGGCTTCATCTTGGCCCGCATCGCTTGCAGTACTTTTTGCAGACTAGCACGCAGCGGTGGCCCTGCCTGTTGCTGTGGACGACCACCCGTCTGCTGTTGTTGTTTGGCAGGCGCAGGCAACTTGAGTGCCGGCACATCCGAATCCTCAAACAAGTCAGCCTCTGCAAAATTCGGCGGCATCGACGGACTGACAAAGCCGCGTGCACTGGTCATGGAATCTTGACTTGCACCAGTCTCGGGCCGTCGAATGGCATTGCCGGCGGCACTCGGGAAGAAGCGCGACGATGTACGACTCGTCTGAGCGGCGCCACCGGGTGATTGCTTCGTGTTGCGCTCGAGCGGGAGAACCTCGTCTGCAGCGTCAAAGACATATTCACGTGCACCACCTTGCGTCTGTACCGGCAGCGGACTCGCGGCATCCGACTGCTTCTTGAAGGCCGTCTGTTGCTTCCACGAGTCAGTCGAGGGACGGTCTTTGGAAGACGAGCCTGGCAAGGATACTTGCGGTCTGCTTGACTTGGAGGCAATACCATCGAAGGCATTCCAAGTCGACTGTGTAGGTTCACTTGGAAGAGATTGCGTGGCAGGCGAAGCAGACAAGGCGCGATCTGGGTGTCCAGTTTTGGGTGTAAACACCTTGGACTGGCCATTCAGCTTATTTTGCTGCTGCTGCTGCTGCTGCTGCTGTTGCTGAGCTGACTGAGTCTGCGACTGCTGTGACTGCAAGTTTTGTTGTTGCTGCTGCTGTTGCTGCTGTTGCTTAGGTCCAATCGGTCCCCAGACGTTACGCTGTTGCGCCGCTTCAGCCTCGCCCGTAATCGGCACATCCTCCGGTGCACGCTGGAAACTCGAGACGGGTCCCGTCATGGCTGGTTTCTTGGGCCTTGTATCTTGTGACTCGCGTCTAAGAGGCGGTAACTTGACACCGCGGTGCCACGTCTCATTTTTGTCCGCTGGTGAGGCAGCAGTCGCCATGGCAGACGCTGCGTGTTTTTCCTTATCCTTCTTCTTGGCAGCTTCCGCAGCCACTGCAGCAGCAGCATCAGCAGCTTCTTTTTGCGCTTGCACTTTTGCTTGTTGCCTGGCAACAGTCTCTTGCTTTGCCTTTGCCACTTGCGCTTCCTTTGCAGCCTTTTCAGCAGCTGCTTCCTTTTCAGCCTTGTCGGCCAACTCTTGCGCTTTTTTACGGGCGCGTTCTTTACGAGCCGTTTCTTCCTCATCTTGTTGCTGGCGACGGAGAATCGCTTGGGCGCGTGAATCCGCCATCAGGTTTTTTTGCATCTCGATGAATTCAGATGAGGAAGGATCCAGGGCGGGTGCCGCGGGCTCTGCAGGTGCCACAGGAACTGATGCCTTTTCTGGCGCAACAGCAGCGGCGATCGCTGGCGCCGCAGTCGGTGATTTGGCTTGTTCTGTCAAAGAGGCAGCAGATGTCGTCGCAGCACCCTCCTTGCTCGCCCGTCGCGCATTTGCATCCTTTGTCACGCTCGCCGCAATCTTTTGCAACAATCCAGGTCGCGCACGACCCTGACTCTCATGTTGTGAGGATCGTCTTCCCTTTGTTGCATCAATCTGTTCAAACTGACCGGTATTGTAGTTGAAAATTTCACGCGTGGCCGGTTGCGGTTGTTGCCAGCGCCGGTCATAGCTGTTTTGTTCATACTGGTAGTGGGTCCGATCGCCTTGATCAGGACGGCCCAACGAACCTGCGCGATCGCGTCGGCTTGCATCATTTGCTAAAGACGATGGCGGCGCTGATTCACCCACAGCCGGGAAATCATGATGTGCAACTTTGGAGAGGGAGCCTGCTTGCGAGGTCGTAGATTCGGGCTTCTTCCAAGGGTTGCCAGCCGGTTTGCTTGAGACTGCGGGAGCTGGTGAAGCAGCTGCGACAGGACGAGCGCTTGGCGTCACTGTCCGTGCGACTTGCTCAATTACTGCTGGTTTTTGGACCGCTGACGCTGCAACAGGCTTGGGCTCGACTGGCTTTGACGGTGCCGCAATAGGTTGTGCTTTACTCACAACGACTTTTGTACCGTCGCCAAAATCGATCGTATCTTCCCAGTTGTCATCTTCGTCGCTCTAAGCTGTTAGCATCATTCATAATAAAGAGACTGCATACATCATCCCATCGATTATGGTTCGAGTCTGTGACGGTGCGCGACACGAGTGAGATGCCATGCATCGCCTTGAGTTCTTCATCGGTATAGTCCTTGGCAGACTTCTTGACGGGCATGCCTTTATTCCAAACAGGCACCTTTTTATCCGCCGCTGCACCGGCGCCGCCGCCGCCGCCTGCTGTGCCATCCGTTGACGCAGGCACAGGACTTGCTTCGCGTGTGCCGCGCAAGACACTCCCGCGCGTTGTGGTAAATTTGAGTTTGGAAGACTGTGCAGGCGCCGTTACCGCTGCCGTACCAGAGGCCCCTGCTGTTGCGGTACCCGAGGCTGCTGGCGTCGCATGCTGTCCAGTCGGTGTACTATTGAGAAATCGACTATTGAGGGTCGCTGATTTGAGCACGACCATTGAACATCAGACTTTGTTAATCAAGCGAGACTGATAGCAGGATTGAGTCTTGTCCAGTAAGCGCTAGGCCCTTTGTTGTATGATAATAGGTCGGTCTTGTCTTCTCGGGCGATCTTCTTGACGTTCACCGGTACCTGTTCTCATGTTCATGCGGCTGGTCTTGTTCTTTCTTTCGTAATCACGTGAGTCATTGTCATTCACTCAACCTTGGAAGTCAGCCATGGATCTCATCTATGCTTATATACATACAGTCTACAGTACTATACCTAGCTACTGCCCATCGATACGCCTGCTATGAACCATGCTATAAACACTTGTTGCTATGACTGGTGCTAAAGAGCTCGTCCTCTGGTCACACGAGGCAGCCACCTCGGCCTCAGATGCCATCTTCAACAGCGAGCTTCTGCCTCAATTCGATCCAGAGACATGCGTCCTCAAGATCAGTCCCCTGACAGGCTCAAGCCAGTCACCCAAGCTGCGTCCGAGCTATGCTTCTCAAGTCAAGGCGGTCGTTGTCTCGCCTGTCGCATTGAGTGCCGAAATAAAACGCAAGACGCCCAACTTGCAAATCTCCTTGATCGGCGGCTTGACCAATGCCATCAGCATAAACCCGCGCTCACTCGTCAGTGTCTCTGCCGTCAGAAAGGTCGATCATACTGCCACCTACATGGTGCTCTATTTCAAAGACCAGTACATTTCTCGCTCAGATATGTGGCGTGCGGCTTGCAATCTTGCTGGCGATTGCATCTATGTCGGCAAGCGCATCACATTCACCGGCGGTATCCGTGCAGAAGTGCGTGAAGTGTGGCAGAAAAACAAAAAAGTCTTTTCTGCCTATGTCAGTGCCTCGACCAAGCCAGTCTTCCGATCGGAGAGTGCGCGCTATCTCATCTTTATTCAAATGTCAAAGGAGATGTGGGACTTTGAAGAGGACGGCGAGCTTTTCTATAACAAGGCGATTGATGGATTTTTGCCGGAGCTCTTCAAGCGCTGGAAGTCAGTCAACGCGCATCATCTGGTCAGCATCGTTCTCTTCACACGCGTCGCATACGACAGTATTGTTGGTCCATTCTGTCTTGCAGCTGGCGCAGAAGAGCGGCGCCGTTCGAGCACAGGTGATTCAACCGATGTCGGACCTTACAATGATTTCTACAAGGTTGTCGTCGACAACGTCTCGAGCAACAATTGGGAAGCAACACTGACAGAGCTCAAGCGCGAACTTCACGGCTTCCAGCGCGATGTCATGCTCCAAAAGATGCGCACAAATGGTACTGATAGCAGCGGCGAAGTCATTTCAGGAACTCTTGCAAACGCCATGGAAGGGAATCTACTTGAAGCCATCAACCTCGCTGCACACCAGTTTCATCGCGACTATATCGACCGCGACCTATTGCGCACCGGCACGAGTATGATTTTCGTGACACCTAGCACAGGCCAGTTTCAAGTCGATTTGCCCCTCCTCAGACTCACGAGCGAATGTCTTCTCGGCAATGGCATCGGGATCGACATCGTCTGTCTCAGTAAACGACCCTTGCACGTAACGCCGCTCTTCCGCCATCGCAAGACGGCGACTTTAAAAGCGCAAGAATCAGCCAGTGACCAAGCACAAGACTTTGAATTCATCTTGCCGTACATTTGCGAGCTAAGTTTTTATGGCGACTCGACGTCACTCGATCTTGCCAGCGCAGACACCAAGTTCGAGTCACGTTGCAAGATGCAGGAAGTCAAGAGCATGGGCATGCTTCAGACGGGATACAGTAGTATTGCCATCCAGCCGCTCTCCGAGGCGCCACTCTTTCGTCATGTGCAGCCGAGTGCATCGGCCAATATCGGCGAGCGTGAGCGAGATTTATATGACGAGCTCTGTTTTGTGTCGCTCGACAAGGCCAAGGAATTGCTGGCGACCTACCACAATGAGGCGGCCGAGGAATCCCCTCAGACAGCTGAACACGTTGGTGAAGCCATCCTCGGCACAAGTCTACCCTCACCAGTCGGTCAAACCTTTCAAGGTCTCTATGAAATGGCCAAAGGCGCAGGCTCTTCGACGAAACGCCATCCATTCGGCCATTCTGAAGACTCGAGTCCAGGAACGTCCTTTTCACGATGGGACTCGCATCAAACAAGTCCACGGCGTGTGCCTTCTGAGCGGCCTTCTGCATTTCAATCGCCAGTGCGCGGGATTGGCAAAGCGACCTTGCCCGCCAAATCAACACCACTCGCGCGTCCGCCCTTGACGCGTCAATTTTCCAGCAAAACAGGTTTGCCGCCCGGCATGCTCTCTCTCAAAGCACAGCCTAGTATCAGCTCGCTGTCAAGCGTTGTGGCCGCCTCTGCCGGCTCTATCGTCGATCATTCACCCGGTCCACGCGTGACGCGCGGGTTTTCACCAGCGCTCAAACAAAGCCCGATGCCCATCTCCATTTCTTCACCTTCACGTGAACTCTTTGGCGAAGCACACGCAATTCCAATCAAGTCTGCAAATCGTCGCGGATCGACCGTCTCCTCCGTCACACGACCTGTCATCCAGCAAGGCAAGAAACTGCTCGCGCCGTTGAATCTCGTCGATCAGCAAGCACAATCGGTCTCGCGCTCGTTACAATCACCCGCTCGCCGCCGATCAGCGGCAAAACTCCATCTCGCCACTGCCGCACGCCAGCAAGCATCGGCCGAGTTGCCAGCTCACGACGCTGCAGCCGTACCCTGGCACGTGCTTGCCAATCCTTGTTTTCCGAGCAAGAATCCAGATACCTGGAATATACGCTCTTGGCGCTGGGCTCACATTTCCAATCGCGCACGTCGCGTCGGTGGCGTGAATTGGGAATCACTCTGTGCACCGGCTGCCTTGCCCCTCTCAGCGCGTGCCCCTGTCGAGCTCAAAGAACTTGAAACGGCCAAGTATTCTGAAAATTCTTACAGTATCTATGTCAACCCGGACGAACAGCCCTTGACGCAATCTGAACTCTTGCGCGAAATGGTTAGTTTGCGACTCGGTCAAGGGTTTCAATTGTCAAGTGTGCCGCGCGATGTGCGTCGGCGCGTGCCGTTTGCAGGACATGCGGAAGCACCATCTGGCAACGATCTAGCAAATGGCGCTTTGGGTGAGCTAGGTGGTACCGTCTACCTGACGCATGGCGAGATGGAAATTCATCGCTTGACGCCAGATGCCTCGGGCCATCTGATTGAAGTGACACGCTACGTCCGACAACGCGAGCAAATGAAACCAATCCACTACAAGTCACTCATCTGGCAACTCGCGCAAGATGAAGGCTATGACGAAAGTCAGGTCTGCTTCAAGCCTGTTATTTGGAACCATAATTGGAGTTATGTCGATCAAGTCATCTCTGGCGTCGAAAAGAAGATGGCCGACTCGGTCCGTTACTGGCGTGCGCGACTCTTGTTTCTGCCGAGTAATGTGCCGCGTGATAAACGGCCATTGCCGCCGATTGCAGGTGGGTCTGAGCAGTTTACAGATGAAGAAGTGCGCGTGGCGGGGATTGCCAAGATTTGCGAACTGATTGAGCGTGCCGTCTATGTCACGCCAGCCGAACAGCGACGACAGAGCAAGTATACTAACGGCGCCCTCAAGCCTCAGTTGAACGTCACCTTCACAACGCTGAGTCATGCAGAGTTTGTCGCGCTCGAGGCAAAGCAGCAGCCTCTCGTTGAAGACTTTCCGAAAGCACCGCCGGCATCTGGCAAACTACTACCGTTGGACGATTTATCATTACAAGATTTATCGAATGAACTGCAAGGGACGCGCGGGATCGTCTTCAAAGATCGCTTGTGGCATTGGCGTTGGCACGAGAATAGTTTTGTCGGCAGCGAGCTCACCAGTTGGCTGATGGACCGCACCGAATTGGCTAACAGGGATGATGCAAAGCAATTTGCACAGACGCTCATGGATCGTGGACTCTTTGAACATGTTCAAAAGAAGCACGGCTTGCTTGACGGCTTTTACTGTAAGTGCCATCATGAAATGCTCATCGCTGACAATAGTGTACCGATTGCGACCGGAGTACAGCCTCAAGACACAAAAGACTTGGTACGGCACGCGCAAAGTGACGCCTAATTTGGCAAGTAGCTCTCGCGCACGTGCACACAGTAACGTGTCGACATCGACGACGGCATCGCCCATCATTCGGCCCGATGACCCTGTCCAGCGGCAATTTGAGCTCTCACATTGGCTGCGGATCGACGTGGACCCGCACAAAAAGTCTTACAGACCTGAATTCGCAAGCTTGCATTGCGACGCGCTGTACAGCCCTGAGAATGCGTTTCACGTCCGGCTCGAGTGGATTGCTATTACTGCAAAACTTGTTGAAGAACTTGTGCAGCAATGGTCTCGAATTGCGGAAAAGTATGGCTTGACGCTGATCGAGGCGCCTGTCGATGAGGCTTCGGCTGTCACCTCGTCCAACCCATTCAGAGCACCGCTCGTCATTGGGCTGAGCGTTGAACCGCCTTCCAGACGGACAAGTGCTACCGATGAGTCGGCTTTGCTCAGCCCGAGCGCAGAGCTATCCAGTACGCTGCTCATGGTTCCGCAACTCAGTTGCGACGACTCAGCTGATCTATCGAATGTAGATGCCGAGCGTGAAGTCTGGATGGAACGCATCTTGCGCCACTGGGGATTTGTTCTCGATCAAGAAGCAGCTGCCAACTTCCCAGCACACTTGAATGTGACTTATTCCTGGGGACCACCGACGTTCAAGTATACGCAATTCATCCACAAGTCTGGCATGGCGCTCTGTCAAATCGGCGACAAGGGTTTCCTATGGCTGACAAATCGTCTTTATGTCTCGCGCGCTACATCAAACACGTCAGGTGAGCCACGGATGACGGACAAGACGGGCAACGGTCCGAACAATCTGCCAACGCTGACGCAATTGCCTGCACCCACGCGCATCGGCAGTACCATGACCTCTTCCGAACCCGATGCCTTGCGCAATGCCTTCTTACAGTGGTGCAGCAACAAGGACGAGGTCCAGGCGTTCTACAGCGAGACACTCGAGAAGCTTGAGCTAGAGGCGCGGCAGAAGCGTGCCACCGTCAGTGCAGGTGGCCCAACGCGCGCGAGTTCAGGGTCGATCGATCGAGGTGGCGCCTCTATCCTATCGAGCAGACGCGATTCGCCCGCTGTCATGTCGTTCGACGATGCAAGTAGTGTCAAGAGTGCTGTACTGCCATAGTCTTTGCATTAGGAAATCTTGATTATGTGTCTTACATTCTCGCCATGCGCGCGGGATTGATGGCACCAAAATCCTTCGGTGCAGATTGTTTGCCTTCTGGCTTGCTGCCACGCGTCTTGCGCTTTGCAGCATCTTGTTCGCGTCGTGTCTTTTGTGTATTCTCGCGCTCGACTGCTAGCTTTTCATTCTTCTTGGCAATCTTGGTCCGTCTCGCCTCGCCTGTGCCACCACCGCCTGCCGTCAACTCGACATTCACCTTTCGACCTTGTAATGTGGTGTGATGTACCGCCTGAAGCACTTTTTCGAGTGCCGCATGGTTGGCGAAATCAAGGAACGCGAAGCCTTTGAATTTCTGCGTTTGTGAGTCGTGTTGCAGGCGTACAGCGGTTGGCTTGCTATCGCCGCCCGTCAATTCAGCGATATGCCGCTCAATCTCATCTTTGCCAGTTTTAAAGGAGAGATTGCCAAGGAAGAGGGTGAAGCGCTTGGCTTTTGCAGGTACCGCAGCTGCATCGCCTTCTTTGGGCTTCTCTGCCGCCTTCCGCTTCTTTTTCGCCGGTTCACCTGTCAATGGATTGACTTCTGCTTCGGCATCGACTTTTGGCTCTTCTACAGCTTGCTCAGTCGCTTCTGATGACTTGCTCTTCTTAGCCCAGGACTCGGCGGCTTTCCGTTTTCGCTTCGAAAGTCCCGCCTCCGACGCTGCCGCCTCTGTAGCGCCTTCCACAGCAACAGTCTCAGCTTGAGCCTCAACTGCTAATGTATCTGCTTTGAGCGCTGCGCTGTGCTTCTTCTTCTTCTCTCGCTTTGAAGGTGCTTGTACCATCTTTCGGCGCTGTCCAGAGTCGAGTATCGACCAAGTAGCTCGTCGGGGTGTTTTCGGTCGAGAAATTTGGTTTTCAGATGGAATGGCAACGACCGAAATCTTACGACACAACTGCTACGTATACTTGTGTGGCAGACTCAGGTTGCAAGGCCTTGAGCAAAGTATTTCCCGGTGAATGGTACGGGAATAATCCGGAGCTTTAGATCAGCTACTCATATGCTCTCGCCAAACCCAGCCGCTTCGAAGAGCGGAAATTGTGGACGGTCCGGCTGCAAAGCATCGTAGACTGACTTTCAACTCAGAGAGCATAGCAAAATCTGCTTCGACTACAATCTTCAAACTGATATCTTACCTCAATACTGCGGGGCACACCGAATGAGCCTCCCAAGCGACCCACAAGCCTGCTTCCAAGCGGAAAAAGTCGCTAGGCAACTTGGCATTCAGTACTTGCGAAGACGCTGTTCCCAAGACGCACGCTAGAATGCTGAGCTCATCCCCGCTGGCGACTGTGAATTTGATCTGGCCCATGCTAATCGAAGTCAGCCACCACGCGGCACATGCAGGCGTATCGCATACCGGATAAACCTTGGAGACAATGGCTTTCTTGAGTACAGAAGCCCATGCCTCGTCACACGGACGAGAAGCAAGGTCATGACTGAACAAATTCTGAGACGCTGTGAGAGAATGTTGCGAGACATAACGGGCGCCGTTGCAGAGCGAACAAGTTCCAGCCGATTGTGGTCTTGCAAGGGTTTTTTCCAGAGGCGGTCTTGGTATTGCCGGTTTCGAGAGCGCAATCGCGGAGGCATGGAGCGAGGTCCATCAATCAAAGAGCTGTATTTCCCTCGCGCGCAATTCGCGAGTTTGTTCAGCTTCCCAAGCTGCGCGCTGTGACTCGAACCACTTCGCCTCCCGTTCTCGGCCCGGAGCGAGCTCTTCTTCCTCGTCTGTTGACATTCTATCCATTGAAAGACTGGCAGTGGAAGATGGCTTGGCTGTTGTCTGGTCAGAACTTGCAGTTGAATCGGCCTACTTATCACCATGACCATTATGGATGTCTGGATCACAATGAGTACGACAAGAAGCTTCTATGGGATTGAGAGGGTACAACACTGTTGCATGGGTTTAAAAGGAGCCAGGACCCCAAAAAGAGCCCTCGCCAATCATCCGGCAAGCGGCAACCTGGTGCAAAAAGTTGTATGGCACTGCTTCGAGTGCGCGTTCGCGTTCGCCCTTGCCGACAATCAGCATAATGACTGGCATGGAAGCGATGCAGTGGGACAGTCGTAGCTTGGTGGACATCAAAAGGGCCATGCTTTGCCTGCCGCCAGCATGAGACCAGGCAGCCATGACTTTGTAACAATACTTGTTGATTTCCGTCAGGTAGGGCTTCTTTCGCGGACCAGGACTTGGGTCAAGACGGCCACCCTTGCCAGGTTGTCCTAAGCCTGCGTTGTCGAGAATGGTGGCCATCTGCCGTATTTCTAGCGCCGTGGGCGGTCTGTGGAGCTCGGGCAGTTCATCCAGCCAGGACTCTCTTTTTCGATGTCCATTGCTCGACCAAGAACGTTCGGGCACGTTGGGAGAAGGTGTCATCAAGTCAAGAATGTCATCGCGACGCTCTTGCCATCGCCGATAATTTCCTTGATCCATCTGTGTTAATTGTGTGTCTGAACAAGCTGGCTGTTGACTCCTGGGAAATATCGACGCCTTGCTCTTCATGAGTCAGAGCAAGCTGATCTGTGAAGAGTCATACCAAACTCCCGGGTCGCTGCGCTGCAGATGGCCATCAATGATCCTCGTCTAGCTCAATTTCATCCGGATTCGCAATGTGCTCTTGCGCCGCACTTGCCTCGGAATCTTGCGTCGCCTGAAGCTTAGCACCTTGCACGCCTCCCGAGACAAAGCCAGCCGGTGCGCCTCTTGATGGCGCAAGTCGTTCCAAAGCCGCCATTGGATCACTCCCGTCATCTTCATCGCCATCCTCCATTGTGACATCTTCTGTGTTACCACCGCCACCACGCGCCTGCGCAATGTGTCGAGCAATATACCGCGCATCCGTATTGTTACTCGCCTGCACACTGCGCTTGATCTGCAACATGAGCGCATACGTATCCTCATTGCCATGCTTCACCTCAAACGTATGCCAAGCTTGCCAATAACCGGGCTCGAGACTTGGGTCTGCAAATTGAGAGCCATGCGCCCAGAGTGTCCGTGCGCGATCGATTTCACCCAGTTTGGCTTCGAGTTTTGCGAATTGGGCAGAGAAATGGCGGGCACCTGCGTCGTCGAGCTGTTCAATGGCGCGAGCATAGAGCGGTCGTGTTGCTGTTAGGCCACCTGTTTGGGCAGTCTTGGCAATCGCAAGCGTGAAGAGTTCGGCCTTGTCTGCGGGACTCTCCACTGCTTCCGTGGCACGTTCGAGAATACGCATACAGTTGCGCATGAGCCCGTACTGTTCCTCCAAGTCAACAGCATAGAGCAAAAAGATGACCTTGGCAAACTTTGGCGGACAGCTGCGAAGGGCTTGCTCAAAGAGGTCCCGGGCACGCTCCATCTGTGTGCCCTTGAAGCGTTTGAGAAAGCGGGTGAGGTAAAGATTCCATAGCTCGAATGCCACGGGATAAGAAAACAGATCGACACCGCGTTCAAAAATTCTGAAGCTCTCCTCGTGGTAGCCATTTTCCTCGAGCATATTGGCATAATTGACAACCGTCTGCGGCGTCGCAATGCGCAAGGCAAACATGCGGTCGTAAATGGCACGGGTTTCTGCCAGACTGCTGACACTCTCGACCAAGTCGACATAAAACATCCAGACCTTGGAAGATTTGTGCAGTCGCTCTTGAGGTGTCAACGAGTCATCTCGGTAATCCACTGATGAAAGTTCCGGTGCCTCTGTGGCCACCTTCATAATTTTGACGGCTCGATCGAATTCTTCGTGCTGAAGCTCCATCTCGGCCCACTCGCAGTAGACTTCAGCAAGATCAGGCACACTCTTATAGACAACACGTGTTGCCTTTTCCATAATTTTGCGCGCTGAGCCCAAGTCGCCATGACTTTCATAGAAACGTGCAAAGTTACGCCAAAGTGCTGGATACTTGCCTGTGGCGCGTTTCGGGTTGATGGTCTGAATGGCCCGTGTATAAGTGGCGACAATCTGTTCCTTGTCATCGCCCCACAGCGCCACGCGCTTTTCCCATTCGTTGACGTTGTGTGGGTTCTGACGCAGAAGAACATCATTGACGAGAAAAGCACGTCGGTCCATGAGCTGCTCAAATCGCAACATCAGCATGTCCAGTGCCACGTCGCGCTCAGCATCAGCAGATTTGCCGTCTTCAGCATCGCGCGCCGTCTGTTCCATGAGTCGTGACATTTGTGCTTCCTCAAACTCGGCGTACGCATCAAACAGCTGCGCAAAGTCACGGACAGTCTCGACGGCGGCAATGCCTTCCTCAAAGACATCTCTAGCTCGTTCAAAATCACCTAACGTGATCCAATAGGTCGCGAGAGAGGTCCACAATCTTCCTTTTTGATCGGTAAACTTGTTGATGCCGCCTCGAATAACACGCTCGACATTGACATTGCGAATCTGCCGAGCCTGTTGCACGAGCAGGTCGCAAAACTCGGACCAGAGTTGAAATTGTGATTTTCCCTCTATTGAACGGAAACGCGGAGTATTGAGCATGCGCAGGTACGCTTGCGCGGCCGCGTTAAAGTCGCCTTGCTCAATTAGCAACGTGGCATGCTCTTCCACGAGCGTCCTGTCAATTTGTAATTGCCGTTCCAGCACGACCCGCGCCGTACAGCCGCCAGCTGATTGCGCCCAAGGCCGCAACCGTTTCCATATGCGGTCATGTTGTGCTAACGGCAACGCCTGCAATGCTCGATTGAATGTTCGTCGCGTCAAAGTAATCCTTGGCTGTCGCATCAAAAAGTCGAGATAGTCGGTCCAGATACGTGGCATCTTGCAGAGCAGCGGCAGCGCACGCTCAAAGCAGGCATTCACCTTGTTGAATTCATCGGGTGAACGGGCTGGGTTCATGCCTTGCACGAGTGAGACGCGAAACGTCAAGTAGGCGTGCCAGAGCTTGTAACTGCCCGGCAGCACACGACAGGCACGTTCATAGATAAAGACGAGCGGGCCGGCCTGATGATCGTGTGCGAAAAGAGCGCGTTTGTGGGCGAGATAGCGTAGCCAGCGTCGAAGCGCATAAGAATCTTTTGCAACCTCTTCTTCGAAGGGTAGGTCGCGGTCATCGATGAGCTGCTTGAGACTTGATTGCCTGTCTGGGCCTGCCATGGGCCTTTCTATCGAAGCGTTTTTCACTTGCTATAGCCAGGCGTTACTTGTAGGCTTGAATGTCGCAGAATCACACAAAGCAACCACGACGACCTCCCCCTCATCGGCTTGAATCTCTTGTACGAGTCTGTCAATCAGGAGCTGAGAGACCCCTACAGCAGGAGCGAGATAGATTGTCAGATAATACAGATAGAGGATGACAAATCTATGGGACCGCATACAAGACTTCCTCGCGACATCCGACCCTTCCCCACTTCGGCAAGCCACCATCAGCAAGGCGCGCGAGGCCTTGCAAGTCATTACCGATGCGCATGAGCGGTATGGAACAGACAAGTTGGCCATCTCTTACAATGGCGGCAAAGACTGCCTCGTGCTGCTCCTACTCTATGTCGGCTTCCTCGATCACATGCTCGGTGGCGAACGCAAGCCGATTCCAACAGTTTATGTCACGATTCAAGATCCGTTCGAGGAGGTGGATGCCTTTGTGCTCGAATCGGCACGGCGATACAACTTGCACGTCGATCGCATCAACTTACCCATGAAGGAAGCTTTTGCCTCTTACCTTGCCTCGCATCCATCCACGGAAGCCGTCTTGGTCGGCACCCGTCGCGGCGACCCACATGGCGCCCAATTGACGCATTTCAATCAGACGGATCAAGGCTGGCCGCAGTTCATGCGGGTGCATCCGATTATTGAATGGACCTATGCTGAAATCTGGGATTTTCTACGAGCGCTCGAGGAACCCTACTGCGTTCTCTATGATCGCGGCTATACCTCACTTGGTGGTACGGGAGATACGTTACCGAATCCATCGCTTGCCAAGGGACAATCGGCTTTAGTCTTTGAGCCGGCTTGGGCACTGAAGGATGGTGCCCAAGAACGTAGAGGACGGGAAGAGGCGAAGCGGCGGGACAAAGACGAAGTGGTGACACGGAACCGGCGTACGTCGATGGATCACAACCAGCAGCGGCCGAGATGATTTCCAGTCATTGGTGCTACGCGTATATACATAGAGGTTATTCAGAAAGCAAAAGCTCTTCAAGTCTTCTTGCCAAAGGACACCTTGAGCTGCTGCCCACTCAGCTGCAACCCGCGTGTGCCTTCTCTCGCTGCAACGGCATCGTTATCCGTCTTGTACTCCACGAACGCGATGCCCTTGCGACCAGGCACCATCCTGACCTCTGAAAAGCCAGCATATCGGGAAAACACAGCCTGCATGATATCCACCGTCGTTTCTTCCGGTAAATTTTGAATAAAGAGTACCTTGTGCGGTGGATTGGTACCAGCATCGCCAGGCCCTTGCTTCCCACCCGCCATGCCCTTCTGCTTGCGTTGCTGCTGTCGTTGCTGTTGTTGCTTCTTCAAAGGTCCCCTTGCCTCTTTCCGCGCCAATCGCGCCGCCTTGTGTTGCTCAAGCGCGTCGACACCTTCGAGCCGTTCGACAGTGTGATCACTCTTGCCATGCGCATACGCCAAAACGAGCGGTTTCTCTTCGAAGGGATATCCTTGTAAGTCTCTCAGTGCACGCGTTGCTTGCGTACAATCATCAAACACGGCAAACGCTTGTCCGCGCATTTGAATGTTGCGATGCGCAATGATTTGTTGACAGCTGTAGCGTTCGAGAAGTCTTGCAAGCTTGGCTTTAAGCGTGGTCAGGCCGAGTTTCTCATTAAGATTGCGGATATAGAGCGTTTCGGATGCTTCGATTGCGGCAGAGGCTGTCTCTGTGTCGGCCATGCCTTGTAGATCCTTGTATAATCCCCTTCTCGTCTTGACCTTGGTAGAATTGTTGTCGCTCGTCCTTGATCACCTGAGCTGCTGAGCAACTTGTCGTCTTGGTCCTCGTCTTTGGCAAAACATCGCGACAAGGACCAGCTGCAGTGACAATCACTTACAGGCTGATAGCTAAGGATTAGAGGCCATCTACGGATAAGCTAGCAAGCAGCATGGCCATCGAGACTGCCCCAAATCAAACCCTCTACATCCGCAACCTCAACGATGCCGTCTCCAAACAAGACCTCAAACTCACCCTCTACACCTTTTTCGTAACCCATGGCTCCATCCTGGATATCGTCGCCCTCAAGACACCCAAGATGCGTGGCCAGGCACATGTCGTCTTTCGCGACATCGTGTCGGCAAACAAGGCGATGCAAGCCGGTCAAGGCGTTCTTCTTCTCGGCAAAGCGATGCAGATTGCCTTTGCACGCGGCGTCAGTGATTATATCAAGAAATTAGAGGGGACCTATCAGATGCCTGTGCCAGATCGATCGATGGGCGATGCAGAGAGTGATGAAGAGGCGGAGGCGGCGCCGAGAGGTCAGAAACGGTCACGCGATGCGGAAGAGGAGGTGGACGATGAGCCAGTCAAGAAGTGATGCCGCAATGCTTACAAATGAGCAAAGGGTGGTAGGGATGGCTAAGAAAGTGAAAAGAAGCTATGCAAGGACGGGTCCTGGTGTTTGACGCGGTCGAAACACCTGTGGCCTCGCTTCAGGCCGTGCCTCAAGTCGTCTTGCAGTATCTCCTTTTCCGGTCGGCGTCGGCGTTACTGCAGTTTTACCAGAGAGATTTGTCAGTGATGGTGTACAAGGCGAAATGGCGCCACATCCTCGCTGTACCGCTGTCGGTGGAAGCGGCGTCGCCGTCAAACGCATCCCACAAATAGGCCTGTTCGCCTCTACCCGCGTTTCTGTGGGTGAGACATTCATTGCACCCTCTGTGCGAGAGAGCGCCTCGTCTGACTCCCAGAATGTTGCGCGGTATCCCTCCAACACATCCATCGGCCGTGCAAAAACATGCTGCAATGCATCGCCTGCAGTTTTGTCCCCCAATAGGTGATTGTGCAAGCTCGACAGGATGGGAATGGTGGTCGCAGCGTAGGCCATGATGAGAAAGGTGCGTGGGCCAATCATGGGCAGTGAGCGAGCGAGCTAGTGCTTCACGTATAAATCTGCTTCGTTGCTGTTGCAGCGATCTATATAGACACGTCTCCATGGACAAGTCGGCATTGTCGTATCTCTCACTATTTGTTGACTCCGTGTTGCCATGCCATACCCCTGACCCAAGCAGCTGCCCATGTGCGACTTGCATCCACCTGATACACATATGTCCAGGGGCCGACACGCCGTTTCAGCGCGAGAAGAGTGAGTCAGGCATTCAGATGGTCAATTCAAAAAGCGTGCTGCTACGTCAAGTCGTTACAGTCATTGCCGAAGCCTCTGAGTCTCTAATGCTTACTGATGAAGCACCTGCAACGCGGTTTCCATTTTGCTCATTTGTTCCCGTTGGGCAGAGAGCTGCTTCTCAAGGACAGCAGTACGCTCGCGCGCCTGTGCCAAAGACCGAGCCAAGGTACCCTCTGCCGCCTCACGTCGTGCACCATCGCCACCCAGCACCTTGAGCTCTGCCGTCGTCATCGCCAACAACAGTTCTACAGCTTCCTCGTCTTTTACCTCTGCCTCTGCCGTTGTATTGGAATTTGAATGAATAGGCCAAGTCTGTTCAGGCACGAGCGCCGTCGTCGGTGTATTCAAGATATTCACCGTCGATCGACGTCCTTCTGCCAGCGCTTCACCAAACGCACGTCCTTCTGCTTCGGTGCCACGAATTTGCAAAGGCAAGGCAGAGCGTGCGCGTCGTGGCAAGGGAACGGCGGCGCCGGCATGCAAAATGGGTGCCAGCGTCGTTTGTGCACCGAGTCCTTTTGCGACGCTCGTGTCGGAGGTGGCATCTTGCATGACTGTGTCGGTATGCGTGGCAAGTGCTGCAAGACCATTTGGGTGTGAGAGCGGACGTGCAAGATTGAGAAGGAGGTTGCCAGACTGCATGGCGCGTTCTTGATCTGTCAGACTTGTCGTTGAGCCAGGCAATGCGCCTAGTTGAATCGGAGGCAAGAGATGCGCCTGGTCATGCCCATGCAATGCTAATTTTTGTCGTTTTTCATCATGTGCATGCGCACCAACCGGTGTCGTCGTCCCCGAAACGGTTGCAGTGCCCGTCGTTGTCGTCGCTGCCGGTCCAAACCGATGAAACGGATCTGAACGCGGCGATGCATGTCGACTCGAGGCCGGTGTGCCACCACCCAATCCACTTTGTGTTGCTGCAGAGGCACTTCCGGATGTAGCCAGGTCTGGATGGATTTGAATTCGTGCAGGCGTTGAATGCTGTGCCGCCACGGCGCTCAGTAAACCCAGGAATTGTGCATTATGATGCCCTGAGCCGTGATTCGCCTCGGTCGCGTTCTGTAAGGCCGGCAAGGTTGTTTGAGAGAGGTTGAGCGATGCCGTTTGCGTGTCCGTAGTGGACTGCAGTCTTGCCCGTGCCGCGTCGAGAGGTGTCGCAGTCTGCGAATAGCCTGAAGCATGCACCGGATGTGTCGCTTGATCGGTGCGCGTCGCTTGAGAGCCAAGCTGTGGACTCGCCACCGCTGACCAAACATGTTGACCGGGTCCTTGCGCTGTAGAGTCCAGCGACTGTCCCTGCTGCACGGCATGGCCCGTTTCCAACCCTTGCACACCACTTGGCGGCACGACGCGTTTTCGACGCTTGATGACGGATTTCTTCATATGCACAGGGCGATGCACGCCATGAAGTTTGTGATACAGTCCACAGGCATTACAAATCGTATTACCGCTTTCATCACGACGCCAGAGCGGTGTAGTTGTGGTGGTACAATTCGCACAACTGACAATCGTGGTTGTATCAAGGTTGACTTCAGGGGTTGCTGAGCCGCGTGTGCCTGTCAATCTTGATGTCGCCGCTGACGGTGTCATGGGTCCTGTTGAAGGGCTTGGCACATTCGGTGAGCCATGCGCTGCCGCAAGCAGTGATTGAATCGTATGCGCACCGCCTGGCTGCGGTGAATCCACCCCTCCTGCTGTCGCATGGACATTCGGCGTCGGAATACGTGGCACGGGGACATCCGGCGTCGGTGGCGGCGAGTTCCGTCGAACGGTACTCGCACCGGCCAATACAGATGCCGCCCCGGCTGGCATTTGTCTCGCGACTCGGTTGTTAAAAGTCGGACAGCCTGTACAACTTGCATTACCACCGGTACCATCACACGTGCCGCCACCAGGACACGTCCCCGTCGCCACGGCAATAATCTGTTGCTGTAACTGTTGCGCGTGTTGTAATTTTTCTTGCATCTCCCTTGTATTGTAATTCGGCGCTTTGACAGGTCGGATACTATTGCGTGCTTTTTGATAAAGGCCACAGGCATTACAGATTGTGCTTGAGTCCGGTGCACGGCGCCAGAGCGGGGTCCGGGTTGTACCACAATTGGCGCAGCGTGTGCCATCGGGGACGCCATGGACTTCAGCGCCGACGCTACGGCTAAGATCTCCTGTGGCGGCGGTGTCCATGCGCCCAAATGTCTGCGGAGGAAGTTGCTTGTTTGATGCTTGTCGTTGTTGAATCTTGTTGGAGGCCGCTTTTGGTAGGCGTGAGGAGGCGCTCTGCCTTGGGAACTGCTACAATGGAGCGCGATCGAAGCTGGAAAAGAGTCTGTAAATAAGAACTAGTATCAAAGAGCTGAGATCGGGTGTTCTGGGCGGAATCGACTTGCTGGATCCCCCACAAGATGGCGCGTAGCTTGATTGATCAGGTGGTGTGCCGTGGCGTTGTAGATAAAATTCCTGCGGCAGAGATAGCTCGGGCGATCAAGCCTGCAAACCTTGGGAAGGAACCCTATTTGCTCGATGGCCTAGCTTGACGATTGACACAAGGCCAAGTAGCTTCTAGAGACAGAAATGGAGCCTTGCTAGCTTAATTACGACTTGCCTGATCGATTCAAAGGGCCTTCCGCTATTGCTATTGCTATGCCAAGTCCGATCATTTGCCTCGTCATAGATAATCGCGGCAGCCGAAGATCCGATTTAAAACCCGATCATCCAGCTAGTACTTATAGGTTATGAACTTAGAAGGCTGTTGTCACTTAGTCTATTGTAAATCTGTATGTCTGTAACCCTCTCAGGCTGCTTCGGTCGAGCCATGAAGCTGATCAGTAGTTTCGCAAGGATGCTGAACATGTGAGATGTATATCATTGCGTGATATGATCAGTCTATATCTGTATTAATTACACAGACAGGAGTTACTCCGAGGTGCTCCCCCTGAAACTCTAGTAAGATTGTCAAGCAATCACATACTTTCATTTATCTCACAAACTCATAGGCAGATGCTTTGAACAGATCTATCGTATGAAGAGGTTCTCGCTCAACCCTTCTTGCCACACTTCCAATAGACGACATCTGCGTCATTCATAATGTACTCCTTGCCCTGTGATCGCGTCTTGCCAGCAGCCTTGGCAGCCGCCTCACTGCCATGCTCCTTCAAATCAGCAAACGGCGTCACCTCACCCAAGATGAAGGTCTTTTCAAAGTCAGTGTGAATGACACCGGCAGCAGCCGGCGCCTTGATGCCCTTCTGAATCGTCCAGGCACGCACCTCATCCGGTCCGGCGGTGAAGTAGTAGATGAGGTTGAGGGCCGAGTAACCGGTCGTAATGATCTTGGGCAACATGGACTTGGTACCCAACTTCTTGCATTCCTCTGCTGCAGCAGCCTCGTCTTGCATCTGTGTAAGCCGGTCCTCAAAGATGACGGAGAACGGGATGATGATGTCGCCCTTGGCGTTTTCATCCACCCAGGCCTTGATGCGGGCAAGATGCTTGTTCTTTTGACGAATGTAATCCTTCTCCGACAAGTTGACCAAGTAAATGACTGGCTTGGCCGTCAACAACTGCATGTTGTTGATGCTTTCCACCTCCTTGGGCGACCAGTGCGACTTGCGCACACCTTTACCCTCTTTGAGAATCCCAAGCACCTTTTCAGTCGTAGACACTTCCTCCTCGCGCTTCTTCTTGTCGAGCGCCGGCCCATTGACACGCGCCTGCTTCTTGGCGTTTTCGAGGTACTTTTCAACCCACTCGGTGTCCTTAAACACAAGCTCCTCGTGAATGATTTGCAAATCACGGACCGGGTCGACATCACCCTCGACATGAATGATTTCAGCATCATCAAAGCATCGTACCACCTGGAATAACGCATCAACGGCACGAATGTGCGACAAAAAGGCGTTACCGAGACCAGCACCCGTCGACGCACCTTTTGTCAATCCGGCGATATCAAAGATGGTCAAATTGGCAGGAATCTTGGATTTCGGCTTATACTGCTCGCACAACCAGTCGAATCGCTCGTCCGGCACGATACACTTGGCCTCTTCAGGGTCAATCGTGGCATACGGGAAATTGGCCGGGTTGCCGAGGAAAGACTTGGTGATGCTCTGGAAGAATGCTAAGCAAGGTCAGCCATCACGCGACACGCAAGGCAACATAGCAGAGACTTACTTGACTTGCCAACATTGGCAAGACCAACGATACCGGCCTTGAGATTGTTGCCGGGACGTCCGAGCAGCAACGGCGGCTGTTCTACCTTTTTAGGAGGCATGTTTTTCGGCTTTGCTGTAGAATAAGTCAGAACACACCGTTCGAACGATCCTGAGAGAAGACGCACCTAGAGAGACAGTCGATGTCGTGAATGGGCGTAGCAAACGAAGGCCCTTGTGGAAAGACGTTTTGAAGCTCGTGGATGGAGAAGCCTGAGCTCGTGATCAAGTAGCTTCCTCGCTAGCTACTCGAAGTATGCTGTAGCAAAGAAAATATTAAACAGTCACAAATCTTCATCAGTTGCAATAGTGAATCGCTCCAAAGTTCATTTCTCTATCATCTTACATCTGTCTAGTTCATCGTCATATCATCATGTCTCATGGGGAACGCCCACCGTCTTGAGAATCTCATTCAAGCCCGCTTTGCGCAGGACATCGACGTCCGACATGCTCTCGGCGCAAAGACATCCAACCAAGCAAGTCCCACCGACGCCACAGCCTTGGTATTCATCCTTTCTTCGTGGAAATAGTAGCATAAAGTCGTGTGTCATGAGAAAGTTGTAGGGCAACGTCTCGTCAGCCGCAGTCTCCGTATGCGTCGCCTGCGCAAGCGTGTAGAGGCTGTTGAACGTAGCAGCAAGTGAAGCAGCTGTAGACTTCTCTGGCACAAGAGTCAGAAAATGTGCCGCCTCAAGATCAGGATGGACCCAGATATCAGGATGCGCAGCGTCCACTGGCTGTTTCAATCGGACGATCGTCTCTGGCCACACCTCTTCGCCTTTCGAAGCAGCCTCGAGCTCTGTCATACGCATGAATTGCATGTGACGATGGTGTTGACTCGCGCCTGCAATTTCACCTCCATTGAAGAAGCCATAGGGTCGCACATCCACACCAAGCTCACACAAGACCTGCCACATTTGTGCCAGATCTTCAGGTCGCAGTCGTCCCTTTTGCGGTACAAAGTCGTTTGTCACGCAGAGGAAATGATGTGTCTCGAGCGGGTACATGTTGAGCACGAGTGTGTAGTTTTCATACTCCTTGACAACATTATCTCGTGGTGGGGCAAAAGGATCGTCCTTTGGCTGCTGAACAACATGCTTGTTGGCCACCGACAGCTCTTCTGATGCATCAAGCGTACTAAGCAAGCCATTCTTAGTCACGACATGCCGAGTCTTCTTTGAGCTCTTGCCATGGATGTCTTCATCTCCACTCTCGGCATCAGAAGCATCACGAGAAGCGTTACGCGAGCTCATCGCCGATGCCTTTTTCTCTAGCGAGGGCAGATAGCGAATCTCATAAGGCAGCGTCTTGACCCTGCAAGCAAAGGTGCGAAAATCCTCAAAGATCACTCGATTCTTCTTGTCTTTGAGGCCACGCTGCCAAGCAGTATGCAGGCACTCTTTCAATGAGCCTTCTTTGGCCATGCTGCTGAAGCGGGCGCGAGAGAGATAGAATGCAAGTGTGGTGAGGCGCATGTTTGCGTCCAGAAAGAGAAGTGTGTTCTTTGCAACTCCTGAGACTACACATCTACAGACGGCTGCTGACCTTGCCAGCTGGACTATCTTCACTTTAGTCTACTGACTGAAAGAGCTAGAGAATGGACTGGAAGAAACTCCAGTCGCACGCTGCATCAGCAGCCAAGGCAACCGGTCACGCAGCCAACGGCGCCTATAAAGCTGGCAAAGCTAAATATAACAACTCATCCACCGCTCAGCCGCACAGCGCCCCGCCATTAGCTACACGGCCAGCACAAGCACCCTCTGTGCCGCCTGCGCTTCCGCCGAGGTTGCCATCGAGAGCCTCGAGCGTAGCGCCTGTGACGAGTCATACGGATGCACCTGTTGTCGAAGCGGGTACACCGCCTTTGCCTTCACGCGCAGACGTCGCTGGTCGTCAAGCAGCCATCAGAGCAACTTATGGGACTGCAGTCACGAGTGAACAACTACAAAAGCCCCCTGTTTCTAAAAGAGCGCCGCCGCCACCGCCACGGTCTTCACGACCGCCAGTGCCGTCGGCAACGAGGCCGACTGCTGCGGCAACAACACGTAGCGATGCAGGCGTGCATCCCGATTGCAGCAAGCTTCCTCTATTCTACGGGCCTCGACTTGCTCAAGACTTACAAATTCCGCTATCTTCGCCGTGGTACGCTCAGCAACCGCTGGTCTTGCCCAAGGTCATGACGGTAACAGGCTCTTATACCTATGGGGCATCTGGATCTGGTTTCCCTGGACGAATCCAATACACACAAATCTACGCTTTGCAACATGCTGATCTATCACAAACTAAAGTCAAGCTTCAATTCAACGAGAGCAATCCTAAAGGCACCGTGCACATCGAGCAGCGCCACCTCTCCTCGCCACGGCCCATGACCACCGCTCAACTCATTGCCTGCTCCGAACAATTTGGACCAGCACTCGTAGTCTATTGTCGATCCCATTGGGGTCAGCAAGTAGGCAACGGCGAGTGCTGGACGCTCGCCAGCGACGGCCTCCAGTCCATCCCAGGTGCGCTTGCCTCACAAGGCGTCGTGCACGGTCATCCCATCTACATGCGAAGCGCGCAGATGCCGACTGTTCAAATTGAGCAACTGCGGCCAGGCGACGTGATTCAATATTTGAGTGCCAAATTTCACGACCCGGCTCGCGGTACGACAAGCTGGGCCGGTATGCCGGATCATACCGCAATCATCACCTCGACCGAATCCTTGTCACATGGTGGCGTGGCACTGTTTCCCGAGGTTACTTGCGTTTTGGCCGAGCAAAACGTCGGCGGTGTCAAGCGCGTCCAGGAAGGTCGTATTGCGCTCGGCACGCTCGTCGAAGGCACTGTCACCGTTTATCGTCCCGTAACGTCCACTTGGCTGACACCGTTGACGCCAGACTGGTGAATCATTGGGGCTGTATGAGCACAAACTTGTTTTTGCCGACGCGCAGCAGTAGCAACTGCCCATCCATGAGCCAGTCGTCGGCAATGATGTCTTGGTGGCTCAGCACTTTAGCTGCCTCTAGGCCACGCGTGACACCACCACCGGCAATCAGCCGCTGCACTTCCTTACCAGACGCAGCAGTCTTTGCGGCTCGCAAGACAGCACCAATCTGGCAGCCAACAACCTGATCCTTCGGAAGCTGGACAAGCCGCCCATCGCCTTCGAAAGCTTTGATGATTTGGTTTGCATCGATCGGTGCAGACTCTGACGCTGGAAAGTCGTTTGGAAAGAGGAGACGTGTTGCGAGCGTCACTCGGTCCGCCTCTTGTTGGCCATGCACCAGAAGAAGCATCTCGCGAGCCAGAATGTGGTGAACGACTCGCTGTGCGGGCGCCTTGGCGTGTAGCTCGCTGAGGCGGTCTATTTCTTGCAACGGAAGAAGAGAAAAGAGCTTCAGCAAGACCGGCACGAGAGCGTCAGGTGTTTTGACAAAGTATTGGTACAAATCAAATGGGCTCGTCATGCTTGGATCTAACCAGATGGCGTTACCGGCAGACTTGCCAAACTTTTCACCCGACGGCGTCGTCAGCAGTGGCACAGTCAGTCCAAACACCTCTTGTGCTGCAATTGCTTCTTGCTGCTGCATGCGGCCGACAAGGTCGATACCCGCCGTAATGTTGCCAAATTGATCACTGCCACCCACCTGTAATCGAACGCCGCGGTCCTTGTGCAGTCGCCAAAAGTCATAGGCTTGTAGTAGCTGATAGGTGAATTCACCATAAGACATGCCTTCGGCTGAGGTCATGCGGTTCTTGACGGAATCCCGGTTCAACATGTGCTGGACACGAACATTTCGTCCAACGACTTGCATGAAACTCATGAATGCAAGACCGTTGTACCATTCCGCATTATCGACCACCTCGCTTTCAGAGGAAGCTGCAAGGTCCGTCTGATGCATGCGCGCATATGCCGTGCCACGCTTGAGAAACTGGTGAAGCTGCGCTTGAAGCTTGCTGACGTTATTTGATAGCGTTGTCTGGGCCAAGGCATCACGTTGTGCAGATTTGCCGGCTGGATCGCCTACCTGACCGGTCGCACCGCCGACCAATGCAACTGCTCCATGTCCGCGAATGTGGAAATGAAGTAAAACCATGAGCGTCAACAGATTGCCAAGATGCAACGACGGTGCAGTTGGATCGACACCACAGTAAAGCTTGATCTTGTGGCTCGATGTTACGGTATCAAGGCGAGGCGAGGTGACAGACTTGATCAGTCCACGAGCAGAGAGTTCTTCGATGAGCGATTGCCGCACAACATGGCTTGAAGAAAAGCAACGAGAGCAGAGCCTGCTTGACTTCAGAACACGAGTCCGCATGAAGCTACGAGCAGCGAGAATTGTCATCTCTGGTGGCAAGGGTGCTGTAGTCGGACACAAGGCTTTGGATGGACGGTGTTCTTCTTTGCTCAATCTTCCAAAATTTCCAGATGCCAGCATCAACTCGATCTTCAAACATCTACATTACTTGAGCACCTGGGGAAGCAATGCAAGCAGATCCACAAGAGGAATGGTATTCATTTAATTTGTTGTACATACGTAGATATCATCATTGTCCTTGAAACACTATATCCGGTCGATACGCAAAGCCAATCCTCGGTGCTGTTGGGTTCTGGTCAAAAACAATCATCTGATTCTTGATGAAACTGTCGCCAAAGATGTCGGTTGGGAAATCACCTCTTGACTGCATGGCGCCATAGCAGCGATTGTTGTCGAGCTTTGCGAACGCCATCGTTGTGCCAGGAACGCCATAGAACTGATCCCCAAAAAGCCAAAACGTATCCGGCGGCTGACTGTTGCATGGGATCGTATAGCCGCCCACCTGGCTATCAAACTTGGCACCGGGAATCGAGTTGTAAACCGTGAGCAAGGTCATGTCGTCCAGCAGCATGAGTGTCGTGCCTGTATCAATGATGGCAGGATGGTCTGGCATATTAGGCACCGCCGCCAACGAGCCACCAAATCCAGTTGCACGGGATGCTTGTCCTTGTCCTTGCGCAAGCGCTTGACCTTGTCCGGTCGAGGCATCCTGCTGACCAAGTTGATTGCGCTGAGCATTTTGTTGTCCCCACGACAAGACTTGCTGTGCAATCAAGCCAGCATCCGCCACAGACAAGCCCTGTGACAGACTGCTGAGTGCCTGGAGCCACTGCTGCGCCTGTCCGCCCAAAGCCTTGGACCGTGCGCCCGAGACGGTATTGGCTCGTTGGGCTGTTTGCGAGCGGGGCAAAGGTGTACCGTTGCGGCCAATCTTGAAGTAACCGCAGTTGACTTGCCAAAAGCCTTGGCTTGTATTGACGGGCGCATAACCAATTTGACCCTTGTAGGTCTTTTCATCAATATAGCCAAACGTGAAATGACCGCCTTGACCCGTTGCATTGCTGTTCGAATCCTTGAGGGCAACGGTAAAGATGGGATTCTTGATGGTACCTTGACGGATGAGATTCTCCATGGGTGTCCGTACAGGATTCGGCTTGACGGTATTGAGGGATGAGAAGCCAAGGCCGAGCAAGCCACTCGCCATATGCGTGCTGAAAAAGTCCTTCGAGACATAGGTCGCCCGCTCAATCGCCTGATTGCGAATAGGCATGCCACCCAAATAGAGCGTATCCGTCCCAACAAACCCAGAGGCGCCGGACTTGTCGGCATAGGTGATGTTCCAAGTGTTAGAAGGCGCCGCAAACGCAGTCTTGCTGCTGGCAGGGTTGTAGAGGACTTGACCCTGTCGTTCGCGCACAGGCAAGTCAGTCGACATGACCCAAGTATCAGACGAGCCCGAGTCAAAGTTGAGCAACAACGTCGCTGGCGGCGATCCAATTTGCACTTCCGTCAGCCAACTCGAGTCATCCTCGGCACCTGTCGAAGCAGCAAAGCCAGCAGTCTGCATGCCACCATTGGCAGCAAATGAGTTTGGAGTCGTTGCCTTGCTATTGAGTCGAATGTTGCCCACGGCATCCATGGCACGGGCCTCTTTGAGGGTCGCTTTCACATTGTACTTGGCCATCGCGCGTTTGTAAGATGCAACACCATCCAGATTGACAGGTGCACGGACTTGCAAGCGTTGACCTGTAGCTTGCGGAGGTACTTTGGAGGATTGAACGGATGAAGCTGAACGTGTGGGTGCTGGCTCCTTGTGGTCGAGGGTCAAGACTGGGACCGGTGCAAGTGAGGGAGCGACTGCACGAACGACGGTAATCTTGTCAGCCTTGCCATCGAGAGGGTGCCCGGCACTTGGACCCAAGACTGCTGCAAGGCCCAGAAGCACACATGCGCAATGCATGATGTGGGAAGCAGTAGCTCACTGAGGGGAAAAAAGAGAGCACGATCGACAACCGCTAGAGCAACCGATGAGAACAAGGCCTGATCTTTGGAATACAGAAACGTATTTGTTTGTGCTGATCGAAGCCTATTTGTCCGTCTCGAGGATGTATCACAATGGCAAGCAGATTGTTGCCAAAACAAGTCTCGTCGTCCATCTCCTTGGAGCGAAAACGGAGGAGGCCAGACGTGTCTCTTGATCTGACTTGAAATGCCGCGGCAGGCTAGCGAACCGTGCAAGCAGTTGAACATTGTTTGTGGTCGTTGGTCTGTGCGTGGGTACCGGTTAAGGCCTTGTTTCAGATTTGCAGGACTTGTTCATGTTCTGAGGTCAACCACTAGTCGTCAAGCCAATCGTCTTGATCCCATTCTTCTTCGCTGCCACTCTGCCTAAACTCGTCCTCTGAGGCGTACGCTATCGTTAGCACGTGTCGAGCTCAGTGAATGGACGCACAGTCTTCGTCATCCTCGTCTGGGTAGTCGTTGCCGGCCCAGCTCTCGGCATTGCTGTCTTCAGAGTCATGTCCTTCCTCATCACTGTCCTCTTCTTCAATGACAAGCTGGTCGACGTCATCCCAATTAAAATGCTCGAGCAAGCCGTAGTTGCTCTGCAATGCTTCCTGCGCCATAGCAATCGCCTCTGCAGCAGCTGAGGGATAATAAATGTCATAGACATAATCTTCCTCCTTCATCTCGACATCGTCCTGGGCGGCTTGCTCATCAGCCGCCGTCTGCAAGTATTCAGTCAACATGTCTGCCAATCGAGGATCAGGTGCCAAAGCAGCCTTGTCGAGCGCGTCCAGCTGAATCGACGCATCCGCCGATTCTTGCCGTCGCTCAAGATCCAGCACGCGTCGATAGTCATCCGGCTGGCGCGCTACTTCTTGCGACTTGCGCTTTCGAATACTAAACCTCGGCGGCGCCAGACTTTTTGTTGGAGCGTTTGAATCTGCTGCTGTCGTCGCCGTCGCCGTAGAAGGCCGTTTCGTTGTCAGTGGCACAGGAATGCCGCGATGATCAGAAGAGCGCGACAGCTGCCACACACGGCGCCGTTTGGCAGCTTGATCGGGTTGCGCTGCATCGACTGTGCTAATCTGTAAGGGAGATGGCTCATCTTGGGTCAGTAGGATTTGAAGCGGATCTTCTGTACGCTTGCGCTTGATGCGCAGCACTGTATTAACGGCCATGGCTATCAGAAAGCCTAGCTTTGGGAGCTGGTTGAGAGTAGCGACGTCAAGAATACAAACGTCGCGTGAATGATCTTTTCTTGCTTCATAACCTGATTCTGGATTCTGTCAGGCGCAACTCATCACTGGTAGTCGCTACACATTGTAGGAGTAGAATGCTTATGAACATCTCGAATGAGCGCAAAGCTACTTCTCTTCATAGCCAACATCAAGCCCCTTTTGACGAAACTTCATGTCAAAGTAAGCCTTGTACTGCTCCGGCGGCAATGTCAACCATACCTCTGCATGCGCATCCGCACTCGCCAACACCTCTTTACACAACAACTGCGTCCGCACAGGCAATCCCTTTGCAGCACTGTACTGCGTAAACTTGCTCAAAGCCACCTGGACCTGTCGCGGATGTTGCAACGTGGCAAGTTCCTTGAGCGCTGATTGCAGCATTTGCTTGTTGGCTTCAATCACGGTGCGTGTCAACTGTGCATGCTCAGCAGCCACCTCTGCACTCGTGAATCCACGCTCCATGGCGATCCCACCGCCTTGAGCGCCGTGCGTTTGGCTCTGAGCTGGGTCTTGACCCTGTGTCGGTGCCATGGCACTCGGACGATGCGCCATCACTGCAGCAGCAACAGGTCCATGCTGCATCGGTCCCAACGTGGTCGGCTGTAAATCCAGTAACTGCATCGGATCACCTGCCTGCATACTGTGATCGACTGATGATTCTGAACTGTCTTGATCGCCACGACGTGTGCGAGGCGGACGACCACGGGTACGTGGTGGGCCGTCTCGCTGGGTCGACCCGCGCTGGCGACGCAGCTGGGTGCGTGTCAGGGCCGCCAGCGGATCAGCCGCTTCGCCTTGACCTTGAACTTGTCCTCCTGCGCCTGAGGAAGTCTGACGCATCGCGTGGGATGGGTGCACAATGCGACGGGGCACCCAGCGTCGTTGCGCTGCATCCCAATCTTCATCAAACAATTTTGACAAGACTGGGTAGAGTGTAAACGGTTGATGAAAGTAGACGAGATCTTTGCGCATCTGGGCCGTGACGAGTTGTTTGACCTCTTCCGTGGCGTCCAACACAAGTCGCTCGCTGTTCCATCGACCGCCTTGATTAATGACGGCATCCTTCAACAACTTGAAGGCATCATAATCCATGCGCAAGCGCTGATAGCGCGCCTTGAGCTGTGCAACTGACCATTCGACGCCCGCAGCAGCCACAAAACGTTGACGCGCCGATTCCCATGCTTCTCTCGTAAACGTCAATTGCCCGGGTAGACTATGGCCTTCGCGTTTCAAGTCTTTACAGATTTCGGCAAGGAGGGCTTCACGGTCTGGATTCCAAATCGCGCGCGTCACATCAGCCTCAGCGCCGGTTGCAGAGTTGGGCATCCCGGGTTGCATGGGTGCATCCGGTCGCTGCGGGGTTGTATTATGATCATTGTTATTGTTTGAGCCTGGGCGTTGCTGCTGCTGCAGTTGTTGTTGGAGATAGGTGTTGTTTTGGTTGAAGGCCGAGTCGAGTGCGTTGACGTCCATCCTCATGCGCCTCGAGCTGTTGCCTCGCTCTTTCTCGTTGCTTTCTATTTGTCGACCTTATTGTTGTCGTTTGTGGTTGGTTTTCTCGTCGTTTGCGCCAGTTTATGCATTTCAGGAGAATGAGTCAGGGAAATCCATCGACTTTGTCTGATTGATACTAGGAAGAAGTAGCTAGGCCCTCTTAGCACGCTTCCTCGGCGAGGGAGAAGCCGATACACGCTCCACCGATGCCATCATAGAAGTCGATAGTGCAGGCGGCAAGATGGGCTCCATCAACGAATCTTCTGTCCTCAACAAGGTTGCCACCGCCTGCGTGTCGGAGCCGCCCATAGATGGGAAAGAAGGCATTGAAGGAGGTTGACAGGGCGCCAGCAGGGAGTCATTCAAGAGACTCTCGGGTAGTAATGAGAACCTGCCACCTTGCCTCGTTCCATTTGCCTCAGCACTTGATCGCATTCTTTTGTCTTGCGCGCGGTCTGGCATTATCGCCATCCAATCGCCATCATCTTCCGAGTCGGGCACCTCGAGACGTCGTCGTTGTCGCCGCAAGTCACGCTCCTCTTCAGCTTCATCACACGTTGAATCATCGTCTTCCTCGGGCGCCTCAGTTAGCACAGGCCGACTCGCCGATGTCAAGAGTGGCTCAAACCGACGCGCATCCGGCGACGTACTCTCTCGCGTCAGTGCAGACCGTGCTCCTGTCGTGACAATGAGTGTCGCAGGCAACTCACCCAACGGTTGTCTCATCTTGATCCGCTCATCACCATCGCTGCTTGCCGTACTCGGCGCACACGTACTGTCATCACTATCCGAGTCTTCAACCATAGACCCAGCTGGTGGATCCTGATATACAGGTCGAGCCGTTGTTTTCGGCGGCGTCAGTGTCACGACGGCCTCCTGCTGCTCAGGCGCTTGTGTCTCTGGTACTGCCTGGAAACTCAGGGGGCGCATCGCAGCTCGCGACATGCCCGTCATGGGTGGCGAGAGCAATAAGGCATCCTGTGGCCTCTTCGTTGGCGTATCAGGATCAGTTAAACTACGCTGATTGTAACGCTCATAAGGAAGTGATGAAGGCACTTCTTGCACGGCTGGCGAATCAGTCTGATAATCTGCAACGCGTAAACGAGAGGGCGTTGCGGGAAGAGGCGCCTGATCGGCTTGTGTAGCGCCCGAAGCTTGTGAATCTGGAACCATGGCGAGTTTACGATGTTTCGAGGGCGAGAGGAGTCGACTGAAGACGTCGCTCAAAACGTCAGGCGCCGCCGCGGTCGTTGAAAGATCTGCTTCAAGCATAGAATCTTGAACTTGTATGCGGCACGATGCGGCGTCCTTCTTCTTTTCTGGCACACCAGTGCCCGCCGTCGCTTGCGAGTACGTCCGCTTCAACGACGCGCCTTGTGAACCAGCGTTCTTGCCTTTCGTTTGCCTTTGCTTCTGTTTTTGCGCCCGTAGCTCGTCCTCCGACTGGAAAAACCCCGTAATCTTAAGTCCGGACTCCTGATTCTTCTTGCCTAGTTGCTTCTGCGTACCAATCGTATGCGATCGCTTGGGACGCACGCTGACAATGTTGGGCTTGCGCGTCAGCAGCGTTTGCTCGACCTTGGCGCGCTTGGCCGGCATCATTTTATCGTCTCTACTGACTACCCTCTGTTGATGATCTGCTCAATGGCGTGATTGGCTTCGTTCTCGTCCTCAGGGGCCCGTTGCGACGCGTTGAATAGGGGGGTGTTTGGGACTTTGTATGTTTGGCGCGTAATTTGCTTTGGTCGTGGCGCTCGATTACGACACAAAAAGAAAATGCATCATGTCATGGACCCGGACAACGCACAAATCCGACTAGCAAAGCACTGACACTGAGAACAAGCTTGGAGGAATCCAGGATGTCCCGATTGACAGATGCAGCTGCTGTCTTCAATGTCCTGTCCAAAGTCCTGACGCAAGCGGCCGCACTGCAACGGACGGCACGACATGAGGCATGGCAAGCGTCTTCCGTGATGCGGGACGTTGGCCATGCGCGAACGACCATCGATTCGTTCGTTGTCGATACAGACGCGCAGCCGAAAGCACAAGAGCCTGCTGTACCGGTCATGGCGACGAAATTGCATGGTGAAGCCAAGCCACAAGAACCTGTCGTGCCGATTATGACATCAGCAACGAATGAAGCATCTTTGCCGATTCAGAGCCAGGCTAGCTCACATGTAGCGCCAAAGGTTATCAATCAGGATGAAGACATATTCCTGCTTCGGCAGGCGAGAAGGAGACCAATCGCTGGTCTATCGGCAGAAGAGCGACCGAGACCTGCCAAGCGAAGTACTGGTGTTGCATCCCCTCAGATCTCATGGCGCTCTGAGACTCCCTTGGTCGAGGCAAAGATCGATCCAAGCACGAGACCGAGCTCTCAAGTAGAAGCTGCTCGTTCGCAAGCCGAGCAAGTCAAGATACAGACTGAGAAGCACAGCGTACAAGAAGTTGCAGAGCAGATTGCCGCAGAGGTCGATGCTTCACCAGCACAGCAACCTCCCTCAGCATTACACTCCTCTGCCGTCCCTTCCTCTCGACTTTCGCGACTCTATCACTACACAACGCTAGGCAGCTCACTCGCCTTCAATGCCTTTGCCGACTCGACAAAACGCATCTTGGTCGGCGGGAATGATAAACCCGGTGGCCTACTCTCTGCTAAAAATATCGAACTGCTCGTTCGAAAATTATCGCGCATGCGCGGTGCTGCTCTTAAGCTCGGCCAGATGATCTCCTTCCAATCTGAAAATTTACCCCTGCCCATTCAGCAAGTCTTACAAAAAGTCCAAGACTCGGCAGATTATATGCCTGAATGGCAGCTTAATCGCGTCCTCGCCGCCGAGTTTGGTGCAGACTGGCGGACTGAAAAGTTTGCCACATTTGAGGATGTACCCATGGCGGCAGCTTCGATTGGACAGGTGCACAAGGCAACATTACACGATGGCACCCAGGTGGCTGTCAAGGTTCAATATCCAGGCGTCGCCAACTCCATCTCCTCCGACCTCAACAATCTCAGTATCCTATTGACCGCCTCGCGCTTGCTGCCAAAGGGGCTCTACCTCGACAAGACCATCGCCAACGCTAGGACAGAACTCGCCTGGGAGTGCGACTATGAGCGTGAGGCAGACAATACGCGTCTCTTCCGGAAACTCGTCGGTGAGGATCCTGTCTTTAAGATTCCGCGGGTGATCGACGACTGTTCTGGTGAGTATGTCTTGACCACCGAGTTGCTGAACGGCATGGGGATAGCCAAGGCTGAGCACTACAGCCAGGCGACGCGTGACTTTCTTGGCACAGAAATCATGCGACTCTGCTTGCGAGAACTCGTCGAGTTCAACTTTATGCAAACAGACCCGAATTGGACCAATTTCCTTTACAATGAAAAGACAAAGCAAATTGAGCTCCTGGACTTTGGCGCCTGCCGATCATTCGACAAAACTTTTATCGACAAGTACTGCAAGTTGCTTGTAGCTGCTGCACAAAAGGACAAGACAGCGTTGTACCAACTCTCTGTCGAGCTTGGCTACCTGACGGGCGAAGAATCTTCCGCCATGCGCAACGCGCACATCTCGTCCATTTTGACACTCGCTGAACCATTCATGCTCGATGCGCCTGAAGCGCTCTACGATTTCCACAACCAGACCGTCACAGACCGTGTCAAATCGTTCATCCCAGTCATGCTACGCGAGCGACTCGCACCGCCACCAGAAGAAACTTACTCGCTCCATCGCCGGCTGAGTGGTCATTTCCTGTTGTGTGCACGGCTCAGGAGCAAAATTCCTTGCAAGGAAATCTTCACAAAGATAATGACGCAGCATGGCTATCTGCAGGCAGCCCAGAGCTAGCAATCAAACTATTCCCGCGGCAGAAGACTCTTCTCGACACAGCGCAAATTTGAAGACACGCCACGTCAGAGCCACTTGTCCCGCTGGAGGGCTACAATTCCCCTTGTCTCACAGGTGCAGACGGTGTTGCAACCTGGCGAGCATTTCTTCTTTTGGAATGAGGTCGTGCCAGAGACGGCCTTGCATGCTGACGGCTATCACGGCTTACAAGCGCCACCAGATGGTTCCTATCGACACCGCTTGTGGCAGGCGGGGGACATTGAGTTTCTTGCCGACTTGCAAGTCGACCTGCCGGGCATTTGCACCGAGACTGCTGAGGCCAAGACCATGGGAGAAACGACGGCAGTCACAACGACGCGTACGATTGAACAGAATGGGAAAGGCTGTCTGATCGAGCGCAGGACACTCCTCTACACGCAAAGTCGGCCTAGCATCAAGTCCATCCGTGCTCCTAAGCAGGTTGCTGTTATGACACAGCACCGGTACGTGCCTTCAGAGATACGCTTGTTCCGATACAGTGCTCTCACGAGCAATGGCCATCGCATACACTACGACAAGGAGTATACACAGTCTGTTGAAGGCTACCCAGACATTCTGGTTCAAGGCTCACTCAATGTGACGCTCTTGCTACAACACTTGAGTCGCTTCCTCCGGCCCTCGCAGCATATCGTCCGCTGTTCCTACAAGATGCTTACACCTTGCTTTGTCGGCGAGCCGTTGACGCTCTGCGTATCGTCCAATCTTGGTACAGCAAAAAGCACCCGTGTTTATATTCTCGGCCAACGCGGTGACTTGAAGGTACAGCTGCAGGCGATGCTAAGCTCCTAAAGAAAAGCAGCTTCATCCTGCTCAATCGCATCCATTAGCACATCCCATCGCCACTGGTAGAGCTGGACTTTGGGCTGCCGTTTCTCGCGTCGCTGCGACTTGGCCGAAGCGCCCTCTTTCACGCTGAAATGTGCTTGTGCTGCGCTCCCAATTTTGTTTTGCAAGTGAATGCCGCTGCTCTGCTTTACAGCAAATGACGCGTGCTGGATGCTCTCCATTTCCGACGCAATGGTGCCTGCTGGCACAATTTCGGCCGCATGGAGATTTAGGGTCGGTTCGATCGGCCACGATGCAGCATTGAAGGTCCAGAAAAGAATGATACGGAAGAAGAAGGCGCAAATGCTCATATTGTCTTGTGAGGAGATGAGGGTTCTGCTTGAGTGGCGACAGCCGGCGACAGTGCTCTTATAGTGCTCTCGAGGGGTCACTGAATACGTATCGCTTCTTCTGGCTTGGTGACTCATTTGTAGCAAAATCAGGTGACTCATCTGTCTTCTTCTGGCTATGGTCAGGGTCGGTCTCGTCGTCGTAATACTATTCATATGCGGTCTCAATTGCAACGGTGGAACAGTGTACAGAAGTGACTGCCATCTGATCACTATACTAGGCGATTGCGAATTCTGCTGCAGCTGCTTACCCAGCTACCCAGGTAGGTACTTGCAATCCCACAACATAGCCTGGCAATCGCTTGCCAAAGAGCTGCAGCTAGACTCTAGCAAATGCTCTTAAAATATCACTCACTGGCTCAAAAATGATCGTGCTTCAAACTTACGCAGGCCGTGGCTTATTCAAATCGCTTGCAACGCGCTTCCATCCGTGTCAGCATGTAGCAACGCGTTCTTTCGCAAATCTCGTCATCTCAAAAGAGGTTCAGCGCGCTCTGAGCGCCAATAAACCCGTCGTGTGTCTTGAGAGCACAATCATCACGCATGGCATGGCTTATCCACAAAATCTCGAAATGGCCCGCGAGGTCGAAGCTGTCATCAGGCGACACGGCGCAACGCCAGCTACCATCGCCATTTTGAATGGCAAAGCCCACGTTGGCTTACAGGACGTAGATCTGAAGCTGCTTGCCTTGACTGGTCAAGCGGCTCGCAAAATCTCCAGACGCGATCTCGCAGCTGTCTTGGCAGACAAAGCGACTGGTGGGACAACCGTCAGCGCGACGATGATATTGGCGAAACGAGCAGGAATCAAGTTATTTGTCACAGGCGGCATTGGTGGTGTACATCGCAATGGGGAATCGACCCTGGACGTGTCCAACGACCTCAACGAGCTATCGCGCAACGACGTTGCCGTTGTGTGCGCTGGCCCCAAAGCTATCTTGGACATTCCAAGAACACTGGAATACCTGGAGACGATGGGTGTTACTGTGACCACGGTAGGTCAACAGAATCTACCGGCTTTCTATTCGCGTGATTCCGGCATCAAGTCGCCTCAGCAATCGCCGACACCAGAACACGCAGCAGCACTTATTGCAGCGAACCGCTCGCTTGCGTTGGAAAGCGCCATTCTTGTATGTGTGCCCATTCCAGAAAGTGCAGGCCTCGATGGGGCCATGATGGACGCGGTGATTCGCAAAGCTGTCGCTGAATCAGAAGCGCAGGGCATCAAGGGCAAAGACAGCACGCCATTTCTGCTGGCAGCGGTGTCTGCGGCTACCAAAGGCCGTTCCCTCGATGCCAACATTGCTCTTGTCATGGAGAATGCGCGAATCGGTGCTCAGATTGCTGTTCACTTGGCAGATCTAGAGAGTGACCAAACAGGGACTGTTTCTTCCGCAGAACGGATCTCGCTCGGCGACTCCAAGGCTATTGCAGACAGCCTATTTGACCTAGAAGACGGGCGTTCTATTGGTGCTGTAGACTTCAACGGCAGTTCCTTCGCCGAAGCCCTACTCGAGAATGAAGAAGCAAGTTTCATCAAACAGCCAGAGGCCGATGCAAGTACTGTGCTGGTCATCGGCGGCGTTGCTGTCGACGTCACTTGCGCCCTACCAGCACCTTCAAACGGTGACCTAGCAACGCTCTTGTTTACATCCAATCCCGGCAAGACAACACGATCGCTCGGTGGTGTCGCAGCCAACATTGCTTCAGCGATTCATCGGACAGGCCAGCAAGTCAAGCTTGTGACAGCAGTTGGCGATGATGTCGATGGCTCCTATGTTCTCGAGACTCTAGCTGCCCGTCAGATGGATGTAAAACATGTCGCTGTGCTGCCTGGTCAGCGCACAGCAACCTATACAAACATACAAGCCGGCGGTCAGCTTGTCACGGCTGTCGCAGACATGGACATTCTGCACGCTCTCGACTCTGGCGTCTTGGAAGCGTCTCTTAAAATTCTGTCCGACGGAGTCATGATTGTTGATGGCAACTTGAGCCCTCAGACATTTGCAAGTGTCCTAAATGCAGCGCAATCGCAAAAGCTGACTGTATGCTTCGAGCCGACTTCTGTCGCAAAGGCCAAGATTGCCTTCAGTTCTGCTGGCAGTTTGTCAGTCTTTCCCAACCAAGCAATCAGCATTGTGACGCCCAACGTACACGAGCTTCGCAGTTTGCATGATGCTGCCCGAGCTGGAGGCTTTGCCGAACGAGATGACTGGTGGAAAGTCATCAATGCGATGCATGTCATGTCGAATGAGCGCTCGTCTATGGAACACTTTGTGCGGCAAGTGCAGCATTCATTCGAAAACAAGGCCATGGACCTACTCGAGGATGGAGTGGTGCAGCAGTGCATACAGCTGTTGCCATTTATGCCAAACATCTACCTCACCCTGGGTCAGCATGGTGTCCTATCGGCTCACCTGACAAGCACAGAAGTCGATCCTGCGTCGCAATTGAAGCATGTCCTGCGCATACGTGGCCAGGACTGTCACCTCACGTTCATGCATCATCCAGTTCCTCAACCAGTCAGTGGCCATGTCACGGACACTGGTGCTGGAGACACGTTCACAGGGTCGTTGATTGTCGCGCTGGCACGAGGTCAGAGTATCTCTGATGCTGTCCAGACGGCACAAGAAGCTGCAATCGCGCATCTATGTCGCTCTGCTGTACAAAATTAGGAGTTGATTAAAGTGAGGATTACTATGTCGTAGAGAATACAGTAAATGGCCTAGGGCCCATTTCGAAAGTAAGTGCCTCGCGGCGAAATATGAGGACGATGAACGGTGGCGTCATCTCTATGCAGTGGTTCAGCGAGCGCCTGTGGACGGTGTGCTTTGAAATCCATGAGAGTCGCCTTGCTTGGACGGGCCAAACTCTGTGAGCGCGAAACAATGGCGGGTCCGCCAGTAGAGTATGCTGATGAAGTTGTGGTATCGGCCGTGGTGGGACGTGCCTCTTGCGGTGACCTCGACTCGGTGACTACAACGTCGTTTTGATGTGGGTTGACTTCGCGGGCGCCGCCAGCAGCTGTAGGCGGTACAGCATAAGACATCGGATTGATATGTGTCACATTGTCACCAGGTGATGAAGGTCCGCTTGAGATGCCACTCGGTGATGCGCTCGAGACGGAGAAATTCCCCTGGTTTGACATGATGTGCTGTGGTCGCGGCCGACCACCCACGCGTTGAATGTATGGATTCGGTTGCCATGGCCGCTGTTGTGAAGTTGAGCGTTGAGGTGCTGCTGCGATCGTCAAGCCAGCTGCCTGCAGCTCTGCGTCGGTAAATTTGGGACCGTAAGCTGCCGATCTGGCTGACGTCTTCTCCTTGTCTTCCTGATCATTTTGTGTCTGTGCAGCGAGCGCAGCCTTCTCGTTCTTCCAGAATTTATCTCGGCGGATGACAAGGACGAGTAAGAAGGCTAAGATGGCCAGTCCAAAGACGAGGGCCACCACGCCGATGACGATGCCGGCAATAGCACCACTGCTCAGACCGCTGTCTGTACGGTTGGCGGCAGCTAACCCTGACGGAGCGCCCATGTTCGCTGTTGTAGTGATCGTGGCAGTCGCCTGGTCTGTAGCAGTGGGTGCAATATTCGCAAGCAGCCTTGGCGTCTGAACAGCATAGAAGGTCGGACCTTTGTTCGATACTGTCGGCAGCGCATTGTAAACGGCACTGTTTGGTCGCACATAAAAGTAGTACGGATCCGCAACGCCGCGAACACCGGGCGCTTGTGTGGCAACCGGCGCCAAGGTTGACGTAAACCAACTGATGTTGACGTTAATGGGGATATCGCCTGTATTACCAACGCCGACCCAATTCGCCGCTGGCAGATCGTTGGTGGCAAAGTACATGGTAATGTCAACCAAGGCGGACCCTCTAAGTAAGCCAAAGTTGCGGTTGTAGAAGAGTCGGGTCCAGCCCGTCATCGTCACGAAAGCCCCTGCTGAAGGAAAACAGTACAAATCATTTGAAGTGTAGTTACATTTGGAGGAGTCTGGTAACGCGGCGACAGAGACGCCGCTCGGTTGGCCTGACAGAGTCGCATTTTGAACAGGAATCTCAGGGACGGCCGCTGACGCTGTCGATGAGCGCGTAGAAACCTGCGCACTCAGCCCCGCGAAAAGTGTCGCACAGACCCCTAGATGGGCAATCCTCATCTTGTCGCTTTAGCGTCACTCCGTCAACGGTACCGATTATTCGAAATGCGCCTGGTCTACTGTCGTGGCAGATGCTCTGCAGAAATACAAGTGTGGTCTTGGGTTCAGGAGCATCCTACTCGACCCCGTACTACTTCGGATGCTTACGGTGGCTACAACAGGGACAAGGTTGTATTGGCCCATGTGATTTGCACATTTTAGGGGGTAAAATCGACCGGCTGTGAGTCCGGCCGGATCCACGGCGTGCAAATGAAAAAAGTCAGCCATGGTAAAGTTGACGCCACGCCGACCGCTCGGAGTCGAGAATCTAGCTGTCGTCCTGGCTACAGCTTAGCTTTAGCAGCTGTATTGACCGTGACCTTGAGGTTAATCCAGTATCAATCAGGACTCTGTTCAGAGAGTGAAGCGACATCCACTCGGGCGAATGGCCTATTGCTGGATAGATCTACCCAAGTGGTGCACGCGAACGCGGATTCAGGTGTAGCCGAACAGGTCAGCATATGTACTTGCCACTCGTACCTAGCCGACGACTGCTCGAGACGGCTTTGACTTGAATACTCCGCATGAACGTGCTTTGTAGTGTCGGCAGATCTGACCGGCGCACGGTAATCTAGTATAGCTATTGCCCTCAAGCTGTGATTTGCATGGCCCGTGGCAAGCGTCTGCCATCTACGTAGCACCTTGACAAGCCCTGGTTCCACTTATGTGTCTGGCGCCATTGGTCAGCAATAGGTGCTGCGCTAATGCATTGTCACGTCTACGCGACCAGCTAGAGGCGCGCAATTTGAGTTTGCATCATTAATGGCAAGTTGGCAACCCTTAAATTTGTCAGACACGTTGAGGAACATGATTGTATCCGGTTAATTGGTTCTGAGCGGACAATCACCCAAGAGGCTAAGATTCGCCTGTCTCGTGATCTGCCAATGCGGCAAGCGCTGTCAAGCATTGAATGATCACCTGGGCAGACCTTAGATTCAAATGAATCTTAAGCTTAAGCTTAATGTGAGATAATATAATTGTGTTTACAGTGAATGGCACGGTGGCACCAGCTCAACGAGGTCATGTCGCTTGATCTGGCCGGTCAGATTGATCTGTCAGATCATCGAGAGCATGTGCTCCCGGTTCAACGTTTTCCTGAACGGTAGACTCTGTCGGTCTTGACGCGGTTGCTGCTTCAAGGCTGACCGTGGCAAGCGCCGCGTCCAATCCAGTCTCTGCACCTTGGTCGGTCGCCGTTGCCATCTGTGCCAGCGGTGATTTGACCCGCTCGACCGTCTTTGGCACAGGCACACCATGTGCCGGCGTCAGCAGGAAATCCGTCGTCATACCCGTCTCCGTCTTGAGCATCTTGACTGTTCCTTGAATCGCCACCCAGCTCTGCAACACTGGATCGCCATAGACCAGCAGAGCACCCTCGAGCGCTAGCCGTGCAAGTCGGTATTTGCCAATGGTCGACCAATGCTCTGCAGCCAGGATGTGCCAGAAAGCAGCTTTCCGCTGACGGGCACCAGACCAATGTCGCCGCTCGGCAAAAGGTATACCCACCTCGCCTGTCGCGAAGCAATAGGCGACGCGTTCTACCAACAAGGCACGCGTCATTTCACCACATATTTGAGAGTCCATGACTCGCATAATGTAGCGTGCGGCGTCGTCCTTGGCACCATGCGGTCGGATACGCAACAGCTCGGCCACGACTAGGATAGCGCGTAACGCTGCATACGGTGAAGAGCAACGCGAGAGATAAGAGTACATGGCGGCATCGAGAGTTGGATCAATCGTTTCGACGCGCGTCTTGGTCGTAATGGATTGTGGAATGAGAAGTAACGAGATGATGTACATCTCTTGAGCTCCAGCGTGGTGCCGCCAGGCTTTGTCGTTGGAGTAGTCCTTTCGTAGCATGTCGTATACATTGTTGGCGAGCTTCCAATCGCGCACCATAAAGGCAAAATCGGCAAGACGCCTCAGTTGGGCCTCAGGCGTTGACGGCGCATACGAGGAGGTTTGTGGGTCATAGTTGCCATTGCCAGCCGCTGGCGTTGTAACGCGCGAAGAGCCAAAGAAGCTGCGGCCAGCTTTGAAGAAACGGCCGGCAAGACCACGGCGCGGACCAGCTACTTGATCATTCCAGTGAAAAATGCAGCGTTCCATGTACGGCGCAAGCGACGAGACGCACATCTCACGGACGAGCGCTTGTATGGCAGAATAGTCGACGTGCGACAGAAAATGATCAGGATCGCTCCCAGCGCCGTCTTCTTGCGGCGCATTGTTGATGAAGCTATCGTTGCGCCCACTTTGCCACTTGTCGCGCAATTGCTCCGGTGCAGACTTGTTGACGAAAATTGGCACACGCAGTGCCTGTGCCTCATCTCGATGTACTTTTTTGGATGAAAGCCGAAGCATGTGGCAATGGTTGCCGAAACTGCGCTTCATCTTTTCAAAAAGCTGCAATGAAGCATCAAGAGAGTGCTCATCCTCGTCGTGCACTAAGATGTAATAGCGCAGAAACTCCTTGTCCACAAAACCTGGCAGCCTTTCGCTGCCAGCCTTGTAGAGGTCGACGAGTGACTGGATGGGTGATTCGTTGTGAGACGAAATGGCAATGCAGCTTGCGACGGGATGAGCAAATGTCTCATGCGGACTCGTCGGTAGGCCAGAAAGCAGGCTGCGGATAAAAGAAGCATAGTAGCTACTTGAGCCAGCTGACGCTGGGCTTGTTGCATCGACCTCAAATTGCTCGATAGACTCGCCTGCTAGCGTCATCTCAGCTTCAATCTGACGTTCGAGTGCAACCAAATCGCCACCAGGCACGTATTGTGCTTTTGGTTTCAACCCTGGTCGATCAAGCTCGCTATGGCCATAATGAAGCATATCAGCGGCCGGACCCAGTTCCACAAAGTTGACTGCAAAGTCAGGTATTGTGTTGAGCTGGCCAGTTGTATCGCGAACAGATACCTTGGCTTCAAATGTGTGGCCAAAGGGTCTTAGCAAGTCAAAGAAGCTTTGGAATCCTTTACGCTGAGCGAGCTCGTTGGCGTCTGCGGATGCGACAACAGGAATATGCGGCACGAATGATTGAGTGATGAGCTTTACAGGGTCCAATTCATTTGAATCAAGTACAGCCGGATCAACAGGCTCTGTTTGCGATAGCGTAGCCCCAAAGTAGCTTGTAAAGGACGTCAAGGATGACTGCGAGGCGCCAAAAGCTGGTCGTGCTGCTAGTGCAGGGCCTGCTTCTCGTGCTGGCGAAGCGACCGGCGTTGTCATCCCTCCTGGACTCGTTCAGAAGCTTGACCTAGTGAGCTAAAGCGCTAATTCTATAGAGCAATGCGAGAAGCTAGTCGGAGAGTCCTCTGTTGCATGAGAGCGCGAATGTCTAATAATCAAAGTCGGTCTGTGTGGTCTCTGCTCGTTGCGACATTCGTTTCGCCGCATCCACGACATACCACAAACACCACATTAAAGACGCAAGACTTTGGTCTACAGACACATCGACCACCAGCATCGTCAACTAGCGGTACATCATCATGGTCGCTTCAGACGACTTTGAGAGTTTGCTAAAAATGGAGGACTCAGAGTTCAGGAAGGATGAGGAAATTGATCGGATTCTACGTGCTTTCAAGCTGGATGCATACGCCGTCATGGGTATCTTGCCAGGCTGTTCACCTGCTGAAATAAGGAAAACTTTTAGAGCAAAGTCGTTGCTCATTCATCCGGACAAGACCAAGAACGAGCGCGCGCCAGGCAAGTCTTGTCTTTCTCGATGCGCAGCACTAACCATCTAGAGGCATTTGACCGGCTGAAAAAGGCAGAGGGCGAGCTGATGGACGAAAAGACGCGTGAGCAACTCGATAGTGCCATTGCGACTGCACGCAGAATGCTGATTGACGAGAAGGGCTGGACCATACACCATCCAGATTTGACGACGCCGGCATTTTACGAGGAGCTTCGAGACAAGTCACGCGATGTATTGATTGAAGATGAGCTAGCAAGAAGGCGGAAGCGCGTCATTCAAATGGCAGAAGAAGGCCGGCAGCGTCAGGAGGAAGAAGCACAAGACCTCGCTCGAAAACGAAAGCGCGAAGCGGATCAGCGTTGGGAAAACACACGCGACGAGCGTGTCGGTGACTGGCGCAAGTTCACTGGGCAAAGCACAGGTAACGATCCTCCCAAAAAGAAAACGAAGAAGAAGATCAAAGTATTAGGATGACTGCACGCAAACGCCAATTGCCTAGATTACGCAACATGCTCTAGCGCCGTCGCTAGATCGGCGACAACCTCTTCTGTGGCCAAGACGCTCTTCGCTTCTTCTCGCAGTGTGTCCAGCGCCTGGCACACACCCGGCTTGAGCGCCTCTACCGGTAGTTGGCAGCCAACACCCACCACATGCTTGTCTGCATCTGTCACGAGATTGAAAGTTGGCTTGATGCCCTTCTTTCGCAGCTTTCTGCCGCATTGTAGCACAACCCGCTCTGCCGTTTGTCGCTCGCTCAGGAGAAGAAGCTGCGTGCCTGTGAGGTCTTGAAAGTCAGCCGATGGGCGCAACATGATGACAAAGTCCGTCAAGCCTTGTGAAAAGCGAAGCTGAATCGCTTGTAGGAGCGCGCGTGCTGGCGCGCGCCATCCTTCTTCTTCTGCGCTCTCTAAATCAAAGTCTTGGATACTCTTGCGCTGTCGCGGGCGTCGACTGCCGCGCGTTGAGGTCATGCTGATGGTGCGACTGCTTCCTGTGGTCTGACTCCCTGGCATAGCATACAAATCGCTTGATAAAGCTCTACATTGTCAGATCTGGCCAATGGCTCGCTGGGCTGCTTCACTTACGGTCGGATCGCCGGTGCGCCAAATTTCAAAGTTGCGAGACTGCCTCTTGGTGATCGTCTGACGGTTCGGCCGCGTGTTCGTCCTGCGCTCGTTAATGTCGATCATACAACGTACTTGCGCAGCTTAGCTTAGCTTACCGATGGAGTTTGTCATGTTCTTGAAACGAGTAATTATGAACGTCAGTCGGTAGCTGCAAGTGGCTTTTAAAGCAGCGAGTCTTCATTCTATTTGGTCAGGGGCACAGAACGCGTTATTTGCTGCCAGCCCACGCTTTTCCATGCTTGTCGATGGCTGTACCTCGGCCGGGCAGGATCTCTTGGCTCGTGCACCATTCACTTGATTGCTGTCGTCTTTTCTCAGATTGCAGATCGTTTCATTGATTGTTGTGTAGCTACATAAGGTCTCCAACGCTACTAGCATATCTGTAGAGTCAGCCACGACCAAGAAGTTGCAAGGCAAGCGCCTCTTGTGCCTCCAATGTCTGCGGCTCCGCCACCTCGACAACATTCCCAAGCTTGCGTCTTTTCGAGAGCGCCTCATCCTCAGCCCGCTCGTCGTGTTCCTGGAACCACTTCTTGCGCTTGCCACCAGAGTCCGCCTCAACAGACTCTTGATCTGATTCTGCTTCATCACCAGAAAACGGTGCCAGAGCAACGACATCACCCTGACCGTCGTCGCTTGCTGCTTCTTGTTCTGCAAGCTGACGCGCTCGCTCAAGCTGCTTCTTTCGCTTGTCGCGCTTCTTGTCCTTGGCCTCCACCTTGTCTTCAATATCGACCGTCTGAAGCGACTCCTTTTGCTGCTGTAAGAAGGCATCGATCTGTTGCTGTGATGGACCCAAGGCGCGAAACTCTGCCTCAGTCTGCATCTCATAGAGAGGATGCGCTTCGCCTTCGTCATCAAACACGAGTTTCGTGCCAAGCGGCTTATACTTGAGCATCGCCTTCTTGGAAAGTGCCTCTTTCGCTTTGCGTTTTGAGTCTGGCTTGAACGTCTCGGACGGTGCCTCTCCGGCCAGCGCCAAGGTCGGACCTTCAGCAATGTCTGCACCTTCAAGTGTATGGTCAACACGCTTGATTCTCATAAAGCCGTCATCCTCATCTGCATCAGCAGTATCTGCATCAACAATTTGCTCGCCATCATGGTCAACGAGCTTTGTGTAGTGTTCAGACAGGATATCTTGATTCCGCCGCTCAAACATGCGATCGTATTTGGTCTTGACGACCTTCTTTGGTGCTTCTGCAGGCAATGCGTCTGGTTCAGACTCCGCGTCACTCCCTGACGCAGATGCATTGCTTGCATCTACTTCCTCTGGAGCTCTTTCACTGCTTTCAGGCTCAAGTACTGCATTCTTCTTTGCCTTGACATCCTTGGCAGACAAAAACTTGATGCGAGGCGCACCCGGCAGGCCTAGACTCGCGGCAAACTCTTCAACAGGCAGTTGCTCAACTTTGAAGACATCCTTGTCCTTTTGCAAATTGACACTCCGCACATAAGATACAAACGCCTTTTGACCCAGATACTTGATCTCCGGGTCTTTAAAGCACATGTGCTGGAGCTGTGGCACGATGCTCTGTTTTTTGTTTTGCTTGATGTTGAGTTTATCGACCTGCACCTTGCGTTTCTTAAGACGTGCCACAAAGGCGCCTTCTTCGCTCGGAAGGAGAAAGAGCAAGGCTTTGCCGCCCTTTTCATACCGCGCTGTCCGGCCGACACGATGAATATACGTGTCTGCATCCTCGGGCGCGTCCAACTGAATGACCCAATCGACAGAAGGGAAATCTAATCCACGTGCAACAATGTCTGTGCAGAAGAGGTAGCAATGCTTGGACTGGGCGAATCGGGCAGTGATGTCTGCGCGCAACATTTGTTTTTGCTTGCCATGCAAGTGAATCAATGGCACACCGGGTTGGAGATGGCGAAAGGTCTCATAGGCAAATCGAACTTGCTTGCCTGTCGACATGAAGACGATTGCTTTGCTCTTGAGATGGGTCTTCATGAAAGCATACAGCGTGTCGAGCTTTTCTGGCAGGTTGACAAGCACATAATTTTGTTGTAATGAGGCGGGTGTCGCGCTGTCTGAGGCTTCATGCACAGCGACATATTCAGGATTCTTGAGTGAGAGTCGAGCAAGATCTTTGACAGACTTTGTCTGTGTCGCACTGAAGAGCAGCGTCTGTCGAGAAGGCGGCAGATTATCCACAATGGCATCAAGCGTCTTTTTAAATCCCATATCCAATATCCGGTCTGCCTCATCGAGAATCAGCATTTGCAAATTGTCTGTTTGGAAGCCAGCTGTTTGGTCCATGTGCTGCAGAATTCGGCCAGGGGTACAAACGAGAATATTCATCTTGAGCATGCGATCCGCCTCCTCCTTGAGATCCTTACCGCCAATGACGAGACCGGCCGAGAAGCCGTGTGTGCGGCCAATCTTGCGCAAGACTTCAAAGATTTGCAAAGCAAGCTCACGCGTTGGCGAGATGATCAGTGCACCCAAGCCATCGTATTGTGTCCAATTCGCTCGGAAGAGATGCTCAAGCATAGGCACGAGAAATGTAAGGGTCTTGCCACTTCCTGTCCGCGCTGCACCCAAGACATCGCGACCTTTGAGAATGAGCGGTATCGCCGTCTTTTGAATCTCAGTCAACTTTGTAAAATGCGCCGCCTTGAGCCCCTGAATCGAGTTTTGTGTCAGCGGAAAATCTTCAAAGCTTGTGATTTGCGCCAAGGCTGTTGTATCGGTTGGATCAAAGGCATCAATGCGCTCTTGAAGTTGCTGGAGGTTTTCCTCGGCCACTTTACGGATAATGAGCTTTTGCTCGCGCGTCTTTTTCGGCTTGAATCGCTTGCCACTCATCTTGATAGCTGATTAGTACAATGAAAGCCAGCGAGACCCTCTGCAGCACCTAAGCTTGTCGCGTTTGACTAGCTCGATTCTCTGTCGGGTGTTGCATCCTAGGCCAACTTTTTCTAGAAATCACACGACAATACAACATTGTAGAACTTTTGATAATTGTCAGAATAACCGAATTTCAGGACCATCCAAGAGTTGCCCAACAGGATTGTGTGCTGATGGACAATCTGTCGGTGTCACGTCGGTTTCAGCCCAAGGTGTGACATGCTGTGTTTGACTTTGATGGCTACAAAATAGACAACGATCCTCGATCATGAGTGCTTATGATCCAATTCCTCCGCCAGGCGCTCATGGCGAGCCCAGCCTTTGTCATCGAGGCAGCCATCGGCGACTACATTGAAGACCACGACCGTCGTCCAGCTGCCCTGGCCATTCTCAGAACGCAACTCCACAGCAACTACCATGACCTGTTTGTCGCCTGTATCGCTCGTCACCTTGGACCACGCTGGAATGACGTGACTGCCTGGAGTCGCGAAGAAGACTGCATCGTCCTGCTGCAACGCCTCGATGGTCCTGCGCTCGTGGCAGCCGTTGCACGAGATGAAGACATGCTGTACCTCTTTGACTATCACCTGCGTGCTTGTCTCTTAACGACCAGATCCAGCTCAAAACAAATGCGCCTGGCGCGTGCCATTCAACAGTATCTGACTGAAGTCAAGCAGCGCTACACGCGAGACAAGACACTCGCGCCGTTGCTTGTGCTCGAGGCAAAATATCAAGTGGCATGGTCAGACCACCTGCTTTGCGCACGAGAGCGCATCTCACGCTACCGCGCCAATCGAGTGCCTGAGGAAGAACACCCTGCAAATACTGAGCCACGCGGTATACCGGCAGCAACATGTAAGCACGCGATGCGGCGCCTCTCGGATGATGCTGACGTGCAGCGACGACCGATTGGATGCACGACGCTACAGTTCATGCGTTTGTAATGCTGCAAGCGTCGATCGTGGCAGATCCACTTGTGAACGTGCAAGCACTGCTTGACACAGCCGAACGACTCAAGATGCAGTTGTGTAGCTTGCCGTGCTGGCATGCGGGCGGTGGGTCAAGTGATCCTTTAGCGGCTCTCAAAGGTCAAGTGGCTGATACGGTGCACCGTCTCGACTTTGCCATTGCACAATTGCAGCCAAGGGAGCCTATCGAGACTGAAGAGATGCCGCCTGCTTACTGCTGGAATGCTTGCAAGACTTCGACAATTTCATCTGGTAACGGGCAAGTCGTCCATGACGCTGGCGTGTCGCAGCTCGGCGGTGCATCACAGGAAGCGGTCTCCATCAGGATCACACGCGTCAACTCTTGAGACAAGTTTAGTCGAGCCTGTCTAGCTTGCAGGTCAAACGCTTGTATCAGCTTTTGCGCTTCAGCAGCATTCGTAAAGCCAGTAGCATAGGCTAGACTGATATGTGGGTCAAATGCGTTCATGAATGCTTCCAGACTTTCAGAAGACTCCTCGACTGCCACTTGTCGTATAGAGCGTACCCAGGCGAGCAACGAAGGCGTGCGTTCGAGACGCAAAAAGATGCGCTTGAAGAAGGCTTCTCCCAAGACGAGCTCTGCGATCCGAACTTCGATCGATGCACCTGAGGATTCCCCCGACGCCGCCCCTTGCCCAGCATCTACATGCACGAACCTCTGGGCGACACCGGATGTGATGGTCATATGTGGTGGAAAGGGACATGTGACAGTAATGCCCCATTCGCTCCCTCGGCTTGATAGCAGCTGGATTAACTCTTTCAGGAGCACTTCTAGGTCAGAGCCTTGCGTCGGAGTCAGCCATAGTGATCCCCCAAAGGTCATTTTTCTTCCCAGCTGGAGAGTCTATTGTCACTAGGTACTAGGTTCCAAGGTTAACATTTTCTAGACTCTTCTCAGAACTCAGAATGAGGCGACGCTTCCCCGCAAAGCAACCACATCCAGGCTTACGTCCTCCCGCCAATACCACAAGCTTCACTTGACAACGACTCTATAGTCTTGCGCTCACATCAAAACCCATGTCCAATACTGTCAAAGCACCTATTCTCCTGCTACAAGGCCCGCCTGGTACTGGCAAGACCTCTATCGCCCAGTCGCTTGCCAAGGCGCTCGGTCGCAAGTTTCATCGCATCTCACTCGGTGGCGTGCGCGACGAAGCAGAGATCCGCGGCCATCGCAGAACTTATGTTGGCGCCATGCCAGGTCTCATTGTTCAAGCGCTCAAGAAGGTGGGCTGTTGCGATCCAGTCATCTTGTTGGATGAGATTGACAAGATGAGCAGCAACAGTCACCATGGCGATCCGTCAGCGGCGATGCTCGAAGTGTTGGACCCAGAACAAAATCACAGCTTCAGTGATCACTATATGGCTATTCCTATCGATCTCAGCAAGGTCTTGTTCATTGCGACGGCCAACTCACTCGATACAATTCCGGCGCCTTTGCTAGACCGAATGGAAACTATCAGTCTACCGGGCTATACCTTCCTTGAGAAGAAGTCAATCGCCGAACGTCATTTGATTCCGAAACAGGCGCGCATGAATGGACTGACGCCAGCACAGACACGAATTGCCGAAGACATCATCCTGAAGATCGCCACCGAATACACGCGCGAAGCGGGTGTTCGCAACCTTGAGCGCGAGATTGGCGCCATTTGTCGCTACAAGGCTGTTGAATTTGCCGAATCCAAGGATGACAACAAACCGTTTGACCCCGTCGTCACATCAGAAGACGTTGAAAAGATTCTAGGCTTGCAAAAGTTCGAAGCCGAGCTAGCTGAAACAGAAGTGAAGCCTGGTGTCGTCACAGGTCTCGCCTACATGGGCAGTGGCAATGGCGGCCTGCTCTTCCTCGAGGCGATTGAGATGCCTGGCAAGTCAGGCAGTCTCCAGCTCACAGGCAGTCTCGGCGACGTCATCAAGGAAAGTGCTCACATCGCACTCTCCTACGTTCGCGCGAATGCCTTCAAAATGGGCATCCCAGGCGCCTTGACACCACGGACGGATATCATGAAAGATCGTGCTGTGCATATCCACGCGCCCGCCGGTGCGACGCCCAAGGATGGTCCGTCAGCTGGTGTTGCCATGACGCTCGCATTGACGTCACTCTTCTTGGGTAAGCCTGTGCCGCCGCATATCGCCATGACTGGTGAAACCACTTTGCGCGGCAACGTTTTGCCCATTGGCGGTGTCAAGGAAAAGGTCCTCGCTGCACACCGTGCCGGTATTCGCACAATCCTGCTACCAGCCAAGAATAAGAAGGACGCTGTGGCAGACTTGCCGGACAACGTCAAGCAGGATCTACGGATCGTGTTTTGCTCGCACTTTGCGGATGTGTTGGCTGAGGTGTGGCAAGATGGCCGACCGGCGATGGCCGTTGTGCCATCCATGCTCTAGATGTGTATGCTCGTGCGCGTCGATTTATGCTTATGCTACGACAGGTTTTTCTCATAACTCGTGTCCAGGTTCCAGCTTTCTCTGTTCATAGGTTTGTTTGTATCTTAATGGTCTCCTGCGCGATCGATCAGTCAGGCCCAACGGATGCCCGTCGACCTCGGCGTCTGGTGTCGGCCATGACAGTCGAATCAACCCGTGGACGATTCAAATTGCGATCTGATTACAAAGCGAGGTCTAGACTCGCTCATGCGCACAATTTCAGAATATTCTCCGAAAACTTCCCGCACCTAAAAAGTCCATTCTTTGCCGATGATGCCCGTCGTCGCGATCGGCGACTCGCTGCTCGCAAGTTAACGTTGCAAGCTCACAGGTGATATGAGTCATATGATTTCGATCGGTGGAGTCATGGAACAATTTTGAAGAGTCTGTGCACAAGTGATCTAAGTCTTGACAGCTGGTGGGATGACTTGAAGGTCTTCTTGAGTTGCATAAGCCTTCTACGACTAGTAGTCGCCTGCATATGCGAGTCTCTAGACGATTACGATGTCAGACTCCTTCGGAGCGCTAGCAGATCCAGGCAAGCGCCTTGGTCATTGATTGGCCTCACAGCTGAAGCGCATCTCCTTAAACTCTCCGTCGGAATCAGTCTGCTTTCGAACGTCAATCCATCGCATCACTTGGCTGGCTCGGTCCATCCAATATAGCGAATCTCGATGCGCATCTGCGTCTACAAGACTACATCAGCTTCATTGGCCCGCGTCCGGCACAAAGCGGATCCGAGATGTCTGCTGGTTGCTGGGAGCCGCAAGCTTGGTACTTCCAGGGGATGACTCCGAGATCCAACAGTCCAGCTGCAGCTGCAGCTTATTCGTAAAGGCACAGTGAGATCATCAAACCTTACAAGCTTTACATATTCGACAAGAGCCCATCCCTCAGGGCTTCAACTGCGCTGACTAATTTGTCTAGAACGCTGCGAACGGGAAGTTCTCATCCGTCTCAACATCTCAAGTCCGTCGAATGATAGTCATTGATTGACAGCCTTTGACACAAATTGACAGGCAGCAATGACAGCCCTGCTAGGTTCAATCAAGCCGCGCTGTCACTCATCTATCATGCTGCAGGCCAAGCGCTACAGCTTACAGCTGTCTCTACACGTCTCTGATACCGGCGACTGGTGCTCACTGCCCAGCAATGTCAGCATGCGCGGCAGGCGTGTGCTACTCGTCATGCCGCGACTTCATCCGTAGCTTCAGCTGGCATAACAGACGCCGAGATTGTAGCCAACATCCGCTGCTCGTTCTCAGTAACGGCCGAGGGCCCAAATCAGGCCGTAGCATATAGTGGCTGCGCTTAAGGGTGAAGAAGGCCTGCCCACGAGAACTCTGCTCAGCCATAGCCTGGTTAAGATAGCCTTAGATAAACTCAGATAAGTCATCTCGACATTCAGGGTAACGACGGCAGTTTCTTGTAGCGTAAGTTCTAGACAAAGCTGGTTCAAGCTCAAAGCCAGGTATGGCCATGGCGTCAATGTGCCGTGTGGTGCAATTTGAGACTTTCTCAAGTGCATTAGGAAAATTCACGTCTGTTTTCATTTCCAAGGTTTCGCGAGCCCTTCATCATTAATCCCCGAAAGTTGCTGCAACGGGCATTTAGACGAATGGCGGCGCAGCAAGTTGCCCCGGCCGGATGGCGTATCATCGCAATTGCCGCGTTGAACTTGAGCTATGAGCCACGGCCCACGGGCCACGGTATAGGATTGCAACTTGCAATGTGCAACGTACATGTCTGACTCTGACAGCGACAGTGCGACAGACGCCGATAGCCTTCAACTGCCACTGTCTGCCAGTCAATAGAGCCATATTGTTCCACACTTACGGTGCAACAAATGATTGCGCGCCCTGACGCCTAATTCGTACTGTAGTATACGTAGCGCTAGCGCCAACTTGACGGCCGACATCTACAAGATATACTCGCACTCGACGAACGGATATCATCTGTAGTGCGCGATGCAGCTGTGTTGAAGTCTGCAGTATTGGTGATATCAGTCGTAACAGAACTTGCAGTCTTGTCGATGCTCGGTGTACATGCTTTCTAGTCGTCGTAGTGGGCGAATTGGGACAGGAGAGGCTGAGGTCGGGCACGGATCTCGCTACGCGCATACGTCGCACAACTTGCATAATTTGCTGTGCGGCGCCCTAAATTCGCCTCTATCAGGATTCTGGATCGCCATACGCATCCCGCACCGACTCCTGACTATGTCATGCAGTGTGATTTAGAGACCTATCCAAACACCAGAAACCCGGGTCTACCAGTATCGATTACTGATTAACCCGTCTAAGAGCCCCGCCTAGCTCGGACATTTTCCACAGCTGTCTTTGACTCAAAATCCCCGGCCTCTCCCCCTCCCCCCCTGAACCCCCTTGAACGCCCTACAAGTCACAACCACAACACCTTCGACTGCGACAAGCTTCCGGAGCACAATGGACACATTGACACCAGCGGGACCGGCGCCAAGTCGCACGGTGCTTGCTGAGACAGGTGATACGGACGACGACGACGAAAGCCGACGCGGATCGACGCATTCTGGCAGTATTGCGACTACAGCCGGCTCATTCGATTCGCCGCACCACCTTCATTCAAACTCTGGCGACACGAGCGGGCCTGGCTCACGAAGAGGATCCAAGGACAGTATTGGCAGCGTCCAGTCCATCGACTCGAGTGCGAGCGCATCTCCACGGACCAGTGCCGCCGAAAGGCGCGAACTGACGCGACGACGCAACAAGGCACACGTCTCGGTTGCCTGCTACCCTTGTAAACGAGCACACCTAGCCTGCGAGGTAAGTTAAGTCCACAACCCACGTCCCGTTCTCCGTCTCCGCCGTCTCACTTGAGTTCCCATCTCTGCCGCAGATCTAGCGCGTCCTCGTGATGCACATCTTCTTGGCAGTCCGCGGACGTATTGCTGCTTTGCGGAGAGACAGCCGAACAATGCAGCTGCTCTCTGCCGTCATGGCCAGCGCCTGTGCCATGTCTGCTGCACCTGCCACTTTGAATTTGGCGTTTCTGACGGGAGGAAATTCGCTTCGCAGGCCGCGATGACGAAAGTGGAGCCGAAAAAAGTTTCCATGCCCCAAAAAAGAAATGTCCGAGGGCTGTACGGCGCGAGCTAGCACATCGGTAACATAAGACTTCAGGGCAGCTTGAGCAAGGGATCGGAGACGCCGGACGTGGTAGTCTCGTATGACAAGCGTGCTAACAATATCTGTCAGACCGGCAGGCCATGCAAACGATGCGTCAACCTGGACAAGGCTGATCAGTGCGTCGATGTCGCGCACAAGCGCCGCGGACGGCCACGTATCAAGGACGTAGCAGGAGCTGACACGACCAAGCAGAATGGACCACCAGACAAGTCGCTCAACTACTTTCAAGCTGTTACACCTGGTGCTGCCGGGATATCGCCTGCAAGGGCACTTTCAGACTCGCAGTCGGATGGCACCTATCGAGCTGGCGGACAGTCGTCGGTGAGCACCGCTCGATCAGTATCTATGGGTGCCGGACAGTCGAATTCAAGCGGAGACACGTCACTCGGCCGCGGCTCTTCAATTCCAGCACCACCAACTGGTTGGCAAGATGCCTACAGCCATCACAGCCGCAGCTACAGCAACACGCCAAGTGCTCATGCTTTCAGTCAGGCCAACTCGCGGTCTGTGACACCAAGTTCAGCGGCGTTGGTCCTGTCAATGGATCTCATTATTGTTCGCGCAACAGAAGAGCTGGCATACCTGCTTGGCACGCAACCTCTCGATCTGTTGCACCGTCCCTTGGCCCAATTGATGATGGAACACGCTTTGCCCCAAGTGAGTACAATTCACCAGGCACTTGCACAGGATGCAGCATCGGCGCTTGGTGTACAACCCAAGATTGCCCAACAACTGCACCCACGCGCACTCCAAGACGCCCTTGCCCGATACTCGACTCCCGACTTGCTTGCTACAGGCTCTCGACCCAGTCCTATGCACACGATGCCTTTGACGCTGCGCACGGCATCGGGGCAGCCACTGCAACTCACCTGGTCAGTCTGGCTGGGCGCCTATTCAGCAGCTGCGTTTCCTTATGCGGTGCTCAGGGCACACGCTGAGCCAGCTATCCCATTTGGACAGCAGGCACCGAATCGTGTCGCGGAATCAGGGCCATATGGACATGCGCCGGTTTATCAGCCACCACCCTTCAGCTCGCGCCGTCCAACAGCGTCAAGTTCGTCGCAGCAGCAGCCAGGAGAGACGCTCAAGCAATCACGGCCTGTGCCGGCGGAGCAAAAGACATTGTCGTTTCTGGACCCTGGCTTTGACTGGGCCAGTGCCACGGCATCGGCATCGGCATCAAGACGAACTTCAGAAATGCAGCAGCAAACATCAACTGACCAACAAGACTCCGAGGGGACACCTTCCAAAAAGGAAGACAGTGGTGAAGAGCATAAGCGAGGCGCATCAATTGCATCTGTCATGAATTGATGAGACATCTTAGAACAAGGGGCGGTATGAGGCGCCGAAGATAATAAATTAGAGGGACTTAGCGGGGACACGGCTTTTCGTCATGCTGAGATGAGCAATGCGAGCAGTCATAGAATACTTATGACGCCAATTCAATGTTAATGATCAGTGGTACGTAATGCGTTTGTTGCCAGGTTGCTGCTATTGGTCAATTTGGGAGAAAAACTCATGGGACGAGTAATCTTAAGTGCCAATACAACTCGGTTTATCATGAGCTTGCAGGCAATACAAATTTATAGCTACAGCTACAGTCCAGTCAGTTCGGCTGCTTGCCTGCAGCTGTCTATGTGCCTTCATGCTCATGACCATTGCTCAAGCTCAATTTGAAATTCTGATTAGTCAGCGAGTGTATGACGTCCCAAGATCAGCCAAGAAATGTTACTAAGCTTCCGTTCCGCGGCAACGTTGGCTTCCACAGCCGAATGTTCAAAAGTTGCAGGATCTCCACGACATTTCTTTCGCCATCACATATCTCTGACGAGCCCCAAGCTTTCCATACACGATATACGATGATTTCCTTTGGAGCGCTGACAACCGGAACAGTCATTCTCCTTCTTTCCAGCTCAATCTCAATTGCAGTCATCATCCCTGGCATTGAAACGACATTTACACAAGCAATCTCGAAAGCTGACAACTTTCCAACTTTTGGTCACGAGTTTAGTAAGCGAGCATTCGATTACAAAGGCACGGGTGCCCTGGCTGCAGGTGATGGTGGAATCAAAGTGCTCGTAGACCTGTCACCTGATACACTCCAAAAAACCACGGGCGTCCGACGATTCTTGATTGATACCGGGAGTCGAGAGCACTTTGTGACAAATTACCAAGGCTACAGTCCGGATCTCCAGCAGAAGACTATCTCGGGAGTCAATCCTGGCGCATGTTCCGTGACTTATGCATCTACCGGTCGTCTGGACGGCGTGCCAGGTTACGATCGGATCAAGATCACTTCAGCTAATATCCCGCCTGGGGAGGGCCGAGGATTGGACATTCGGTTTTGCTATTTCGCTGATTATGATCATCAGGTGCCTCTACATGGTATACTAGGCTTTTCTCAATTTCCTTTTTCTCCCTGGATTCCTCCTGTACTCGCCATCAACGCTACAAATTTGTTTGCACCCGAATCAGGGATGTTTGCTCTTGGCGAAACAATTGCGTTGCAGAAGGATTATGGGCGCAAAACAGATCAGATCTTTGGCCGTTCTGAGTGTGTTCAGGCGAAATTTAGTCAACTTGGATGGTGTACGGAATGACTCCAACAGCTGCAGATACCTAAGCCCCTGCAGTGACTCTGTCGTATTCCAACACTTTCTCTTTTTCTGCAAAGACCAAATTCAGGCAAGAGGACACTAATTATCTCGAATAGCTTTGCTGAGCTGCTAGGGTATCTGTGAAAAGTCAATATTTGGCAAATCCAGTGTCCCTTCAGAGGAAGACCACCTGGCTTCTTGTGGAACTTGAAAACTGCTGCCAATTCCACGACCGCCATTGCCATCTTCAAGGAATGCCAATTCGGGAAAGTCTCTTTCAAAGGAGATCAACGATTCCGTAACGACATGACTGTTCAGATAGGCATCCAGGTCCAAATCGATGGGCGTTGCTTCAGCAGCTACAAGATTCATGACAGAGGGATGCCGCATCGAGGAGACACTCAAAATTCTTGGATCCGTCATGACAGTCGATGGTCCAAGAGCTGATGGTTGCGACCGCGAAGTATCGGCTTGTGAAAGCTGAACGAATCTCCTAGAAATTGCTGACGAACTTTGATAAAATGAGGTGTACGCTGCTGCGTATTCTTCAAGATTGAGAGATGGGCTGAGCTTCAACTGCAAATCTTCTATCGAAGAGACCAAAGAGAAGGGCATGTCAACATTATTGACACAAGAACCCTTCCTAGAGATCCTTTTGGAAATGTTACACGGACACCATTGTTCCTTTTCCCAATCGGTACAAGGACGTGGTCGAATCTGAAAGCTACTGTGACCGACCCAATTGAGCGGATTTAGCTTTCCTTGGAGTCGTCGACAAATGGAGTCAGCAGTACAGAAAGTTGGGTCAGCGTCCGTCGGTAGGGGAAGGTAGACGAAATTGAATTTGAGCACTCTCTTGCATCTGCAAGTTCGGGCTATTCCTCCAACCAAACTCCTCGCGGCTTCGGCTGCAGCAGCTCCGGCAGTAGATGACGATGCAAAGCCTGGATTCGAGCGAAGATGATTGTACTGAAACTTGCAGAGCGGATTGACAAGCATTGTCTCGGTCAACAACTCAGTACTTCGAAAGTGCAAACAGAGTCGACCCACCATCATACACTCGTCGTGCCAGTTTCTCTTTCGGATTACGCCCGGTCCGAGTCTCGGTCTCTCGGTGTAGCGGCCGAATCCCTTTTGGATGTATCGCTACAAAATTTTGAATGGGCCCCCACAAGCTTCATCACAAGAGTCAATCGATGAAATGAGAAAGGCGAAAGCGTGGAGCTCGAAGGCCACTTCTTGGCATCTGATCCGAACATAGTGAGCAGTATTTTGGTAAAAGTGCTCGGTTAAGAGCAGCTGCAGCCAGAGGCCCAAGTACAGACTATTAGCGCCTCGTCGACCAAGTGGTGTCATAGTTGCGCTTATCGTTCAAGCAGCCCATGTCCTTTTGAGACTTCTGTTGCGGCAAGTCATTCCCCCCTACATTTTTTGATGCGTCGTTTTGTTGGGACACGAGGGAGCAACCAATCAGCAAATATTACCGTTGCATGCTCATCAATGGTGCGACCATTCACGGGCAACGACCGAGGCAAGTAAGATGCAGCCGAACATTCAAAGCAGACTGTCGATTGCTTGTACTTCTAGAACTGTAATTGCGGGCCATTCAATGCTTATGCTTGGTAAGCTTTTTAGCGGTGTGAGTCACACTCAGCTGCCAACAAATTTAAGTGAGTACGATTAATCATGAAATCGAATCTACGTCTTGTACTGCCGGTCATGCCGGCTTCTACAACAACAGCTCTAGAGATGCGCACAAATGAATGGCACTTCGACATCCTCTTCATTCTTGTCATCACAGCAAATCTCCAAGATGAAGTTCTTGGCGTGGCTCGGCACAGGCTTCTTGCTGACATGTTCCACCAACTTGTCAAGCGAAAGCGCATACCGCTCCGCGAGCTTCTTTTGTGGGAAGAATCCAGCATACAACAAGGACGTACCGCTTGAGAGCATGGTAATCTCCAAACCGTGCTGTTGGCTAAAGAGGTCGAGGAGTTCCTGCAGCGTCATGCTTGCTTGCACATCAAACCGGTCCCAAATCTTGTCAAATTTGACGCCGTTGTAATCCGACTTGGGACTGCTGATGGGTTCACTGAAGCCAAAGAAGGGCAACGCGAGGTTGATGAAGCCATTCTTGTAGTCTTCGAGCTTGTTCTTGCCATCAATAATCTTGTAGAGTTCAAGACAAATGAAGCCCGTGGTGGCGGCGGTCGTCGTGGCAATGGCTGGAATGATCTTGCCGGCGATGAACTTGGTCTTGTGGTTGTCGGCTATTGCGATACCATAGTTCATGGCACGCAAGTTGGAGGCGGCTGTGATAAAGTCAATGTGGTAATTTGTGTCGTCGTCCTTTTCAAACTCGACAGGCTGCAAGCGCATGCCGGCAACCGAAGAAGGCGGCGGCAGGTCATTCGCCAAATTGGCCAATACGTCCGAATCAACCTCGCCACCGGCATTGGGGTCTGGATCCGAGTCGTTGACTTGAATGGCAACACCGTCTCTCGGCGAGAATTCAGGAACCACCAAGTTCTCAAGTACCTTCTCGTATACGGCCATGTCGCTTGTACCCCTGATGCCAAAGTTGAAGGCATGCAAGTTGGCTGCCGCGATGACATAGCCCATGTGCGTTGGGTCGCTCGTGTCAAACACCAACGCCGTCGGTGCGCGCTTCGGACCAGACCAGAAGGGTGTACCAGTCGAGGTCATTGAATCCGTCGGGAATCGGTAAAGCAATTGCTGAATATTGTTGTTGTAGGTGCGCTCAAACTCAAGGCGTGCCCAAGCGATGCATTCCTCAAAGGTCAAGGGTTTGGCCGTCACGAGATACGCCTTGATGGTCTCCAGAATATTCTTTTGGTCGCCTGCCTGCTTGAGTGTCGTCTCGAGGAAATTCGGCTGAGAAAGGTACAGGTTGACATGGTCGGCAGGTTCTTTGAAGTAGGCCTCAAACTCGCTGCGTGCCCAAGCAATAGTGTGCTCAATCTGATTGGGAAAGTTCTTGATGGTGCACATCGGGAACGACTTTTCAGGTGGGTCTTGCGAGGACGAGTAGGATTCCGTCAGGCCTGGAAAGACCACTTGCGTGTTGCCCTTGGTACCGAGCGTGCCCGACTCGAGCAGCGACTTCTTAAAAAAGACGCAGCGACGATCGACATAGGTGCGTGCATCGACATTGTCCAGCGCGTTCGTGACCGAGTCGAGTCCATCGAAAAAGTCATCACCAAAAACGCCCTCGGTCTCTTGACCGACGCGTTCCCGGTAAGCGATAATCTTGCCCTTGAGTTCAGGGTTCATTTCTGCCACCGCCGTCGCTGCACACTCCGACTTGAGTTGGCCAACATCGGCAGGCCTAAAGAGGAACTGTCGGTTCAGGTTCGATTTCTCAATCGTGTCCATGTCGGTCACGTGAATGACACCGTCTGAACCACTGCCAAGTCCCATCATGGCCCAATTTTTGAGCATCTCACAACCAATCGCACCAGAACCAACGAGGAACTCCTTTGTGTTGGCAATCTTGTTGTGGAAAGTCTTGCCAAAGACGGCAATTTGGCCATCATAGCGGCTACCAAGTGGCGCACATTCTTCCTCCGTCAAGGTAACCGACGTAGGCAGGGACTCGAGCGAGTCAAAATACATGAATTGCATGATTGGGTGGAATTTGCCCGAAATGGCCTTGAGTACTTCCTGAGCGACGATACCACCATACACTGCCACCATGGGGCTGACATCGCCGCGCGCTTGGAATGCAAGTTGTTTGATGAGCTTTTCATCGAGCTCGGGCTTTTCCTGGCTACTGCTAGCGATCCGTTGAGCCGCCTGCCAGACTTCCTCTGCATCTGTGACATTCCGTGGACGGGGCAAGAGACCGTTGTGTTGGTCTGCAAATGCATGCAGCGCCTGGAACCCAACGTGCAACTGTGCCGGTCGGTCAAACTTGGCAAAGTCAGAGATAAGGAACTCAGGTGTCGCGAGTTGCTGACGCAAGCTTTGGAAATCGACAATCTTGGGCATTTTCGCTTGCATAAAGATGCCACCGCGTGTGTATTGTCCCAGGCTCGAGACATCACCAATGGAAAAAGTATAGGGTCCCTTGACTTCAATCTTGCGCGGCTCTGTACCGAGATTGAGGCCTTCGACTTCGGTGAAGGTCACATAGTCGCCATCTTCCAAGCCGTGTCGTGTCTCGTCGAGTGCTGTCACGAGTCCCTCGGCACTGATGGCTGCCACAATACCAGACTTGGGCGCCTCACCGTTTTGGTCAACAATGGAGAATTGGGGTCCAAAGTCACAAAAGACGCTGCCAAAAAGACCGCGCACATCGGCAGAGATGAAGAAGATGCCATTGTTGTGGCAAAAGTCGTTGATCTCAACCTGTTTGGCCAGCGCCGTCTCGGTCAAGACAACAACCTGGAAGTGGGCGAGTCGATCTGTAGACAGGTCGCCGTCCATGACTTCGATCGGGACGTACGAATTGAGCTCGCTCAAGCGCGGTCGCGTCACTGCGGCACGAGATTGACCTAGATCTTCAGGACGCAGGAAGAATTGTGTCGACAAGTCTTCAATCTTGACTGGGTTTGGATCATATAGGGTCAAGGATTTGACACCCGCCAACGCGACATTCTTGGCAATTTCAACACCGAGTCCCTTCATGCCAACAATGAGAACATTGCTATTGGCCATGCGCTTCATGGCTTCGTATCCCAAGACATAGAGTTGACGTGAGTAGAGTGATTCGTCAATGGCGCGCTCTTCGTTTGCGAGCGGGTCGAGCTGCATCTTTGTAGCAAGCGCGTCCGACATGGCTAATTGAGTTCACTTGTATCTGCTGCTCTCTTCTGCAAGTTCTTGTGAGCGATTGCCTCTCTAGATTCCCTTGTCTTTGTTCTTGCAAGGTCGTGGTGGTCGTATGGTCCCGATGAAAATGACGAAGAAAGAGACACGTGAAGCACTTGACCCCGACCAACCATACCTACCTACTCGAGTGGGTACCTAGGTAGTTGTCTAGCTATCAAAGGGCAGACCTGATTGAGCATCAGGCAGTCATGTCAGACGAAGCTCAATGCACAGAGCGTCCAGCTGCACAAGTACAGGACCAAGTGGAGGACGAGGCCCGCACCAAGCAGCGCAAGACTATTGGGCGCACGGCGACGGGTGCAGGTATGCGTCTATCTAATCTATGCGAACGATGACTGACGTCTAGTCTTTGAAGTTCCGACGACGCACGACATGGTGTCGACCATTCTCGATCCGAGACAACCCAAATCAGAGTGGGACCTCTTCATTGTCGGCACCATCTTGGCACACGTTGCCCTCTACTTTGCTACAACCGGCACCTTGCGCAAGGCCTTGTTTTTGATGCTCTTCACCTTTTGGCGGCTGAGCTATAACGCAGGGATTGGCTTTGTTCTGCATCAGCAGTCGACCGTTTGCCAAAACGACATGGGCTGGCTCGTGAAGCAGGCACATGACTATGGCATCTTTGACGAAAAGAAGAACCCAAAACTCTATCGCTTCGTACGTCGTCAGCTGACTGACAAGATGGGTGCAGACTTTGACTTTGAAAAGTCACCGATCGAGTACCAGACTTGGCTTCTCTTTCGACGCGGTGTGGATTTGATTCTCATGATGGATTTCTGCTCTTATGTGCTCATGGCAGTCAGCTGGTCCTACGTCCCCAAATCGCATGGCTTCTTCATGCACGCTGCGCGATGGACACTCGGCCTCTTCCTCGTACTCTTCAACTTGTGGGTTAAGCTTGACGCCAACCGCGTCGTCAAGGACTTTGCCTGGTACTGGGGTGACTTTTTCTATCGATTGCTCGACTCGAATCTCACCTTTGATGGCGTCTATGAACTTTGCATGCATCCCATGTACTCGCTCGGTTACGCTGGCTACTATGGTATTTCCCTCCTGGCTTGCAGCTATGCCGTCCTCTTCACCTCCATCATCGCGCATGTCAGTCAATTTGTGTTTCTCTACGCCGTTGAAGAGCCTCACATTCGCAAGACCTATACACCGAAAAACACCTTGCACATTCAATCCAAGCACGAGCTCAAGAAAGATCTCATGTCAACGGAACGCGCCTTTGGTGAGACCGGTACGCCCGTCACGGAAGCTGTTGTGGAGCGCAAATTTGATCTCTGCCGCGCGACAGATCTGACACAGGTCCTTGTCGTGTTTTTTGGCATCATCTTTGCCGTGTATACGCCTCAGCAAGGTCTCTATGCCCGTTTCGCTACTGCGCAAGCAGTCATTTGGCGATGCATTCATTCTATTGGCCTATTTGCTTCTCTGCTCGGTCAGAGCGAGGCAAAAGTCTGGACGCGTCATTTCGTCAAGTATGGCGACTCGCCCAAGAGTGCCTGGCAAGAATGGAAAAACATTTATCGGCTGAGCTTGACAGTCACCTATGTCACCTTCCTCTCGGCTGCCTACAAGTGCTATTCGATTCCTGCTGATTGGCAATACAGCACCTGTCTTTTACGCCACATTCTCGGTATCGCTTTGGTGGCTATGCACATTTGGACCTCGTTGTCTATTCATGAAGTGCTTGGCACGTTTGGTTACTACTTTGGTGACTTCTTTGTCGACTCGCCACAGCCACGCTTGCAGTACACGGGTGTCTATCGCTACCTCAACAATCCTGATCGCATCGTCTACAGCTTCTGGGGCTTTGCTCTGCTTGCCAATTCGACAAGTGTCATTCTGCTTGCCGTGCAAGCACAACTCATCAATTTATGCTTCATCACGTTTGTTGAGAAGCCGCATATGGAGAAATTGTACGGCCAGCTACGTAAAGAAGCAGGCTTCAAGCGATCCCTCAAATCGATGCCCGTTGTTGATCACCCACACGTGCGTCGAACGGTCGAACAGGTCGAAGGGACTGTTGATCGTCTATTTGATCGTGCCGTACACCAAATCCAATCCTTCTTCTCCAATGCACGTCCACAACTCGACAAGGCGATTCAAGATTCGAAGGCTCGCGTACATCGCTACTCGAACAGTCTGACGATTACAAGCTTGGCGGATAATCTCGATACGCTCGACAAGTCTCGATTCAAACTTTTACTGCAGCCGAGCGTCTCGGCTGTGCAACATGCATCGCTGACGCATGTCTATCAGCTGGGTGAACCGATCTGTGTGCGTTGGCAAGCACCTGCGCAACATGCACGTAAGGATTGGGTTGGTATCTATCGCGTTACCGACAATCTCTCCAAGGACGTCACCCGTGTCGCCTCGCAAGGTTGTTGGTCGGCTGTCCTCAAGGATGGCTTCTTGGATCACAATACGGGCATTTTGGAACAAAACGCTGAAGATGGCTTGTTGCAATTCAGAGCCGAGACGATTCCATGGACAGAAGGGACCTATGAACTACGTTATCACCATGATGGCAAACACAACGTGCTGGCCATTTCACAACCGTTTGAAATTGCCGTGGACCCGCGCCGACGCTTGCCCGAAGCCAAGCATCTTGCAGAGGATGCTTCCCTTGAGCAAACAGCATCGGCGATGCTGTCCACCATTCAGGTCATCTTGCGCAGTGACGCGACGCTCGAGGCGCCTACATCCGTGCAAGACACGATCGTCTTTGGCGATGACGCTGAACGCTTTGCAAAACGCATTGCATACGCCGTGCATCGTCAATTTGGCGTCGACCTCGCATGGCAACTTGTCGCGGCCGATGCGTCGGTGGAGAATTTGGCGAAACGCGTCGTCGAGGCGAAACGCGTCTTGAGGCCGTTTGTACGGTTTGATGCACGGCAGACGGACAAGTCACCGACGACGGCGGAGAAGGAGTCGCAGTGGACGCAGTGAGCAAGATTTTTCTGTGCATTATAGATTTCAATTATAGAGCTTTCTTTTCATAATCTCCCATTTCAATTAGACAACTTTTTTAGATTTTAGACTTCTTCGAGCAGAGCGCGACGCATGATAGCCGAACCAAGGTCAGCCTGTTTGGCAGCCATTTGAACAAGTTCCTGCGTCAGTTTCGCATCGGCCGTGCCACCCTGAAGGTGCACCAGTGTCGTCTCCTTGCGCGAGGGAAGCCAAGCCATGACGAGCCCGATACTCGTGCCATCGGCCATTTCCTCGTCCGTAGCCGAAGGATCGAGACAAAGCTGCGAGGCGGCGGGGGCATTTGGCGAGTAAAGCAAGCAAGAAGCCGAAACAAGATCGTGACAGGGAATCCCTGCATCACCGAGCGCACTACTCGCACAGAGGACAGCAGCCGCCAAAGTCGCCAAGGTGCCATCTTCTTCGAGGACTGTCACAAACAAGCTGATTTCAGCTTTCGGGTAGAGTGCCGTCTGGATTGCCGGGCGAAGTGCATCAGCCACCAAAATACCCAAATGCCGCTCATTCTCATCCCGCACATAGCCTTGTCGTTTCGCCCTTGCAAAAGGCGCATATTTGAGCTCGCACGTAACAGTGGCGACGGGTGCATAGGTCGTACTCCCGCCACCGCTCGCTGTCGATGTTGCAGCGGCACCGGACGCTGCTGTCCGTTGTCGGGGTCCGTGGACGGCGCAGATGACTTTGATCTTGTCGCGTTCAAGATAGGCAGAGCCATTCGCTTTAGCAATCATCCCTGCGCGAAGGACTACAGTCATTAGCACTTGGAGAAAGGGAAGAGCTGGCTCAAAGCAGACGTACACGTTTTGCGCGGCTCGTGTGGTTGCCGTTGGCGTGCACCTGCCATGTCGACATCTTCCGCATCATAAAAGATGGGCTGGGAGGTAAAGGCCGGTGCGTTATTTCTCCGTCTATCGAAAGCGGCGGCCATGTCTGTTGTGTCTAGGACTTGCCGAAACCAAGATTGTTCTACAAGTACAAGTTCAAGTATGCTCTTGTTCTAACGCTTGGCCAGGTCATGTGGATCATGAAGCGTGAGAAATTCATCAAAAGATATTATCGAATAGGTTATGAAAATGCATCTGAGTTGGACGCGCTTCATTTCGACGCGACTGGTTGATGATTCTGTGATGTCGGAAAACAACACATGTCTTACGCTAGCTCAATCAGCTCAGACGGCTCAGATCATAGTTCAGATCCAGAGCCTCTGCCAGTAGAGACTTATGTCATCAATTTGCGACTGGAGAACTTCTCGCCCATCGTCTGGCGTCAACTTCAAGTCTCAAGCGACATCACTCTGCTCGATCTGCACAACTACATTCAGCGTTACATGGGATGGAAAAATGTTCACTGTTGGACCTTTTCACTCTTCAAGGGTGTACCATCTCTTCAAGCGCCTGTAAACGACTTTTTTGGCGAATTCGCAGGTCGAGTCAGATCAATCGATGATGAAGAGCAGGCATACAATGGCGCCGCTGAACGCGTCCTTTTGAGCCAATACCTGCGCGAATGCGGCGAGATCATCAAATATCAATACGATTACGGCGACAATTGGCAGGTTGAAATCAAGTTGCTCGACCATTTCAAAGAAGAGCCTGCCGAAAAGGTGACGTGTATTGCCGGTGCGCGTCAGGGTCCGCCGGATGATATTGGCGATACCGAGGGCTTCTCAGAGTTTGTCGAAGCCATGCGTCAGGGAAGCGGCGAGGCTTATGAGCAATATGTCGCGAATTACAAGATTTCAAGTTTTGATTTCAACTGGTTTGATCGTGAGCAATTGACACGACCAAGGTGGAATTTGTTTCCGATCTCGACAACTGGGGACCGAAGTGAACATGATTCATCTGTGCATACAGATGACAGTTCTTTTTCAAAGGGGCTCTTTTTGATGCAGCACTGTAGCAGCACTCTGTCTTTCCTTCTTATTATTCATATCCAAATCGATGAAGATCATTTGCTGAAGGGCTGCTTGCTTTCTCCAGTGACCGGGCTTAAGCTTTGTGAAATAGTTGCAGGTCTTATAAGCTTGTTCCTGTATTTGTACTTTTACAACTGTACTGTTGTACATTGACATAAGGCTCGGAAACAATAAAAATATTGACAGACGCGCACAAACCTCGATCGCGACTCCGTCCAAGCTACCAATTCTTGAGCCTACCAGTCATGTCCTCTGTATCCTCAAGCTTATCTCATGCCTTGACTGATTTACCAAGAGCTATTGAAATCTATGTCATCCACTTACGCATCAGGCATTGTCATCCCGTCATCTGGCGTCGTCTCAAAGTCGCAAGTGACATCAACATGTTCGAACTCCATCACGCCATTCAAGGCGCCATCGGCTGGGAAAACGCCCATGCATGGTCCTTCAGATTGCCTCTCGTACCGAAACCGAAACGAAAAGCTAGGCAGCATCCAGATGATGACAGGACGCACACAGGTGTTGGCAGTATGGAGCAACAAGACGACCGTGCTGCTGAACGTATCTTGTTGCATCAGCACATGCGCGAGACTGGCGATGAAATTGACTACACGTATGATTTCGGCCGCAGTTAGCATGTGCTCATCAAGTTGCTTGACTTTGAAGAAGCGCCACCTGCTGAAAAGGCCGTGTGTGTTGCAGGCGCTCGGGGACCTCCGGAAGATTGTGGTGGTGTCGGTGGATTCCATAAGCTTCTCGAGGCAATGAAACAAGGCGAGGGAAGTCAATACAGGCATTACAGAGCCTTCTTGGGCGGAAGGGACTTTGACATCGAAAAGTTTGGCACAGCAGACGCCAATCGTCGAATGGAGCATCAAGTCACTTCCATGCGGCGGCGCATCGAGTGGGACGAAAAGATTCGACAACGGAGGTCGCCTAAGCGTTCTCGCGAGGAGATTGCTGAGGAAATGTTGGAGAGGGTAAGGAAAAGCAGGGCCCGATCGCGAGAGTCGCGTAAGCATGCATAAGGGACTCATAACGTTAACGAAGACAAGACACGGTCAGCTCAGGCACCAAAGTAGCGTTGACCCAAGTTGCCTGCACCAGGTCTAATGTGATTCGACAAGCCGACAAGACCATCATCGACAGCACCGACCACGACCTTGATACCCGGATAAACACTTGCCAAAGCATTGGTGCCTTCTGGACTCACCAAGATGGCCACAAACGTGATTTGCTGCTCTGAGACACCGTGATCGAGCAAGACCCTGACAGCCATGATGGCCGTTGCAGCACTCGCGATTTGGGCATCCATGAGCAAGACTTGTTGCTTTGCAATCTCCTTGGGCAGCTTGAGATAATGTAAGCGCGGCTCACCCGTTCGAGAATCACTCTGAATCAAAAGCTTGCCGATTTGACAGTCTCGTATCGCTTGGCGTAGGGGCACTTCGAAGATCTCACCGGCGCGCATGATGGAGACTGCTGCGACTGGACAAGCGAGCTGTAGACCGTCATACGTGCCGCATTGCGTCGTGACATGTTTGGGTGTATGTGGCAAATCTTCGAGACTGCGCTCGACAATCAAGGTGGCCATGCGTTCGAGATAAAAGATGAAGTCGTCGCGTACCGTCTGGCCATTTCGAATGATGGTATGGATACCGCGCACTTGACTGGTCTGTTCAAGCACGGCAACATTCTCCGGTAATCGCAAGGTCGCCTCACCATCGCCGCCTTGCGCATGACACGCCAGTCTCAATTGCTTCAAATGCCGCTGATGCTGCTCAGACTTGTTTGCAAGGGCATGCTCAATATATCGCACGACCATCTTGATGGCCACCTTGTTATCACAGCCGCGTGGAATGACGACATCGGCACTGGCCATTTGTGGCTTCACGGTGGCTTCAAATGCCGGCTTGACCCATTTCGCGTATTGCGAGAGGATGCCGTGCAAGTCTCGGCCGCGTTCGCGTGTATCGCGAGCAAGTCTGCGAGCGAGACAGACGTCTGAATCGGTATCGAGATAGACCTTCATGTCCAAGAGAGCTTGGAGTCGTGGATCATCGTGGAGCGCATAGATGCCTTCGAGGACGACGACGTTGACGCCATAGAGTGGCACGCAGCTATCAGTTTCTCTTGCATGCTTGGCGAAGGAATAGATGGGAATCTCTACACGCTTGCCCGCTTTGAGATCTTGCAACGTCTGAATCAACAGGTCCCAGTCGAAGGCAGCTGGGTGATCGAATTGGTAGTTATCTTTGTGCGCTTCGGCAGATTGCTCGGGCGTCAAGACCTTGTAGAAGGAGTCAAGCGAGACGATGACAACCCAGGGGACACCGAGCGATGCCACGACTTCACGTGCAAAGGTTGTCTTGCCTGAGCCAGAAGCACCGGCGACACCGATGATGAATTGTGCGAGCCAGGGTGGGCGGTAGCTCTGCATTGGCAAGATGAGCACTGAATGTGGATATCAGCTAGAACACCCCGAAGTATGTAGAAGCTCTTCAAGATTAGAAGAAGGATACAGCAAGCTCTATTCAGTGAAGTCCAGTTGCAGGTATAGATAGACAAGCTCCATCATGCATGTGTCGCTCGTGTGACTCGAAGACTGTCTCTGTTCTGTTGCAATTGATCGTGCGATAAAACTGAATGCGAAGGAGAAGAGGAACAGCAAGCAACTAATCCATGATCCTATGCTGAACCAAATACTACTCTCCTACCAGAGTCGCGTCGGGTCAGAGCACATGCAATGAGACCCACGCAGGCTGCGGTGGTGGCAGAGACACCGTACTCTAAAAGGTGAGCAAATTGTTTGCAACAGATGTCGTGCGCATCGCTCGTCAAAGGCATAATTGATGACATTTGATGGGAATCTCTCTCATGGGTCCTCAAAAAGGGGGCTCATCTGCGGACAAACATAATCATTATTCACTGATATGGCCTTCCCTGACGCATCGCAGCATGACATTCTGTCGTTCATGATGGACTCAAAAAACTGACACGCAGCGACCTGAACAATCTGGTCCTCAACTTTCTCATCATTGAAGGCTACGAATCTGCTGCTCAAAAGTTTGCCGCTGAAGCTGGTTTGCAAGCCAAGATCTCAACAGAGCACATTCATGAACGTGTTGAGATTCGCACTTGCATCCATCGCGGCGAGCTTATCCAGGCAGTCCAGCTCATCAATGAATTGAATCCAGAGGTAAGCTCTCTTTACTAGAGTCGCTCTAAGCATGGTATGCAGCGTATGATGATCAGATCATGCACCACTCTCACAGTTCACGCTGAATGATGAGTACAAACTCTTCAGTCTTCAGTCTGACGCTACATTCCATGCCCCCTTGCGCTCTCCTTTGGATTTTTATCAAGATTGGCAAGCTAACAGGCTTGCTATAGCTACTGGACACGGATCCAGCCCTTCATTTCATGCTCCTCCGCCTCCACCTCATCGAACTCATCAAACAGCATCTCGTGGCACCGACAGCCTGGTCCTTGACCACGTTGCTTGAATTTGCCGGTAGTCATCTCGCGCCTCGTGCAGCAACCGATGCCTCTGCACTCGCCGACTTGGAACAGACGATGGCGCTTCTCTGCTTTGCACCGAGTGCCTCGAGTTCTGCCGTCACGGCAGGACTCGATGAGGGGCTTCAGGGCTTGTTGGACGCTAGTATGCGCGCACGCGTGGCGGAACGTGTGAATGAAGGATTACTACAAAGTCAAGGCATCATGCGTGAAAGCAAGTTGCGTGCACTCGTTCGATTGTTCATCTGGGGTGAAAAGAAGTGTGGCGAGACGGCGGATGCCATGGCTGCTTCAGGTGGTGCTGCGACCGGAACAGAGGGTGAACACATGGTTCTATGTTGATGATTTTTCTTCTTAACGGAGCAACTGCGATGCGTACTTTGCTTTTTACTTTTATGTCTTATGTCTTGAGACCTTGCGCTCAACTGTACATACTGTCAATCATGATCATCATTGAGCTATTTGTAATAATCCTCGGGATTTGATGGCCCTTGAACATGACCTGCCACGCCAGACGGTGCCGCCAATCCATCATAGAAGCCATCTGGCGAGGCACCAGGAGCTTGCTGTTCAGTCCACGGATTCGTAGCCGTCGGTCCAGTGGCCTGCTGCTTCAATGAAGCCTGTGATTGTCGCGCATGATGCTGCACAGCGCCATACGCATCCACAGGACTATCGCCGCCGCCCCTTTCATCATCATCCTGGTCATCATGCTCGTCGTCATCTTCAACGGCAGTAGCAAGAGAGGGCTCAGGCGCAGATGTATAGTAAGAAATAGGTGGTCCACCTTCCTGCTCATATCGAGCTGTCGCTTGTTCTTGCTGCCTGGCATGCGCCTGTTGTTGGTGCGGGGACGCGCCCGTATGTTGCGCAGGCACGGCAAAGGCTTGCGAGAGCGCTTGGGAGGGACTCGTAGGAGCCAGCGGCGTCGGTTGTTGCTGCTGCTGCGGTTGGGTATGGTGACGTGCGTGAACAGGTGCCCCAAGCGGATAGGGTGTTTGAGAAACTGCCGCTGCAGAACCTGATTGTTGCGGCGTCTGGTAGGGGTCTGAGCGTGTTGTGAATACACCAGGAGCGCTACCATACTGCTGCCCGTGCATTGGTTGCTGCTGCTGCTGCGGGTAGCCATGCGATGCGTGGCTGGATTGGCTGGCAGGCATACCATTCATACTGCCTTGCGATCCCGCGTGCGTCATTGCGGGTCGTTGCTCATGCGGCCTATAGGCAGACTGCTGATGTGGCGTCATTTGATACGCTTGTCCGACCGGATCATCACGCATCTGAGGCTGGTGCTGACGCTGTGGCTGCGGCTGTTGTTGATAAGGACCCGAGTGTTGCGCTTGCATGCCTGCAGGGCCCGGCGCATACCCACCTAGACCGGATGGACCTCGGCCGCCAGATCCGTATCGCGGGTCCTGGCCAGGTGGCGGTGCGCGATAGCCAGATGTATTGTAACGCGCAAGGCTCGCCTCCATAAGCTCATCATAATCCTTGCGTGCCTTGACAAACTTTTCATTCAGCAAAATCAAGTCATCCTTGCGCTGCGAGTACTTTTCAATCAACCGCACAAGTTTGGGGCGAATGGCGATCGTCGTGTGGTAGAGATTTTGAAGAGCGTCGTTTTCAGCAATGGCCGGGTCACGGACATCGGCACTGCTCAGGATCGACAAGAGCTTCTCAACATTCTTCGCCTCGGCAAAGATGCGTCTTTCCTCTTCCGCTTCACGCTGCAATTCGGCTGGCGTCGGTTCTGGTAAGTTTTCAACATAGTTGGTAGGAAAGATGCCCACCGTGCCGCGCAACGAGCCACGCCACCAGTCTTTATAGGCGGATTCAATCACGCTAATGACATCGCCGCGATGGAATGTCAGCTCACCAGGTTCACTGGCGGCAAAGTCATAGAGGGCGCGAACGCGGGAGACGGTGGCGGCAGTGCGTTCGGCAACTGGCATCTGCTGGAATTGCTGCGCTTGTTGCTGCTGTTCTGTCGCCGCAGAGAACGATGCCGCTGATGTTGACGGCTGCTGAGCAGAAAGTGTCGGGAGCGTGTATGCTGCGTCCTTGGCCTGTGCTGGCGCAGTGTAGGCATTCGGGCCGTCATCGATTTGATTGCGCTGGTTTGCCGCTGAGCCACCACCGCTGCCAGATCCACCTCCGCCGCCGCCAGAGCTGATGTGCGTCTCTGTCAGACTCATCGCCAAGGCCATCTGTAGCTCTTCTTCCTCACGCCTGCGGTCTTGATCGCTGATTTCCTTCTTCTGCGGCTTTGAGGGCGCCTGAATACGGACGCCTTGAGCCTGCATTCCTCGCAACGTGTCGGCCATGATACCAAGTGATGGATCATGTGCAAAGTCGTCGCTCCATTGTTTCACGAGCTCGACGGTGCGCGCTTTGACTTTTGGATGCGTGTTCTGGTATGTTAGCCGTTTGAATGGTGTTGATGCTGAAGAAACTTACGCGATCATTGACAAGCCCGGATAGTGTCTGTGTGAAGGCCCTGGATGCCAGTTCACGGTGAACTTTGGTGCCGCAATTCTTTGAAAGTGCCTCTGCAAGCTAGTGCGCGTTATTAGCCATGACACGTTCGTCATACATGTAGCAAGAACGTACCGAGAGCGCATAGAGCTGCACATTGGCATTTCGATGACTGAGTCGCTTTTGAACAGCCGCTACTGTATGTCGCGGTCCTTCCTGTGGATCGGCGTCCACTTTGTCGCAAACGGCCAGGATGCGCTCCCAGTTCTCGGTGGTGAGGTTCTCGTCTGTTGCTTTGGCCACTGTATCGTCCATCGGGTTGGTCGCTGCACGGCTAAACATGATGGCTAAATGAGACAGGTCAAGAGCACTGATACGCTCTGTTTGAAAAGATATCTCTCGGCTGTAGACTTGCTAAGCTAGACCTTTTTGAAGGTGGTGGTGGTTAATGACTTCAAAGGGAGTACAAGTACAAGTGCAAGTATAGTGCGTCACGCGGGGGACTAAATCTATATCGAGCAACCAACCATGGCCACTAGCTGCAGATGCATGCCTAGGATGAAATTAGCTAGCCTCGATCGATCTCACGGAAAGCAAGCTCTAGGAAACAGTGCCAGCTCATGACACGCGTTCTGTCAGGCGTCAAACTTTGCTCGCCCGTGCTCTTGTGTCTACCTCACTTAAACGTCTCGACTGAGCTTGAGGTGATCTCGCCACAAAGACCAGATTCTATCCAATAAGGCTCCTGAGATCGCCCTCATATGGCTTGGAGAGTTGGGTCGCATTACTGATGGCTCTGCGCTTTGGATGGTAGAAGGCCTACTATACACTAGACTCCAAGGAGTTGTGCTAATCTGGCCCCAGCATCGACATGGATTGCCCGTCTTCCAAGGACGGTTAGACCTGTGCTTCGCTGCTTTCAGATTCGATGCCCATCTCAGCTGGCTATCATGCAGCTTCTCATTACTGAGTGTCGACGTCCAATCGTCACAAGTGTTCTGTTTGTCAGCCCCTGCTTGAAACACCACATCAACGCACGGATGCAAGCCGCGTGTTGCAGGAAATGGAACAACTTCAAGTACTCCGCTCCCAAATCAAAGCATGCTATGAATCGACGCCTTCGGCTCCGTTTGCAGCGCACCTTCGTTCTATGCGCCTTGGTTGTCTTGTACATCATTTACTGCGCGAATTGGCTGCAGTTCACGATGGACACCCAGGGGGCAGTCTCATCGTGGCTTGCTAAGCCAGAGAAATGTCTGAGCGAAGAATCTGAAACTCCTACAGGCCCAAATGATGTCAGAAAGCTAGACGGAGCACAACAGGGAGCACAAGTTCAATCGATTGCCGTCAAAAAGACATCGCCAGAGCCCCTGGCAGCCGGAAAGCGTGCAAGTGTGTCGCTCAAGACTGAAGACAACGATGAAGATACTACCAAAAGACTGCCAGGTCATTGGCCCCTGCGACAGATTCATCGAGTCATGACGGAAGAAGAGGTCCGACAAGAGGCTTTGCTTAACGCCAATGGGCAAGCTGCGGAGAAGAAGACGCCTTGGAAGCAGTATGAGAATATTGCCATCATCATCCGCACCGGTTATAACGTGCAGTCCCGCGTCAGTGGCCCGCTATCGACATATCTCAAGGACCGCGGAGAAGACTCTATGGTCATCATGTCGGACCGGCAATCGAACATCATGGGATGGCCTGTTCATGACTGCATCAAGCCCTTCTTTGATCGCTTGCCGCACCGTTTCGATCACTCTACCCACTGGTCTATCTATCATGCAATCCAGAACATGTCTCTGGTCGAAGACACGGCAAAGCCTGGCGACCATACGGCCGGCTGGAAACTCGACATAATGAAAGAAACAATGGCTGCTGACTATGGCTACCAGCTGTTGCATAAGAACCGCAAATTTGACTGGTGGCTGTTGCTCGACGACGACTGTTATGTACACATGCCTGGACTCGCCGAGGCGTTAAGAAGGCTCGATCCAATGGAGCCTCATTATCTTGGCGAGTTTGTCTTTGGGTTCCCGCCATTTGCGCATGGCGGTAGTGGTATCGTCCTGAGCCACAAGGCCATGCGGCTCATGTTTGATGACCGCGAGCTAGCCGATGACATGCATGTCTTTGGGACGGAAAGCGAGCTTGGCGACCTCAACTTGGCGGTCCATTACGAGGAATTAGACATTACTGTTGATGGACGCTGGACCACAAGCTTTCATGGCTGCGGCTTCGACAAACTCAATTTCACAAAGACCGAGCTTTGCAAGCCGATCTTTACGCTGCACTCTCTCATGCCGCCCGAGATGGAAGTAGCACAACAGGTTCTACGAGGTGAGGAGGTCATTCTCCGCCACGATCTCTTCAAGAGACTCCCAGAATTCGAACAGATTGACTTTAGTCTGGCAGTTGACCACAGTTTCGTCCACCTAACATTCGACTATCTTGCCATGACGGAGGAGCTCTACTTCGAGGAAGACGGCAAACGAAATCACTCGATGGATCATTCTTTCGGAACCCGAATCACGCAGGGAATTGAAGAGCTCACGCTGGACCGATCACAGTCGGTCGACGTCCGACGCGAATTTTGCACAACACTTTGCCGAATGTTGGAGCATCCGACGGGTGAGCCTTGTATCAGCTGGGCTTTTGTGGCCGAGACGAGCCGGTGCTATATGGCGCCCTTTTTCATGCTCAACACAAAACACAAGAGGCCTGGCGTGGTCTCTGGACTGTTGCAGGATCGACTTGATGCCTGGAAGCGATTGAATTGCAATGCAGAAGAAGCGCTTGCCGCGCGTCGTCCAATTCCAACGACTGTGACGACAGCAGCGCCGAATGAATAAGCTAGCAAACGTTGACGTAGCTTGGTCAATTTGTCGCTCTACTCGATGCAGTCGCATGCTTTCGTGTGAAATCGAAAGGGCTCGTCGTGAAATTTGAGAGCCTCATATTACCCTAGCTGACCACTATTGTAGTTAGATAGCTCAGTAGCCGCGGATGGCAGCTCTGCCAACTGTAGCCTGTAGGTGTCCAGATGTCACCGCTGTCTTTCCTTTTTCTAATTTCAGTCATAGTCTATACGAAGGCGTCTGGACTAGCCTGTCAGCCCTTCAGCTGTTGACAGCCTACTCGATGATGCGTTTATAGCTTCCCAGGTATACGTAGCATCGAGAGGCGTTCCAAGGTTGCTGTAGCTGTCGTAACACGTGCAATCTTTCAATTTGCCGCCCGCCTATTTCGCCACTTTTTAAACTTTGGCGCGCGCGTGGGTCTGCCGTGGTGGCTGAAAGTTTGGCCGCAAACAGACGACTACAGCTCCCACCGTAGCACGAACGTCAAGTGTCTCTCTCTCTAGAGGTTTACAAGGACTGGCCTGATCGCTATAGACTAAAGGATCCATTCTCTCATTCCAAAGCTAGTCTACGGCATCGAGACGCAGCAAAGCAGTCATGGCCCTTTCGCGACGCAGGCTGGCGGCGTTGTCGGCAGCCTTTGGTGTTACTGTCCTCTACTTCTTCTTCGGCGCCGGCCTCTCAGGGTCGCCCTCTGGAGACTGGCAGCCTATGCTCCAAGGCGCCAGTAACCCTTTCGGCGCTCCCTCCAAAGCAAATGTGCCGCAGCTAGCAGAGGGACCCTCAAGCTTGATTGGAGAAGCGATCGCACCGCACAAACCTTTGCCGGCCGCAACGGAGCTTTGGCGACCGAACAGTGCAGTTGTTACGCCAGTAGCACAAGACCGTGGTGGCTCATCAGCCAAGTCTGCAGCAGCAGAGATTGTTCCGCAAGGCGATGATGGACGCGGTGACTTTGACCGTGCGGCTGCTGCCAACCGGATAGAAGCGGAAGCGAAGGCGAAGCTGCCACACGTGGTGCCCGAAAAGAAGAATCCCTCGCCGCCAGCTGAACAGGCGCCTGAGATGGTCAAGCGGCCCGACGGCCATGTTGTTGTGCTCAGCGAGCAAGTAGATTCAGAGAAGGAGGCGGTTGATGAGAATGGTGGCGACCAGCAAGCAGTCGCCGCAGAAGAGATGAAGAAGGAGGAAGAGCGCCGTAATGCTGAAGCGGCGCGCAAGGAGGCGCTCATGAAGGCCGAAGCGATTCGACTTGCAGCAGAGAAAAAGGCACAAGATGAAGCAAATCGTCTCGAAGCGCTTCGTATTGCGCAAGAAGAAAAGGAACTCGCTTGGGAAGCTGCCGAGACTGGCAAGCAATGGGGTAAGTATGAAGATGTGGCAGTCATCATCCGCACTGGTTTCCAAGTCCAGAAACGACTCGAGGGTCCTCTGTCGACGTACTTGAAGGATCGCAAGGATGATACGCTTGCCCTTTTTTCCGATCGAGAGTCGACTGTGCTTGGCCGTCGTGTCATTGACACCATCAAGCCCTTCTTCGACAAGGATCCCGCAGTCTACAACGAAACCAACATGCGCAAGATTTACGACAGCATCCAGGCCATGAACAGTGATGGCTCTGAAGTTAAACCAGGTCAACACAATGACGGTTGGAAACTTGACATTATGAAGCAGACCATGTCGGCCGATTTGGGTTACCAGATGCTCCACAAGAACCGCAAATTCAAGTGGTGGGCCATCATTGACGACGATACCTATCTGCACCTGCCAACCCTGTCAACTGAACTTTCCAAGATCAACCACTCGGAGCCGCATTACTTTGGCTCGCCGACTTACTACGCCGACACACACTTTGCACACGGCGGCAGTGGTATTGTTCTCAGTGCCAAGGCCATGAGCAACCTCTTTGACAATCGCGAGCTGGCTGACCGAATGCACGCCAAGGGGCTCACCACGCCGTATGGCGACCACAATTTGGCCGTTTTTCTCAAGGAAATTGGCATCCCATTCGAAAACCAATTCCGACACTCTTTCCACGGAGATCCTCTCGAAGAGGTGCGATTCAAAGCTGAGCAAGTGTGCGCCCCACTCTTCACGCTGCATCATCTGCAAGAAGCTGCTATGCAAGCCACTCACCAAGTCGTCCACCGTGATCGTCTTGTGCGATTTTTTGACGTGCTTGACGCCGTAACAGACTTTAAAGACATGAGTCTTTGGTACAAGCTAGATCACAGTTACAATCTCTGGGTCAATGACTACCTTGGGCTTGACAGCGAGGGCGGCAAAGGTTCCGATGGCATTGCCAAACCCAAGGACAAGACTCGCGAGGGCAGCATTTCAGAAAAGATGCCAGTCATCAAGATTGATGGCAAGCATCCAGAGGAAGAGCGACCAGGACTCTGCGAGCAGCTTTGTCACTCTGGCGAGATCAGCAAAGGCTGCATCACCTGGACTTATATCCAAGAGACGGGCGATTGTTACCTTGCGGATTGGTTCTTGCTCAACACCGGTCGTCCGCGTAAAGGTGCCGTTTCTGGAATTTTGGCAGAGCGATTGTCTCAATGGCGTCGGGCACCGTGCTGGTGGTGAGCAGTGTGTTACGTTTCTCGCACACCACCGCTCGGGGTGTCACCTTTCATACTGTACAAACTTGGGCGAGCAGGCTTGATTCGAGTCTGCTGCATTTCATAACAAAGACATTAGATTGTGAGGTCGACGGTCGAGAAGCCGGGCATGCGCTTACGAATGTCGTTCGATGTGCATGTACAAAGCTTCATCGAGTGAATGCACATTGTTGCGGATGACGATCAGCTGCAGTGCTTCAGGATCACGATGGATGCTTTCGTAGCTTCTCAACCTAATAATGAAAGAAATCTGGCTATGCATATATGTTGTGATGAGACATGCGGCCGCGGTTTGATCACACGAGTCATGCGCTTTGCACGACTGTGGTCAGCTGCGTAGCAAAAAAGAAGCCATGCAGATACAACCTGTGAAAAAGTTCGTTCTTGACTCAATACAAATACTTCTCCCAGCAGATACCCAGGTCGATCAACAGCATCATCGATAAACGCCGCGGCTGCAGTCCAACTCAAAGCCGATGACCAAGCTGATGCCAATATCACCAGCTATTGAATTCAATTGCAACAATTGCAAATCACAGCGAAAGACTTCTTGAAATTCAAATCGGTTAAGTGAAATTAAGCCAAGATGATGCTGTTCGCAACACTCCCTCAAACAATGACTATATTCTTATCAGCGTTGCTTTCCCTCAGTACACTTCGCAGTGCCCGAGTGAAAGAGTGTCGACAGGTCGCCTTCAATTTGACAAGCACTTGCCTCAACTCGCGTGCTGCATTTGACGGCGCTGATGGCTGTCTCCAAAGCTGTCGAGACCGGTTCCAACACCTGTTTGAGATTATCGGACATGGCACAACCGGCAGAATCCGGACAAAACAGTATCGGCCGAATATCAGAAATAGGCCAAGGGCTGTAGATGCAATTTTCCATTTTGAACCATGTTTGGCACGGCATTATCGGTGTTTGAATAACATTGAGGGCCAAATTATGAGCAGCGTGCCACCTAGAACACACGCCTGTGAAAGAACGTCATGCCTCGATTCAAGCTCGTCAAACGCAGTAGGTGCACAGCGCTGCTCCTGCAAAGCTACTTTCATACTCGATCGCGCCTATGTGTCTTGGAAAAGCCCCTTGGACTACTTTGGGCCTTTCAGGTGTGACACTGAAAGCATTTGCAAAAGAATAAATCACCTACTTACTTCCAAATTTTCGTGTGTTGATCATACAGTCATTGAGACTAATCTCGCTTGTAAGGATCCTATCGAGAACCCATGTCCGTGCAATAAGAAGGGCAAAGGAGTTTGCACACAAATAGGATGGCCCTCGCCGGGCCCTCAAGCAGATTTGCTGCAAACTCGTCGACAAGCTGATCCACCTGATCCACCTGAGGGCTTTGACGACACGATGAAGTCTTACGACAGATATCTGTGCCACATGACGCCATACTGGGCTCAAAATCACCTCGATTCGATACTGGTAGATCAAATTTTTGGCTGCGACGTCGGACAAGCGCAAAGATTCAAGCGACGGCGTTCAAATACTGCGGCTGGCACTTCGACCAGTTCATCTGATCTCAACTTACAGGACGCTCAGACAGTTAAAGGGGTCGGTAGACCGAGTGGAACTTGTCTTCTCAGTTAACCTTCGACGTATCAATCCACGGATATCTTGAACCTTGCAACAGCATCCGCTCCAGACGACTCACAAGGATTTGGAAAGTTCGATTTCGGTATCATTGAATCAAGTGAGTTAAATCAACGTCAGCATGGACAACAGCCTGCCATCATGGACTTGGGGTTTGCCGTTCTCAGTGATCACACCCAATCGCAAGCTCTGCAGACTAATGTCTCACCGAATGTGGGCATGGAATGGCCTCCAACTATTTCACAGATGTGTCCACGGCCTAATACGTTTTACGGCACAGAACCGTCGACGGATGTACACGCTCAATCAAATTTTCCATGGATGTCACATGGGCTCACATCTTCTAATACGAATCTTGATTGGAGACGGGAGCTGCAACTGCAATCGACACAGCCTATCTCATCTTTAGCTCCCGCCAATGGACTTATGACGACCACACAAGTGTTTCACTTCGACGATTTACTCACCAGTAATACGATCGAGCAAATTGGTACCACAGCAAATGATCCTTACTCTTCGCTTGACATATTTGCAGAGCTGAGTACGTTAGTAAGACCGGAAAGAGTCACGGCAAATCTACCGCTCGAGGCAAACTCGGATGTAGCCGGTGACGATGCAGACGATGTAATCTTAAGGGAGGAGATCGCTGCTCAGCTGCCTGAATTCCTTTGAATGTTGAAACAAGCTGTTTTTCTATACAGTTTTATGGCGCTTGATCTTGAGGGGGCCGGTTATGAATAGTTACGAGATCTTCTGTATCTGCTCATCAATTAACATAGTCTTGATGGGAAAACATACTCCTAATCTGTCATGCAGATAATCAGGTGGTTCTTATCTTTTGAGCTGACGGAGTCCAGCGAGCCATCGCGAGAATTTCCTTTGTCATCTGTAACTGCTAGAGCTATTCCACAGGAAGTGCTCGTCAAATTCGACAAGCCTTTCGCGACTTTAGCCTGCGGTCTAATTCTGACCCAAACATAAAATCCTTCAGCTGCAGTTGCTGCGGGAGAGCTACCGAAGACCATCGACTCAAGTGTTCTAATTAATGAACCCATTCATCAATCTGCTTGCACTACTAGCTGTAACTGAATTATCACAGCTTTATTAAATTGTTGCTCAAAAATCTGCAGCTAATCGAGCCGAACGTCCGGATGTCAGCAGATAGCCATCAATCTCACAAGCCAGGTAAGCGTATTGCTTCCCGATGATCAAGGCTGCCCAGAGAGATGCAGATTCCAGTCTCAGAGGATACTGTACATAATTGGACTTGGGTCACCACGCCAAGGTGGGTTCGTTGCTTTGTCGGAAAAAACAATAGAGTCCGAAGTCGTCAAATTGCTTCAAAACCAATCTCAGAGTGGGACAGTCGCGTTCGAGTTCGAACCGTGTCTTGCTTTTAATCTTTGATGCCTACATGGCTTCGAAGATTTTGATCTGGCCATTGGCAAATCTCTGGAAACAAGGGATCGACTGGCTCACTGTGTAGACCCGTCTGATTCATGCACCATCAAGCGTACCAGACAATTCTGCTATTGTCAAGTTACCCTGAGACTCGAGCGAGTCTACCGAGAATCAGTAAAGCTTGACAACCTCGGGCCGTTCAAGTGCGATTCTGGATAGGCTTAGTCATCTGCTAGGCTCTACCTTCAAATGTTCGGAACATGCAACTATCACTCCCGCAATTGGGTGCCGAACGCCGATCAAGGACCTTTGCTCGTGCAACGAAGACTGGAATGGTCACTGCACGCAAGTCTCATGGTCTCAGCCGCGACAGACAGCTTGGACACGAGTTTCCCGCATCAGCCAAGTTATCTTCGATACTGCAGAATCACAAGAAGCCTTTGGTGAAACGATGAATATTTATAATGCGTATTTGCGTCTTGTGATGCCTGAAACGTGAGTCCATGGCGGATCTGGCGTCGGCCGACAAGATGCAAGCCACCTTCACTGATTTGAACACTGTCCTGAACGATGATTCGAGCGAGAACTACGACTTGAGTTCAATGAATCCATCGTTAACGACTGTGTACTCGGATTTCGCCACACTTGTAGAGCTATGACCATGGTCGACAGATCCGCCTGTAGATAAGTCACAGGCCTTGCCTGACTATGACGTTGAAGAGGTGGATGGTATCATCGATGGCGTGTGGAATTACTTTCTATAGATCTGATTGTTCGATCAGTAGTGTTCATCTGAGCTGCTGTAGCTGCGTTGTAGTGGCTAGTCGAAGAACATTGAGGGCGTCTCGGTAAGTGCGACTCAACTCTCCTCACTCCAAAGGTTGACATTTTTGTAAGTCAGATTTTCGAGAAAGACAACGTGCACGTGACCAACGCCAACTCACCTCATCGTCGTCTGCCAGCATCAACTGAATGAGCATCAAACGGCAAGCCATTGCGGCAGCTAGCAGCTCTCTCAGCTCCTCATCGCAGTGCTACAAGACCTCAAGCTTACACGCTCATCATGTCGTCGCTCATGTCTGGCCTAGCTCAGCTCAAGAAGCAGCAAAAGAACGCCGAAGTGCTGCCGCGCTTTCAAGTCAACGCGGCCGCCGCGCCGGCGTCAACGGCTTCGTCGCCTGGCTATGCGGCTGGCGGTGATGAGCCGCCTCGTAAGAAGCTCAAGCCGGCGCAGATGCACTATCACGAGGAAGGCACGGGTAATCATATGCTTTCACAGATGCAGTACTCGCTCGAGTACTTGAAGCGCAACCTAGGGGGCAAAACGCAGCAAGAGCTTGAGAATTATCTGTCCAAGCCGATCACGCCTGCGCTTGAGCATGTTCTGCGTCGGAATGAACGCATCTCGTATGACCCAAAGACGAAGCTCTATCAGTTTCGACCCATCTATAACGTGCGCAGTGCGCCACAGCTGCTTGCATTGCTCGATGCGCAGACAGCGTCGCACGGCTTGATTGTCAAGGATCTCAAGGAAGGTTGGCCAGACTGCCTTGAAGAGCTCGAGCGACTCGAGAAGGAAGGACAGGTTCTCCTCATTCGCAACCGGAAAGACGATCGGCCCAAGACTGTGTGGCCGAGTTCATTTGCCGATGCTACCACAGTCGACAAGGAATTCGTGGATCTCTACCTGTCATCAGCTATACCTGGCCGCGATCAACTGCCGCGTGAACTTCAGAGTCTCGGTCTCAAGCCAACAAGTGTCGACCCCATGACTGTGCTTCACAAGAAGCCTGGCGAGGGTGGCAAGCAGAAGAAGCCCAAGGCAAGGCGCCACAAGGTCACCAATACGCACATGGGTCAGCTCAAGGATCTCGGCATGCGCAATCCCAAAAAGTAGTAATGCTTCCTTCAGCTGCTCAATATGGAATTTGCTCGCCCTTCCAATCAAATTGCCGCCCACCATCTTGCATTGTCAAGTTTTGTATAACGCTGTGCAGCTTGCCTGCGCTGAACTCTGGCGAGAAAAGCTTCTCCTTCTTAGTGGATGCCCAAAAGTCGCGCGACAAATGTGTCTTGACAGTACCGGGATGCAGCGTGATTGAGATGGCCGGCCGCTTTGTCACTTGCAGATTGTTTTGCAATGTCTTTGAGAGCTGGTTCGAAGCGGCTTTACTTGCGCGATACGCAAACCAACCGCCAAGCTTGTTATCACCAATCGATCCGACGCGCGCCGTCATGGTGGCAAAGACGGCAAGCTTGTCGGGCAAACCTGGTGTCGCTTCACAGGATACGCCGCGTTTTGGCAAGAGGTCGCTAAAGTGCTTGATGGCGAGCATGGGACCGAGCGTGTTGATCTTGAAGGTTTCAAGGGCTGCCTCGTAATCAATTTGGTTGGGCGCCTTTTCAGGCTTGATGAGGACACCGGGTGTGATGAGCGCCAGTCGCAAGAAGCCTTCTTTGCCAAGCGTCTTGCGCATGATGTGGGCTGCTGCTTCGACACTCGCTTCATTCTTGTAATCGAGTTCGAGCATGGTGACGCGCGCAGGATCCACATCGAGGCCATCGAGGATCGTCTGTTTTGTCGCATCGAGCTTGCTGCGGGCTGTCGCGAAGAGTGGCCTTTCGGTGTGTTGCAGGAGGTGGCGCGCAAGGGCAAGCGAGAGGCCCGATGAGCCTGGGCTGCAGAGGATGTGGCCGGCCATGATCTCTTTAGCTGAAAACTACCCTAGATGCGATGGGCGTCGTGGCAGACCTCTACTTGCGATTGTATAGCTGCTCGTTTGCGACTTTTGACAGATGAATTTCATGACATAAGACGCACGACACGACCGGTACCAGCTACAGTAACAACCACGACACGCTCTTTCGAAACAGGCACGCGCAATGAGTCGGCATCGGGATGTACGGAATCTCGATAAAGACACGCTGCTCCATGATGAAGCAGGAGGCGATGCCATGACACCTGAAGAGGCAGAGACGCTCGATGACGCCGTCGATGCCATTACAGAGCGGATAGGCAACGGCTTCTCCATCAAAGAGGTGCGCGATACGGCTTGGTACTATCACTTTGACGTCGATCAATCGGCGCACTATCTATTGGGTAGACTACTCGCTCGTCTGGCGTTTGACTGACCTTGTAGAACAAAACGCAAAACGACAAGCCAAGGCGGCAGCAAAAGCAGCAGCAGCTGCAAAACCAGGTAAGGCTACATCCTCCATGCTGCGTCTTTCGTTCGCTTTGTTCTTGTTTCTCCTCGTCGCGGAGTGGGCAGCGTTTACTATGTCGAAGCTTGTATCTGAGGCGGGGAGCGGGCTGCGCATCGGCAGAAGCATGTATTTGACTTGTCTTGCGGCCAGTGCTGATACGCGTCTCAAGCTATGGCGGAGGAATCACTTCCTCTTGATCGACGGAAAACGGCGGAGTCAATGGTCGCGCCAGTCGAGACAATAGCGACAGAGCCGGCTGCAATGGAGCCGCCCAAAAAGCTGAGCAAGCTGCAGCAACTTGCCAAGGATCGAGCTGCTAAGAAGAAGGCTGCGGCAGCTGCAGCGGCAAGAGCACCACAGGAGGAGTCCCTGATCACCTCTCAGAAGGCTGTTGTCGAAGAAGCTGTGCCCGTACCGCAAGCTGAAACTCCAGAGCCACCTCCAGCAGAACCGCCTGCCGAGACTGCTCCAGAAACGCCGCTCAACGTCGAACTTGCGCCCCCTTCCGCCTTTGCATCAACCCTACTCTGCGCACGAGAAGATCAAGCGCACCGGACGCAGCAGTATCAGGCGTTGCATGCTAACCATCATTTCACAGTCGCGCCTTTCAAGAGTCTGGCACAGGCTCAGCAATCTTTTTCGAAACCGAGTCCCGATGATGTGGTTTCGAAAGCGCAACAAGGCAGTAAAGGTTCGTTGCTTCTAGATTGCGCGTGCTGTGCTAATGGTAGGACTCAACAAGGCTGCTAACAGTACACCGATCGTTGTACCAGCGCCGGTAGAGGAGATGGTTGTTCCGAAAAAGGCCAACAAGCCCCGCCAAGGCCGGCCTGCAAAGACCGGCAAGAAGCACGTCTCGCTTGTCGTCGTGGGCCATGTTGATGCCGGCAAATCCACCTTGTTTGGCAGGCTACTTTACGACTTGGGTCATATTGATGAGCGCAGCATGCAAAAGCTGAAAAAGGAATCTCAAAAGAATCAAAAATCGTCCTTTGCGTTTGCTTGGGCCATGGATAGCAGCGACGAAGAACGACAGCGTGGCGTCACGATCGACATAGCCTCGAGCACGTTTGAAACAGAGAGTACGCAATTTACGATTTTGGATGCCCCAGGACACAAGGACTTTGTGCCGAACATGATTGCAGGCGCTTCGTTGGCTGACTTTGCAGTCTTGGTCATTGACGCCTCAACAGGTGCATTCGAATCTGGCTTTGACGCTGCTGGCCAGACCAAAGAGCATGCCATTTTGATTCGTGCCTTGGGTATTCAGCGTGTATTGGTGGCCGTCAACAAGCTAGACAATGTCGGCTGGTCAGAAGATCGCTTCAACGATGTCCAAGTACAGCTTTCGACTTTTATGACACAGACTGGCTTTGACGCCAACAACTTGGTCTTTGTACCCTGTAGCGGTCTATCGGGCGAGAATGTCACGCAAGCTGGCGGTGAGGCGCTCAAAAGTTATCACAAGGGCAATACGTTGTTGCAAGCAATGGAAGCTGTGCCGGAAACAGTCAGAGATGACAAGGGACCCTTCCGACTCATGCTGTCGGATATTCAGTCATCGCCCAATTCAAGCAATCTCGCCGTCACAGGTCGCTTGTCGAGTGGTGAGATTCAAAAGGATGATACCGTCCTGTGCTTGCCGAGCAAAGAGCTTGCACTCATCAAGTCGGTCATGGTCGGCAGTGAGATTCAAGACGTCGCCTTTGCCGGTGAGTCCGTTACGTTGACGCTGGCACATATTGATGCGATGCATCTACGGGCAGGTGATGTCTTATGTCATACCGACGCGACTCTGGAGAATGCGACGCGATTCAAGGCACGCGTCGTGACGTTCCCGGTCTTGCGGCCGTTACTCACAGGTGCGTCCGTCTTGGTCTATCGAGGCCGAACGGATGTACCAGGCATTATCAAGCTGATTGAGGTCCCTGACAAGAAGTCGCCTGATGTACTCAAGAAGGCGCGGCATGTGACTGGGAATACGCAGGCGGTGCTTGAGATTGAGCTGATTCGTGGTGTCTTGCCCCTGGAACCGTTCCAGGCCAACAAGGAAATTGGCCGCATTATTATGCGCAGGGAGGGTGAGACGGTCGCTGCTGGCGTTGTCCTTGCCATTCTCTAGGCTGTCTCTATCTACCTATCTAGCCATCTAGGTGGTCATCTCTCTTGCATTCGTTCTACTTTGTGACTGTCTAGCTGATCACTCTCCACACTCTCCTGAACAACAAAAAGTCAAAGAAGCGAGACGAAACCCCCTATCCCGACTCCTCTACAGGAATTGACTCCTGCCAGCGTGGCTTCTCGAAGATCAGGAGACTGCGTAGCCCTTATCAGGAGCATGTCCACCTGCTGATTCGAGTTCACTAACTTCTCCCATTCATTCATTGACCCGTGCATGGCAACCTACACAGCGGCCTCGATGCAGAACGGTGGCGCACGCTATCACAACGCCCTCGGTGCGCATGCGCATGGTGCGCTGGATGCGCTGCAACCTGAGAGTCATGGCTATGCGCCTGCGCATGGAAATTACATGCAACCTCGCAACCTCTATGAGACGCACGATCCGTATGCGAATGAAGTACGGAGTACGACGCAACAGCACATGCTCCAAGATTACCCGACACAACCTGAGTCCGCCGCCCATACTCCTGTTGTCGCAGCTGCTTCTACAGCCACCAATGGATCCGGTGAGGCTGCAGCGAGTACGGCGAATATGGCGCAGGGAAGTCAAGGCAATGGCGTCCCGCAAAAGAAATCCACACGCGCCTGTGACCACTGCCGGTTGAAAAAGCTCAAGTGTAATACAGAGCCTGGTCAGGTGAATTGTACGAATTGTCATGGTCGGCCGTGTGAGTATACACGTCAGCCTTTGAAACGCGGTCCACCCAAGGGACGGAAACTCAAGCGTAAACTGGTAGATGGCGAGACGGCAGAGGGTAGCGACGCAGAATCGCCAGATCAGGAAGGTGCCGGCAAGAATAACCGTGCCAATGATCGGTTTGATCCCATCAGAGATGCACAGGATGCCATTCTCAATGACGCCTCACTCGACCCACAGTTGCGCCATCCGCAAGCGCCAATGCCCATCTTACCTATCTTGCAAGTTCGCCGTCGAAGCTCAAATCAAACGAGCAGCAAGCGTCATGAACCCATGCTTGGGTCAGCGCCGCCGCCTTCTTTGCAACTCGAAGCTTTGCCCGTCTATGTCGAATACCTCCAGCCGGCGATCGATAAATGGTACTTGTTGCATCAAACGACGTTACCCATTCTGCCACGAGACAGCGATACCCTGCCAGACTACCTCGGCGCCACCCATCCGCTTCTCCGCTCAGCGCTCCTGCTCGCTGTGTACAGCGTTGTGGATCGTATGCGCACGCCGCAACGGATCGATGCGCTGCTGGCCGAGCGATTCTTACTCCAGTACACGGCCACCAAGACGCGGGAATCCACACATGATCGCATCGTTCACCTACAAGTCTCACTCGTCTTGGCCATCGAAGCTGATCAGCGCGGTGTGCAAAAGATGCCCGGTCGATGCGGCCATACCTTTACCCATTGGCTCGCTTGTGGTATCTCGCTTGCATTTGACTTGCGTGTTTATTCGATTGGTGCCATTTCTTGGAAGCAGAGTGCAGAAGAATACTGGCGTCTGCGTCGACTCTTTTTTTGCATGGTGATTATGGATCGTTGGCATGCCTTTGGCCATGCGCATCCCATCATGATTCCCGATACGCAGGTGCCGTATCCACCCACGGTCGAATTGTTGGGTCCAGCAACGATGCATCTCTATACGATGAGTATGCTGATTGGCAAGTTGCACGCACGCATGTCGTACCATACGTTGAAGCGTGACTTGCCAGATCTCGCATTGCTCAATGCCCAGGATTTTAAGGAGACCTGCGCCGAACTGGATGCGTTCCGACTCGCGGTGCAACCCATCTGGGGTCAATCCAACCTCTTGCACATTGGTCTTTGGCACGTCGCACTTGTGGCGGCCTTGGCGACTGAAGAGATTGATATTGACTTTGTCAAAGATCATGCTATGCGTGTCTCTGCTGTCTTGCCACACTCGGCAACACCGCTCACGACGTTCAATCATCACTTCTTTGCCATCAGCACGTTGAGTCTCTTCTACATCCTTGGGTTTCCGGAACACGAAGACTTTGCACTGCGACATATTGCAGAGTTGCGCGAGGCGATTGTCAAGCACAAGCATCTGGCGCTCGATGATGATGACGCCAATTGGGATGCGCAGCTCCTCAGCACCATCAATGCCATCTTGAATGGCAATCCAGAAGCAACGCGGTTTGTAGCTGCAGCGACAGGCAATCCGAATGAGTTGCTTGCTGAGATTCGCAGCGCAGGGTATATGCGCGCCTGGTAAGCTGAGCTCCCTATTCGACTTTTGCCATTTTTGGATTGCTTCTCTCTGCGACTGGCTCGCAGGTCATTTCTGCGTTACCCTGCACATCTTTCGTGGTCTCTTTTGGACGGTTTCATTCGTTCGAGATCCATTTTTAATGCTATGCTGTGTCCATTTACATGTATTTGTAGCAGGCCGTACCCATCCATCGTCATACTCCGGACGCGTCTCTGTTCCCATGAAGGCCTCTCGCCTACTTCTTGCCCTTTGCAGGCTTCTTCCTTGTCGACTCCCGCAGCTCGCGTTCAGACATCTTGGGCGCCGCGCGTGAGCTTGCATCCACCATCCAATCGAGATCATCGGCATCCTCTGTTAACTGAGTCGCTTGACTCGACGTGCTCTTGTCTCCCGTTCTTTCCGTACCACCGGCGGCCGTAGCAGTGCCACCCGGCGCAGGAGCAACACCGCTATTAAAGCCTGAATACCGATTCGCAAAACGAGCCATGCGGCCACTTTCTTCGTTTGACAAGCGTTTACCCATATCAGGGTTCCAAAGTTGTGCATTGCGGATATCCTTTGAGAGTCTAAAAGTATCCCTTGGCGAGGTGGTCAGACGTTGAAAGGAGGCGCCATCGGAGAGGATGACGGTTTGTTTAAAGACGGGCGGGCGGTAGTGGCGTGAGAGGTGGTGCCGCGCAAGGGTCGGTGTGCTTGTGCTTGCGGCTGCTGCTGCTTTTGCTGCTGCTTTTGCTGCTGCTTTTGCTGCTGCCATCTTCTGTAGTCTCTAGTCTAGTCTAGATGTAGAGTAGAGTAGCTCGTCGAGTAGCCCGTCTTGTCTTCCAAGATATAGGTAGAGTCTGTCTTTCTTGTAATTTGAAGACTCGCGACATCAAGCAAGCACAATTGCAAGTACAATACAATACGGACGAAAAGGACTAGAAAGGTCAAGTGAGATCTCATACGAGGAATATTACAGAGAGTATCAGAAGGCCCATCGTCTCTTTCAATTTCCAGTACATCAAAGAGACAAGGCCTTCATTACCAGGCCATTTGCGACACAGTTCCAAGAATAGCGATACCCCCCACAGAAGCTGCATCTAGAGCCGCAGCTCATGTTTCGATCCCAATAACAGCTTCTATTTCATCTCTGTCTTGTTAGAGCTTCGTTGTCAAAGCGCCCTGAAAGGCGATGGCCTACAATGGCGTGGCGCATCATACCTATGCGAACCGGTCACCCGACAACCATGGAGCGCATGTCCGGCAAGAAAGCAGCGGTGACGTGGACAAGTATATTGATATGTATCGGCTTGCAATCGATGGCACGACGCCGCCTCTTTCATCTGCCTCTGGCAGTCCCGTCAGTCGCGCCGAGTCACCAGGCCTGCGCCAGCTTTCTTCACAGGCTGAGCAACACGCTGCAGACGAGGCCGATGGCGAAGATGGCTTTCTCAGCTCAAGGAATGTAGCACAAGAGCTGCGCAACTTGGCCAACTTGCGCAGGCTCTCGTTGGATGTCGCGAATAACCATCATGTCGACCCGGATGTGCCTCTACAGAGCTTTGACTTGGCACCGGCGCGGCATACGCAAGCAGACTCTTCAGATGAGCCTCTAATTGGCGATGATCTGTATTGGGTGTATGGACTCTATCATTCTTGGGACAAAGCGCTAACAATTCCAGGCCTGCCGGCATTCATCCCGAGATTGCTCCGCAAGAATGGCAAACGTTTGTTCAACGTCGCGACGCGCAATTTGACTTTCTTGACTCGGCTCCTGGCACCGGACCGGGCCCGTTTCGTGCAGCCTCGCTCAAACGCGGTCTCTCAAGATCACGGTCTTTACTCTCGAGACAAGTTACTGAACAGCAAGCCGATGACTATCGCGACGCGGCACCGGATCTTGCACGAAGACGGTCGAAAGCACTCTCTCCGGTTGCCGTTCAAGGGTATGCGCGACTCGGCGATGAATTAGCGCGTCAGGCATCACCAAGAAATGATTCAACAGAAGACGCGCAATCAACACAGCAAGGTGATGAAGATGAGCCCATCTTGATTCCGCCACCGGGACAGATTCTGCGACGTGCGGCGAGGACAGGTAAAGGTCGTGGCTCTTATCGCAAACCAGGGCGTGGCCTGACCCGTAGTGAAGCTGGCGTCGAGTCACCCGTATCGCCTGGTGTCGGCGCTGAATCCCTGCCACCAGCTGCCGAGTCTCTCTTGCCGAACAGGCAAGCGTCCTTACCTGCTGAAGAACAGCCTGCGGAGGAAGCGTTGCCCGTCTTGCGCAAGAAGAGTAGTCATCGACAAACGCAAATTGTCGGCCCGCCGAGCCCGCATTACGAAGAGACGTTGCAACTCGGTGCGTCTGCTGCATCACTCTATCTCGCTCAACGTGACGCTCCACGCGTACAGAACGACGCAACAGCCGCTCCTCAAGTCCCTGTTGTACAACCTGAGACGGATCGCAAACGACCGAATACGGCAGATGACTTTCATGTCGCCAAGCCGCTTATCAGCCAACCTCCGCCTCGGCATGCGTCTGTGATGGAAGGCGAACAGTTAAAAGTACGACAAGGAGAAAGCCGGCCACCGTTGGAACCACTATTTCCACCAAAGACGACGCGCCCGGCAGCAGCTGCCTTGGACTTGCCGGCAACGGTCAACCCTGGCGTCCCTGCCACACCACCAATAACCCCTTCAACATCCAGTCTTGATGAAAAATCCGAGACGATAACGGCGAAAGTAGAGACGCAGCGTCCGCCACCCTTGAAGCGCGAACTTTCAGCGGCATCGCTGACCAGGGCCGTCATGTCTGGCGCCGTCGTGCCAAGTTCCGCATCAGCTTCTCCAGCGTCGACAGCCGCATTAAGTCCAAGTGCGCGTGCCGCTGCGACAAGCCCTGAAAAACGCGCCAGTGGACCTGTTGCTGATGAATCTGCAAGTAAGAAATCAGGATGGGGGAAACTCTTCTCCGGTGAGGACAAGACGGCCCGTGGGAAAGTAAGTCGACCAGGAACAGGTGTCGTCCAAGCGGGCGTGATGAGTGCAACCGCTGCAGCGACCGGTGGGAAAGTGAAGCGTGCTGGTGCAGCGACGGAGGAAGGTGCCTCGGGCACGAATTTGTTTTCGAGCTTGTTTGGCGGTGGCAAGAAGAAGGAAAAGGAAGTTGATGCTGCTGTGAATGCGATGCAGCCGGGTCGTATTGTCACGGTGCCGAGTCGACCGGCCGGCAGTGGCGCGATGCATGCGACATCGACGTCTGGCACCGGCTCCGGCACAGTACCCTCACGGCCACCGTTGCATGAACCGCATTTCTACACACGCTTTCCCATGCAACTTGAACGTGCCATTTATCGCATGGCGCATCTAAAACTGGGCAATTCACGAAGACCGTTGCTCCATCAAGTGGGTCTCTCGAATTTCATGTATGGCTATCTGGAGTTGGCAGGCGCTGGTGTACGACAATTGGGTGAACTCAAGTTTGCACGCGATGAACCCATCTCATTGCCAGGAACACCGCCGAGGCCGTCTGGTGAATTGGCACAAGGCTGGCTCAGACAGGCGAATCCAGTTGTGCGTGATGCAGGCGGAGGGCAACAGCGGCAAGGTCAGCTTGGTGGATCATCAAACAGTGCTGCGATGGGTCGAACAGGGAAGCGTCAATCGCCGCCGCATTTGCAGGCGCAGGCTGCATCCTTAATGAATGGTCACGCGCCATCATCAGCAACGCCCGTGACAACGGCTGCTGGACCCATCAAGGCTGTAGCAGAGGGTGCTGTTGGCGTGGCCAAGGCGAGTCGGCCGGGTCCTCCGAGAAGAGAATCGAGCATGACGAGCTATCGACCGAGCGAGGCTTGAGCGAGGCATGAGGGTCAACAGATATACGGGCGTTTAACTTGTACTTTGAGCAAGCTATCTAGACGAGAAAGAAGTTGAACGCCTCGCTATGTGATTGAGACCTTTGCATCAACGCCTAAGATGGCATGTTGAAATGTGCTCATCAAGCCGCCTTGAAGCACTCATCATCTGATGTTGTGTAGATGATGCCCTCTTCCGCCAACGTTTGCATGGCGTGTTGAATATCGCCAGAGCCGCCCATCGCACTCATAATCAGACGCATGTGAACGCCATTGTCATCCATATCGCCATGCTTTTGAATATAATCATAGACCTTGCGCGAGAACGGATCGAGTTGCGCCACAGTGGCACTGACCTCGGCATTGCCGCCATTGTCATCCCCGTTGGTTTGCCCGTAGCTATTGCCACCGGCGTTGTTGTTGGCTGGCGCTTCTTCACCGAGCGGTCCACGCGTCAAGTACATGGTTGCGTATTTGGATTCGAGGGCGTGATAGGCCATCTCCTTTTCATTCGAGACGGGACGAATCACCGTTGAAGCAATACTGCGCTTGCCATTGAATGATTTCAGGTTACCCAAGACGCGCGCCAGCATGCCATTTTGAATCTCAGAAACCTTGTCGGCTGCATCGGCATCGATCCACTTCTTAACCTCAATCACACCCGTCTCATCATCAAACTTGTACGTGATGTGTGTTGACGCGCTCGAGACATTGACCACCTTGGCCACGAACGTGACATGCAAAATTTCAGCGCCCTCGGATTGAAAAGGTGCGTCCGGGTGTGTTTGACTCGCGTCAAGGATTTGTTTGATGGTACAGGGTCTCAGGACGTTGCTCGAGCTCTTCTTTTCGCCGCCACCGGGGGTTGTCTGTGACGCTGAGAAACCTGCGCCGCCTCCGTAACCGCCTCCGCCTCCGCCTCCGCCACCGCCATAACCCCCTCCACCAGGTCCTCCGTTTGACTGATACTTGTTGTGGCTGTAGCCATTGTCATTGTAAGACATGATGCTCTAGTTGTTGGTTGAAGGTGCTTGATCAGGACGCGTCTTTGCAAGTTGATTGTTTGCTCTCAAAAGACGCGTCTGGGGGAAGAAGGAAAAGGAAACAAGAGACCACCACTCAATTGCAATTCAGAGGCTATACAGAACGAAAGACATTAGATAGCTGCTAAGAATAAGCTTGGGCGCATGAGGGGAACAGCAAGATAGTCGCTTGAACGAGCTGTATCTACAGACACCATGAGTGGCTCTCTCGCCAGTCTAGGCAAGGCGCTCCATGCTACTTTTGCTCAGCAGCGCATCGAACTCCCTCCCGAGCTGCTGCAGGTGGTCGAAGCCTATCTCGAAAAGCATCAAGAACCGACGGAGAATGACAGTCAGCGATTACATGAAGAGTTGTGCAGTGTGCACAAACAATATGTCAATGGCACCGACAAGAATGCCGCATTCTTGCACATCTTGCGTCTTTTGCGGCATCAGATGATTGTCGACGCAGACCAATGCGAGTATTGGTGGGAGGCGATGATTGGACCCATCATTGGCAATCCAGAGCAAACGAAATTGACGCTCAAAGATGCAAAGGATATCTGTCTCGACATGATGATCCCACCCGAGGACGATGCGGACTTTAAGCGCCGCAATGCTACAGCCGAGCGCATCAAGCGCTGCATGCTCGATGCCTATTTTTCTGCTCAACGCAGTCAACTCGATACTGTCGCCATCAATTTGGAGATTTGCCTCGTGGCCTATGCCCGACGTCGCACCAAGGACTTTTTCGAAACAATCGATCCACACTTGCAAGACAAGCAGAATCGACTCCAATGTCTGACGTTGCTCTCGACATTTGTGCGATTACAGACGCAGTACATTTACACTTGCTACGAGACACCTTTGCTCAATTCGCTCCTCAGCTGCCTCGAACAAGACACCTCTACCTCCGTCATCTCCCTAGCGCTGACCATTCTCATCATGATGCTGCCACACATCCCCGATCGATTGGGTCAAATGCTACCGCGCTGCTTTCAGGTATTTGGGCGCATTCTCTGTTGGGATCGCATCGGCGCGGTTCAACGCAGGACCGCTGCAATGCTCGTTGAGACCGCCGAGACTGATGTGGAGACAGCATCCGAGGCAGTCACAGAGGATACAGGCGCCTGGCAACGACTCGAGGCGTCGTTTGATATTGTCCATTCGACACCACCCAAGTCGGCACAGTACTTTACGTTTCTCTATGGGCTTTATCCAATCAACTTTCTGGACTATCTACGCGCACCAAGTCTCTACCTCAAAGCACACAACTTTGAGGCCGACGCGTCTCTGCAAGACGTGTTTGACGACGAGACCATCAAATCACGCGCCGAACCGCTCGTCAGGCGCCACCTGCTTCATCCAAACCTCTCCGCCTTGACACTCGAGAGTGAAGTCTCTGATGCATCGCGCTGGATGAAGATGGAGCCATCTGATGTCGTCACGCTCTGCATCTCGCTCGATACCATCAACATCGATACGCAGTCGCGCCTGCAGACCTATCGTGGTACGGAACCCGATGATGATGTGACACCCGTCTCGCTGGATACCCTCAAAAGTACCCCCGCAGAAGACAAGGCGCTGTCGCCGATTGAAGAGCAAGAAGACGAAGCGCCGGCGAATCTCAGCATGATGGAATCCTTCATGTCGGGTGACTCAGCTGAGATTGCCCCAGCAGCGTCGCGTCTTGCAAGTCCGGCGTTTCTACCGACACAGGTGCGTGCCACACAAAGTGGCTCGGAAACGTTGAGTCGGCGCGAGAGTGGTAAGCGACAGGCGCTTAACTCAGCTGATGTCTTGCGCGTTCATGAGCAGCTGCTCGATTTGCACCCTTCGATGCTCGAAGATACATCACAGGCGGATATCTCTTACTATCAACGTGAGGTGCTCCTCCTCAGGAACGAGCTCCATTTCGAGCGGCACTTGAAGCAGCAACACTTACAACACATTGGCCGATTGCAGCGATCCAACATGGCCGATGCCGCCGTCGAGGCTGAGCGGCAGAATCTGTACAATACGACAAAAGCGCTCAAGTCACAGGTGGCCAACTTGCAGGCTGCTTTACAACGCCAACGCAACGAGACCAACACGAGTAAAGCGAATCGACTTGACTATGAAGCAAGTCTCAATGAACGCATCAAGCAGCTGCGTCAAGAACGGAGTGTCTGGACAAGTACGGAAAAGTCGATGCGAATTGCTTTGGAAGAAGCACGCGCGGACGTGCAGGGTATGCGACACAGTCTTGGTGTTGCAGAGGGGAAGCAACTCAATCTGAGGCAGCAACTGCAGGTGCTTGAGCCAGAAATTCAAGAAACGCGCGATCTGAAGCACAATATTGATCTCCTTAAACAACGTATGAAGGAGGCAGAGGTGCAGGACATCCAGCTGCGTATGGAAAAGGAGCGCGTGGCAGAGGCGGTGGCACGCGCTAAAGCGTCAGATCTCGCGCTTGAGGCTATCAAGGCAGAATTTGCCACGTCTCGGCAAGAACAGGAGAAAGGACAGACAGAAGCGTCCACAGCACTGGCACTCAAGTCGTCTGCCAAGCCTGAGCTCATTGCATCGATGCTCGCACATGCCAAGTCACAACAAACGATTGAGCTTGACCAAATCACGAAGCGCCACGCAATCTTGCGCAAGCAATATGCCTCGCTCGAGTCGCATCTTGAGGAAGTCCAGGCGAAACTTCAAGTGGTTGAATTACAAGCTCATCATGCCCTCGAGCGCGAGAAGCAACTCCTAGCGGAGCGCAAAGGACCATCAGTCATGGGCGCCATCTCCTCGCAAAGTTCAGATTCGCCTGCTTCAGGGCTTGGGCGATCGGAACGGTCTGATTCGATTGCATCGGTGAGTACATCAGGGACTGTCGATGTCGGCATAGTGCATGGTGCACGGCGTCGGACATTGCCCGCCAGTGTGACGGCCGCTGCTGGCAATACCCATGGCTTTGGCGTTGGCGTTGGCAACGGTAACGAAAATATGGGACCAACTGAAAGCTTGCGGACTGTATCGTCCATGATATTGCCCTCGCGTCATCAAACGACACCGCTTTCCACAGGCGGCGAACGCTCACCGGCGCTTCCAGGATCGGAAAGCCAACAGCAGCAAGGCTACTTCACAGGTTCCTCACCTTCCCTGGCGAGTAGGTCGACGACAAGCACGGGTCAGGACAAGGTGAAACAACCCAAACCAGTGCGAACGCCGATGCCGATCAGCATGTACGGTCCACTTGTGCCGCCCAAGACCAAGACGGCGCCGGTGGCCTTGGCGAGTGAAGGGTCTGCGGCGGATAGCGCTGCTGCTGGCAGTGGTGGTGTGCCGAAGAAGGCAGAGCCCAAGATTTTCTCTGGCAGGTTTTCACGATGGAGCTAGGTTGGCTTGGCAAAGATGGGCCGTGTCTCTCGCGGATGGAACTTCTTTCGCCGTTCTTGTCACCTCTCTTTCTTGAGCAAGGCCTCGGACGTAATCCGATGCTTGTTGAAAGCTTGTGAAATGCATAATGCTAGCATGATGATGTACAATGAACTCGTGTGATCTGACTGCCGGTACTTTGTTCGCAGACAGCGTCTGACCCGTCTGCTCGAAGCGAAGTATGGACATTCTTGCTTCAGTGACGATGCTTCAGTGACGAAATAGTGACAGCGTCGTGCTTGGAATGTGTATCCCACAGGTTCTCACTGTATCGGCTTGCTTCAGTCTGCAGAATGCCGTTCAGGCCAGGAGGCCACTGGTCAGGCTCGCTCGACGCGGGGGATTACCCCGCAGAGGCGATTTCTGCCATTTTCAGATGAAATGCTGCATCATTGTCGGCATCCACCACTCCCAAATTCACAATGCTCCAAGCATACAACTAGGCAGACTATGGCTGCTCTGAATGCGATGACTGCCACGCGGCAAACTTCGTCTTTATGAGATGCATCCATGCTCAAGATTGTGATCTACGATAGTTTACTAAAAGTATGCTTTCAGGAACATCCACCAATTTCCCTTGGTTCGGAGTCTGGATTGTAATGCAAGTGGTATGCAGACACCTCGCTTGCAATCTGATGGGCCTACTTTCTGAGTCTGTCTCCGCTCCAGTGTGCACTTGCAACTTGCAAAGCAGCTCAGGTTACCGGGTCAGGCAAGCTGAAGAGATCAGTGCGTCTGTTCAACCTCACGAGACACAGCGGCAAAAGCTCGACGCAATGACCGGAACATCCTTGAGAATTGAGAGCCTCATTATTGGATTTATGATTCATATCGCAGGGCCACATCATCATCATCGGCCCACATGGTCGTAGACTCATAGCGACAAACAAATTGACGTTCTGCAGGCTGCAGCTGCCACTGCCTGCCATCCAAGCTGCTCAATGTTCTCAGTGCTCACTGACCAGATCGAAACTCATCCTTTGCCAGCATGACGGCACTTGCAAGTTGCAACCACGTTCAATCCGTCAGAGTGTGGGATACAGCTCAGCTTACACTCTTGATTAGCACGAAAAGCATCATGCACCAACTTCGCCAGCCAACGCCAAGTGGTCAGAGCAGAATATCACCTTTACCCGGCCTAAACAAGGGCCACATCTGTGTGCGTTTGAGTGATCTGGCAGCCAGAAGCCATCGCGAGTCGTGCTGCATTGACTGAGAATCTCAGGAATGCTCCGTCTTTTTGCGCATCAAACCTGACTGTTCGGGCCGACCCAAGTGTCGTCGATGTGGTCCTTGTAAGTTGTAGCCGGTAGAATAGCGAGCGGCTCACATGCGCCACTTTTGCGTCGTCATCTGACAACAGATTACACCAGCGACAGCCTGCATGCTGCTGCATGGCAGCCTTGATCACCTAGCAGATTCTTGCTTGCTTCATCGGGTGTCACCCAAGCTTAAGTGATGCAAATCATTCGAATGCGGGGTCAAGCCAAGACTTCAGGAAGATGTCCATGGTGCGCTCCAGAGAGCAATTCATCAGATCGAAGAGAGCTGAGGGGAGCAACCGGCACAGTCATGATCATGGCGCTGCTCAACAGTAAATGAAGTGCGCTTGAGATGAGAGGGAAAGGGTCAATCATGATCAAGAAGCCTTCACTTCCTTGCGGCAGATGAAGGCAGTGTTATGTGAGGCTTAAGGTTGCCCGAACTCACACTGGCCATGGCCTACTGTAGAAGTCATCATCTCTGTTGCGTTGATCATTGTAGTAGCTTGGTCATGACCGCATTCGGTCCTCAATTCAATGTGAAATCCTGCGGCGTATCGAGTGAACATGTACACGTGACTCTGCAATGATTAGCACAGTTCCGTAGGCAATGGGTGGTAATCCATGTCGGGCATTGTCTGCAACTGCTCTAGTCTGCCTACAGGCCTGTCAGGCCATAGGCTGTAGCCTGTAGGTTAGTTGTACCGTTGTACCGTGTACGAGTGAAGCGGGAACTTACGGCACAATCCAACAAAGTCTGACCTCTCAACTTCGCTATGAAGGTTCGGATTCGCGAAGTGGCTTGTGCGGCAGTTGTGTTTTCGCCCACGTTGTTCAACTTTGTGTCTCATCAAGCGAATCAAGTGAACCCCCCTGAAGGCATTTTGAATTTTTGACAGGCAACTTGGCAACCCGGGGAGCAAACCCAAACAACGTGGTGCTCCCCTTGCCAAGTTGCCACAAAAGGGAAGAACAACGACAATGACATGAGAGAGCAAATCGTTTAGGCAATGCAAGGGTAGACGATCTGTGCTTAGATCGCTAGATCTTCCACTCGTTCTGATAAAGGCATCGACGGCCAGTTGTCCTAACATCACAACCATCCTCGTCGCCTCTCCACCTCCAACTTCCACCAGACTTCCGGCAAGCACACTATTCTCACAGAGTGGTCATCGGCCAGCAACCTGAGCAAAGCAATCATGGTCGAGGAGATTTTCTTCCCGCCGGTCGTCGTCTTTGTCGGCGGCCGCCATCGGCAGTCGTCCGCGAGCTCCATCTGTTCACCAACACCGACGATGGTCTCCCATTTCCCGGTTGCGATGCCGTCGACGCCCTTTGGATTCCTTGACCGCGCGGACTGCCCGGCGCCGTCCCGCACGGACTGGAGTCGGAGCAGCAGTAGCAGCAGTAGTTCTGCAAGCACAGTGCACAATGAGCCGCTATTGCTCTCTCCTACAAAGCAAATCAAACATCTCCTATCTAAAAAGACCTTTTTCCATTTCAAGGCGTCAACTTCACCGTCCGGCAAGGGCAAGCTCCGCACATCGGCTTGTTCCTTGGCGGTCGACGACGAAGATTTGGACTTTGCCGACTTTCTCAGGTCAGGCCCGCCTCAGCTCCAGCAGTCTGCGACATCGCCGATGGCACCACAGCCTTCTGTCGCCGACAGAAAACAGGCCAAGGCAGATGCCAAGCTGGAGAAGCTGAGGGAAATTGTCCGCGTGCGCAATGAAAAGATTGACAGGCAAGAGGCCAAGAAGCAGGCCGCTCGTGCACTCAAACTGGGTGCTCGTGCTGGAAATGCCTCGCATACACAGCAGCAGTCGATCATTGCTTGATGTCTCTTTTTGCCTACGACGATTTTCCCTTTCAGCGATGGCAATCTATTCTCAAACACTTGTATCATTATATCCATTTTCGAAGACTCGTAGCTTCTGTCCACTTACTACACACGTCTCGCTCTACTCGATGTTGTAGTCATTGAGCCCGTGCTGACCCTGTTGTTCGTTTACAGCTGCAGCTGCAGCAATCTCCTTGCACATGCATCCTCGGTTTGAATGCCATCCTCGGGAGTTGCCAACGTGCTAATTTTGGCGGATCACGAAATTTTGCACGCGCTGTAATCGCGTTGATGCGAGCTTCGATCCCGGCAAGAAACCGTATACGTCAACTTTGTCAAGGTCAACGTTTCTCTCGGCTAATGCGCTGAGTCTTCCATCTCGATGTCTGCGAGCAGACAGGCGATTGTACATCGATGTGCATATGCTATATGTATACCAGGGACGCTTTTCTAAGGAGCACTGCTGCTTGAATCTGACATGACCATCGGCAGCCCAGAAAGTGCCACGGCTGCCCTCAAGGTTTGCTCAGCCGAGGCACGTCTCACCACAAGCAATAAAGCTATATTTGCTTGGCAGTGCTTGCGGGAGTAGAAGTGGATGAATACTTGCTAGCCCTCTGCGGCTAGAAATGAGAAGCCCTCCGATACAACACATGGATGTCTACCTGTTCATTCGCGCCGTGCAATAAAGCGTTCGCGACATTTATTGAGATTGAATTGCGGTAAGGCTGGTACTACGTCGCGCAAGGATCGACTATTCTTCGTTGCCGTTTCAGGCCATACTTTGGCGTTCCCGCTGCAAGACGGTATGACGTTTGGCCGTTGTAGGTTTTCGTCGCGGTCGCCAGCCATCTTGACACGAAAGCATCCAAATTCTCGGCACCATCTGAAAAAGTTGTGGTGATTCAGCACACATAGCCCTCAAGGGCTGCTGCAGACTGAGACATCGCTTGAAACGAAAATCATACCGACGTTCATCTGCCGCTCCCGCGTGGCCATGACATCTTGACAATGACGACCTTGCCGCGATGACAAGCAGTAAGATACCGCATACAGGGCCGCTCCTGGGATGTCAAGAAGCTCAAAGCGGGCACAATGAAGACATCTTTGGGTAAAGACACTGACATTGCTTGTCAAAGTGATCAGTCCGGCTGTTTTAGTTCGCAGAGTTCAGATACACGCGGCTACGGTAATTATTTTTTGAGTCTGAAAGCTGAACACTGAGACCTTGACATACTGGAGATGGGCAACAGACTGCTGGCAGTACGGTTTGCGGCTGAGGACGACCCAGCCGTTCCCGGGCCGATACTAGTATCTTGGTACTCTAGCGATTGACAACCAGCCTGTTGAGCGAAACGTGTCTTGCCGTCCGCAGCGATGGATGGCTGTTGAAGTGGTGCTATGCTCGAGCAGAGCCTTCAGTCAAGCACACGCACGGGCCGACTCCCGCACTAAGCCTTCCGCAAAAAGTAAATCCGTTCAGTGTGTACGCTTCTGAACTATTGAAGAGACTTCATGCGGCTACAAGGCGTCCGCGGCTGCAGCAGGCATCGAATGCCATATGCGCAAGTGTCTATCCGAACCAGGAGTTCCAATGCGGAAAGGTTGGGTCATCAACCTCGTGCTTGTTCGCGTAGGATGTCAGCTGCCGACATCAATGAGTATGCTTGCCGGTGCTCGCAACTCATACTTGTCTCGTTGTATCTGCGTCAGCGCTGCTGGATGGTCGCAAGGTGCTACCTATAGCAGCTCCAAGGGCGACCTTGACCTTGGCACTAGACAATGACAACGGCAATCTCGACTCGACCCACTTCAAGGCAGCTGCTTGTAAATTGCCATGGCGCGGTGTCACTTCACCGACTTGATGCCAGCCTATGCTTTTTGAAGTCGGTCCCAGAAGCTCTCGATGAGGCGATACAGGAAAGACGAACGTGTGTGGCGCACCATCTGGAGTAACATGGCCACGAAAGGATCAGCTAGAGAGTATTGGGCAATAGCTCTACTTGTTTGTGTTGATCGGCATACGTTCATCAATTGTAGTCGCCTCTTTTCTTTCATTCTTTTTTGCAGCATCTACGACTCGTCGAGCGACGCTATTACGGCAGCTTCTGCTAGTCTTCATCCCCTATTAATGACCAGCAGCTTCCTTCCGTTCACCACCCCTGAAGCGACGATCTGCCGTCATGCATAACGGACCGCTCTCTACCCTTGCTCGCTCTTTGCTCAAAACTCAACAATCAAGAAGAAATGTCTGAAGCAGGCGTTGTTGATTTCGAACCAGAATCCAGCACTTTCATTGCACGCGGCCTGCGTCGTCTCTGAAGGTTTTGCTGCGGAGGCATGTCGATGCAAGACAGCACAAGACGGGCTGGATGCTCAATTGGTGCTGCATAAGGCCCGCGTGATGGACGCCATGGGCGCATGGACTGCCTGGGAGCCCAATACCCAATCGGACGCTAACGATGCTGGTGGACAGTGTCTGACTGTGTTTCGCTGGGTTGGGTTTATGGCAAGAAGCAGTTTGACCGAAGGCGTGCTCTGTTGGAAAAAGGACAGATGGATGGCGGTCTTGACGGCCAGTGGCAACGCAACGGGGCTTTGCCTTAGCCCTCTAGGGCCAGCTCTGAGATTGGACTGATCATCCCTTCGCCAGACACGCTTGGGCAAGTGCAACAGCCGCGCGGGACTGTTTCGCGAGGATGGCGCGTGATGGTGACGGTCACGCGGATTTAAAATGGACTGTCGTTGAGCAGGCACCACCTGTCTACACGGCATCGCCCTGTTCCCCTGCAAGCAGCTCGACAGCTACCTTGTCGACTGAGGAAGCCTTTGATGAGGTGATGGACAAGAGGGGCTAGTATGAGCTGGAACATGTTGAGACTGTCACGGCGAGGCGCGATGATGTGTTTGCGGCGGTGAAGCTGGAGGCCTGAGGAAGAGCTCTGACTGGATGCTTGGCTTGGACATAAGTGCCACGAGTACGGTGTGCTCCTGACAGCACTAGGATATCACTGGATGCCTGTGCCCCTAGACGATGGTTTTGATTCTCTATTTGAAACGACCTGCAGCTGATGATGATGCATTTTAAACCTGTTCCTTCGATCTACTAGATGATTGTCATAGTCAGTCTTCCTCTTTATGCTTCATCAGTGGCCACGTCAGCAGGATTGCAGCGAGCCTTTATCATGATTTCTGGTCTGTCTTTTGGAGTTAAAACCACCAAGGTAGCCAGCCATACACCTGCTGAGGCTGAGCTGCGGCCTGCAGAATCTTGGTCCTTGGACAGCTGCAGGCTGAGATGTCGGCGACGGGGCCCTGGGTCACGCAATCGGAAGCAGCTCGCGAAAGGCTGCCTGCCCATCTGATGAGCGGCAAGAAGTGAACCCTTCAGGTATCGCGATCGCACACATCGGCCACATCTGTCTGACATCTTTCCATATTGTAAGTCTATCTCTTCGTGGCTGTAATTTGGATCGCTTAGATGGCTGCAACTGACGTCCGTGAAGATGAAGACGTTCAGTTCGAAGCATCTGCTGCTGAAATCGAGCTAGCGTCCAGTGAGGCGACCGAGCCGACTGAGCGCGCCGAGTCCACCGTACCACAAGTCAGTGTAAGATGGCAAGAGACGCGTCGCAAGCTCAAAAACTTTACTCTGTCATGGTTCAGTGTTTGTATGGGTACTGGTGCAGTGGCGCAGATGCTCTACACGATGCCTTATCGTGGGCCCGGGCAGCAAATCGCCGGCATCGTCTTCTTCTTCATCAACCTCGTGCTCTTTACCTTGTTCAGTGTGACGACGTTGGCAAGGTATGTTATGTTTCCGCACATTCCAAGATTGATTCTGCATCATCCGAGCGAGTCGCTCTATGTCGGAACGATCCCCATGGCCATGGCAACACTCGTCAATATGACCATCCTAGCAGGTGCTCACCTAGGACAAGGTGTCATCACGCTTGCCTTGGTTGGCTGGTGGCTCGACGCCGTCATTTCAATTGCCACGCAACTGCTTGTCACCTACTTTATGATTTCGCGTCACGAACACAGTGACATGCGAGAGGCAAGCTCAATTTGGTTACTGCCGATTGTGTCAGCGGCCGTGGCTGCCTCAACGGCAGGTCTTCTCATCCCTTACTTAGACACCTGGAATGCGTATGTCGTTCTCATCGTCGCATATATTTTATGGGGCCAGGGCGTCATGCTAGCGAGCATGGTGCTCATCATCTACTTGCAACGGCTCATCTTTCATCATCTGCCTCCCAAGCACCTGATCGTCTCCATATGGCTTCCAATCGGTTTCTTGGGTCAAGGCATTTTTGCCATCATCAAGCTGGGCAAGCACTGCGATACGATCTTCAAAGCCAAGTCACTGGTCGATCCTTCCTTTCCATTGGCCAATGCCGGACCCGTCTTTTACTACGCCAGCTCGCTCTTTGGCCTTTTATTCTGGGGTTTCAGCTTGTGGTGGCTCCTGATTGCCATCTTTGCCGTCCTCGACCATGTCCGCCTCGGTTTCCCCTTCTCGCTTGGCTGGTGGACGTTTGTCTTTCCCCTTGCCTCGCTCGTTTCGGGTACGTTTGCACTCGGCGAAGCCTTTAGAGCTGAATTCTTTGATGTGCTCGGCGAAATCATGGCTTGGGCGGCGATTCTGCTCTATGCTATGGTTTTTTGGTTGACAATCAGGCAAGCGCATCGTGGCACGCTCTTCTACGCGCCTTGTCTCAATACCAGTGTCCAAGCTGAAAAGAAGGCGTCTCAGTGAAACAATTTACCAGCGACCTTCTTCACGCTGGCGCTCAAGTGTCTGTATCTCCTCCTCCGTCAACGCTGAGCGCACACGGAACTCTCCTTGACGCACCCCCTGCTTGGCTCCAGACGCACGACGCCGAGCGGGTGACTTGGATCGCGACCGAGATCTACGTGGCGAGCGGCTGCGTCGCTCTTTAGAACGTGCGCGACGGTCGCGCGATCGATCACGCAAGCGACGCGCATCACGGTCTCCTCTGCCTCGATCGCGACTCTTGCTTCTGCGTCTCTCTCTCGGCTGCGTTCGCCGACTCGACTGTTCCTCAAACACATTCTTGCCAGCATCATGGCCTCGATTGCTGCGTCCATGCAGAGGTGCGTCCATGCGTGTCGACTTGGTGTGCCCTGGCGATCGACGTGGTGAAGGCGATCGCGAACGTCGGCGAGCAGGACGCCTTTCAGGGGACCGCGATCGAGAAAACGAGCGCGAGCGCGAACGACTGCGATGTCTTCGAGATCGATGATGACGTCGCTTATGATGCGATCGTGATGCAGATCTAGAGCGGGAACGTCGACGGCGTGGCGATCTGGTTCTTTGTCGCGAGCGAGAACGAGAACGAGACCTGGAACGAGCACGTCGTCTACGACCGGGCGATCGGGATGCAGATCGCGACCTGGACTTACTGTGACGACGAGAACGGCGTGGCGGGGTACGAGAGCGTTCGCGCATGGAAGGACGCGCATGTGCACGCGAACGGGATGGTGATCGTGATCTTGATCTTGATTGGGAGGCACTACGAGAACGACGATGTCCACGATCAGCTCTGTCAAAGTCCGGCGCAGGTGTTCGGCTGAGAGACCGTCCACGGCGTTCAGGCTCAGTCATGTCAGACGCAGTCCTGTGAATGGCACGGCGCTCAGCACGGCCCATGTTACGAGGTCCCGTGGGTACTTCTTTAGGTTGCATCGCTACAGCAGAATACGCATTGCCTGGCTGTTGAGACCGCTCTGTAGTCGTACCGGGCTGGCCGCCTACCCTTGTCTGTGCGTTTGGTACATCTAGTCATTGTTAGCATCTGGTGAGAAGCACAGGGTAGCACTGACCTTGGTCCAAACACAAGACGCCGTCCACGATCTTAGTCATTGGAACTGAATGATATGACGTTGCTGAGCCCGAAACGTCCTCGGAAAGACCCCCTTCTTCTGTCATGCGCTTTATCTGTGCTCTCTGTGCATCGTTGTGTCGCTTCTCGGCGTGACGCAAAAACACCAAGATGGTTGTGCGCAAACTACTGCTCGGATCGCTGCCGGCCTTGTCGAGTGGTGATTCTGCACAGATGGGACATGCGGATGGCGGCAAATTGTCAAAGCCTAGAGTCAGTCAGCCGAGGCTGTTGTGAAGCAGTGAGATTCCGTACAAGCTCCACAGACGATGCCATCACAGCAAGCGAGTTTCCAGGCGTCGCGTGCAAGTTGCGCGCATTGTGAGCACTTGAGCCGCTCTGGGATGTTTGGCAACGGGAAGTCTAGCTCCATAGCTGCTCCTTGGCCAGGTCCCAGGAGGACGACGAAGTTCAGGAGACTCAAGCAGAGATGTAGCTGGATACGTGGCTCACTCTCTGGTTCTCTCTCTGCGGTGGTGTGGTTCGATACGACATTGAACGCGAACAGCCACTATTGCAGGACACTTCTCATTGCTTGGATGCAAGACTCTGGCATGGACTCTACCTCAGACTGCATACTACTTAGTTCTACTGACTACAATTGAAGCTGGAGGGACCTCTGTGCTCAAACGCTATCTCTTGACTGCTCTGCCAAACTGAGCTTATGCTGCTATGGACGCCCTCCTAGCGCAAGCGTCGCATCAGTTCACCACCTTTGCTATCCGCTCAGGTATCTCAATTGCTGGCGGCTATGCCATCAAGCAAGTCTCCACCTACATCTCTAAGCAGCCGCAAGATGCGCGCAAGCCAGAACTAGAGCTTCTGTCCAAACGACTAGATCAAAAAATAAAGATTGTCACGCCTGCGATTGATCTGATCGAGATTATCGCTGCAAGAGGCAATACGACACTCAACAGTACTGTTCAGCTGACAGTGTCGCTTCGCAATGATATTAATGACTTTGGTCAGCGCATGAGTGACACCATGACGAGCTTGTCGAAAGGCACAGGAGGCAAAGAGCAAACAAAGGCCATCATCGAGGATATGAAGGCGTTGCTCTCGCGCATTGAAGATGCCGTACCGCTCATTAGCCTGGCATTGACCACCTCCGGTGCCAATTTGTCGGCCTCGCTGCCAGACACAGTTTCGCCCTCGCGCTTGCTCCAAGCCTCGTCCTATCTTCAACAAGGGGATGCGCAATTCAACCAAACACAGCAAGAGACACAGATCGGGCCTTCCTTCTCCCTCAAGCTCTACACTATCTTTGAAGGACACTCTCGACGAGACCCAAAGCTCTCTGACATTACTTGGCAAGAGACGTATGCCAAAGCAATCTTTGAGGTGGTTCGCATGCCGATGACGGCAGATGGGGCGCATAGCCTGGGGAAACCGCTCGAACACCCGCTCGAGTACCTCTATCACTTTCGCGTGACGGAAAATTTGGATGATGGACGTTATCATGAAGAGCTCGAGAGTGGTACGTACAAGCGCGATGCTCAAGGATTTATACGCGGCGCCTCACGCGATATTCCTGTGCACAGCATTGCACGTCTCTTCTTTAGCGCATCGGGTCGGCTCTTGAACATTGAAGATGCGCGGACGCCCGTCTTGGTCTTGAAGATAAACCACGCGCTTCCGGGACCCTCGGCACTCGTTCGTGCCATCTTTTCAAATCAATATGGAAATGACGGTGCCGATCCGGCTGAAGAAACGTCTTTGGAAATACAGTCAGGCTTGATTGAAGACGACCTCGAATGGATTGCGCTCGAGATGTGGATGAATGATGACAAGCAGGAGGAAGATTCCGACTCGGATGATGATGCGTCCGAGCATACTGAGCCCGAAGCCGACAAAGACTCGGCCAATACAGAGCAAATGGACGAACTCGCCATGCAACTCCAAATCTTGAATGTATCCGCCAAGACCCAGCACGTCTCGCCCGTGTCAGGTCAGGAACGCGCCGGTGTCGCCACCTTGTCTCTGCTCGAATACATGCTTCGGCTAGCAGCACTTCAAACAAGCGAACAGACTTCCCTGCTCTCTGTATCCGACGAACGCATCTCGCTCTTCTTACGTGATGATGCGCGTCGCAGCGGTTCAACGCGCCGCAAGACGTCAGACAGACAGGTCGCTGATCCACGCACCCGCAGTGACCGTCATGATACACCGGCAAGTGCAGCGAGCTATGACGAATACATTCCAGGAACGCAGCGTCGGCCGCGTTATCGAGCGACGAGTGAAAGTGGCGGTGGCGGGCGCACTGAATCGCCTGTGCCTCGTCATGTCGCGGCCGCTACTGCTGTTGCTGGTAGAGTCCAGACACCCGGAATCCCTGCACGCTCGCGTTTAGCGCCAGACACAGCTGATACGGAAGAGACAGATGACGAGGCGATTCGAAGGCGGATTGTGCCAAAGGCGCTTTGGGCTGATGGGGTCGACAAGGAGACTGCCGAGGCAAGTGTGCAGTTGGAGGAAACGTCGCCGTTGGCTCGACTCGCAGAAGGGGTTGCCAAGCCAAAGAAACAACGCGTCCGTTGGCCCCGCGTTGCTGCGCTCAAGGCGTCGCCGCCGTCCGAGATGGACAATCCATTCAAATAGACCAAAGCAACTTTTAATTAGCGCATCATGACACAAAAGTTCGTTCATTTCTATCAAAGAGCATTGGGGATGCCTAGAAAAATAATAAGAGATACTGAGCGTATCAGGAGAAGGAATAAAAAAGTGGCCACGGCCAAAGGCTGAGGATTTCATGAACAAAGGGCAAGAGGAAGGCAAGTCGTAAGGAATAGATGCATCAGCCGCCGCCGCTGCGTTTTAAACGGTTTGCGGCGTCAATCAGCGGCGCCAGGGTATGAAGTGGTTCCGCCACATCAAAAAATGGGTGTTCGAGAAGCTTTGTAGAACTCGGCCGGGCCTCGACATCCACTTGAAGACACTCGTGTAGGAAATCGCGAAAGACGATACTCATACCTTCCGGGTTGTTGATTTTGGGCGTGCCGTTGGTTGCAATCAGGTAGAGTGCCCGCAGCGGATTCTCGTTGAGGTACGGCGGCTCGCCTTCAATCATTTCGATGGCCATGATGCCAAGTGACCAGACGTCCACCTTGGCGCCATACTCTTTGCGCGTCACGACCTCAGGTGCCATCCAGTAAGGGGTACCGACCATCGTTGTCCGTTTGGAGCCACAGCCAGAGGAGCCCTCCGGATTGATTTGGGCACAAAAGCCAAAGTCGGTCAGCTTGATTTCGCCGTTGAGCGAGAGGAGGATGTTATCCGACTTGATGTCGCGGTGAATGACGCCCTTTGAATGCAGGTGACAAAGTCCATGGAGCGTCTCTCTGCAGACTGCAGCAATCTGTCCCTCACTCATGATATTGCACGTGACGACATCCGTCAAGCTGCCGCCTTCCATGTACTCCATGACCACCCACAAGTCGCCGCGATAGAGAAATGAATCGATGTAGTTGACGATATTCCGATGCTTTGAACTCTTCATAACGAGAATCTCGTTGATGATGAGATCCTTTTTCGGTTGCTGCGCCAAGTTCATTTGCTTGATGGCCACCGCCTGGCTTGTCTCAATCGAATAAGCCGTATAGACGCCACCGGAAGCGCCCTGACCAATCTTGACAAGCCCGCGATAGCTCTCATTCGGATCTGAAGCGTTGCAAATTTCCGTCAGACGCTTGACGATATCGAAATCACCAGAGTCAGGCTTCTTTTCCCGCCGACGCGCCGTCGCAGGCGCCGCTTCCTGCACAGGTCCCGGAATTGGCGGTCTTTTCACCAGACCCTGCTTATCGAGTGAAATCCCAAGACCTTGCACGGGGTTCGCAGCACCCGTGCTCGCCTCAAGCACCTCTTGCTCCTTCTTCATGCGATTCGAAATCTTGCGCTGCACCGATTGAAATCGCGCCAATTTAGCACGCGCTGCCGCCGCACGGCCCTCAGGGGTCGTTAAATCATGCTGCTTGTCGATTTCAGCAGACGACGCTGCCACCGCCTGTGCCGCTTTACGCGTCTCTAGATTATGACCGGGCGGCAAAGGTGCCACGCGATAGGGTGTCGGTACTGTGAAGCTTTGTGTTGGACTGGGTCCTGTGTAGTGTGCTACGGGTAGTGTACCAGGTGTCGGTGGTGAACGCACTTGCTGGAGCTTCAGACTGTAGTTGTTGGCTGGGACATGATGTGGTTGCGTGGCGAGGCTTGACGTCGAGGGGGCTGCCTGTTTGGGAGGAGGCGGTGAGTAAAGGCCGTTCATATCTGGTGACCGTATGGTCTCTTGCCCTGCCGACCGGACGCGTCCATCCGACACGGGACTCTTGACGGACCGTCCATCCCAAATACCATTATCTTGCACCGTCGTGAATTGCAACTTTTCCCAAACTTGATCGTCCTCTTTCGCTGCAGAGTCCTGGTAGAATTGCACGATATCCATGACAGCCTGTGGGTTTTGCTCTTGCTCACGCCGGGAAATGCCAGATTCGGCCAACAACTTTTGCCACTCGAGCGGCAGACCTGTAAACTCGCCCGTCTCGAGGTCAAACCCGACATGCGTCAGATGGACAGCATCAAACGGCGTCCCAATCGCCAACTTGGCACCGCTTCCTGAAAGACCACTGCCATGGAGACTATGACGTCCATTAGGTGTCATGAGACCGGACATGCCACTAATCAACGACTTGAAGCCTTTTTGTTTTTGTTTACCGCCTGCCTTTTCCGAGCCGATGTTGGGCGACTCGTTGGCAGAGTGATACGTCGCTGTCGATGCAAACGAAGCAGAGGAGACAAGGCCAGGCGTCATGTTGTCCGTACGCGGCGTCGCAGCGCCGGGAACAGGCGACGCTGTAGCCGAGTCTGGGAAATAAGCCTGGCGAGGACTTTGGAGAATCGAAGGACTCGGCCGACCGGTTGCTGTCATTTTGAGGATGCCATTGCCATGGCCCGGACCCGTGCTATGCGCAGCAGTGACAGCCGCATGGCGCATCTGTGGCAGACCCAGCACATCACCTGGCAGCGCATGCGCCGGCTTGGGACTCTTACGGACACCATGCTGTGACATTTGTCGCGTAATCGTGGCGCGATCGGCTGAAAAGGCAGGGATGCCGCGTAAATGGTCGCTTGAACGGCGTCGTGTCGCAACAGGTGCGTTGCGCGTGTGACTACTGCTGTTGCTATTGCCTGGCAAGTTGTTGTTCAGGATTGGGCTTGTGAGCGGGTTGCTACGCATAGAGGCGACGGGACTCTGCGTCATCGATGGGGATTGCATGGTGTTGCTGCGGGAAGGTGGTTTAGGCGCTGATCGCGTCGGCTGTAGATCTGAAAAGGGCAGCGTGGCGATACCCTGTGCCGCGGCCATGTTGGGTGTAGACTGCACCGTTGAAAAGTCGGGCGATGGCAAGAGATAGGATGCTGTCGCTGCGGATAGTTGGCTTGGCTGGTGGTGCTGATGAGGGGAAGAAGGAAGCTTGTCTGGTCCAGGGAGACTTTGCACGCTGGCTGCCAGAGCGTCGTCTTCTGCGTCTGCCATCGCTTCACTTGTCCTGTCCAAAGCTTACAGTACTTGAGGTAATTGTAATCAAGCGACCGATGCTCAAACGCGCCGTTGAGCCAACATGACCTGAGTTGTGATTGAGCGGTGGAGTGAATGTAGATCAGCGCAGGATGAATGCGCTCGTGTCGCAAGAGGGAACTGGTTGAGGAGGAAGCCTTGAGGGACAGATGGCGGTCGCAATACACAGCGCAGTCAACAAAAAGAAAGAACCGATCGTCAGGAGGGAACCTGTGGAAATCAGCAAGCAAAGACCGACTCCTGAGTCAGCAGATGGCCCGTGTTGTGGCTGTTATTTGTTGAAGGACTCCCTATGGATGCGACAAGGGCGGATCAGGAGGCCTTTTTGCGGAAGACTGATCGCGCTCTAACAGAGGGACGGCCTTCGTATCGGCAATGGCTTGTTGCAGAGGTGAATGGACGGGCCGCTGTCAGCGCTTGATGCGCGCCTTGTTGCAGCTATTGAATGGAGTACCTAGGTGGGTAGTGTCTCTCTTCCGTTGATTTGGCAGGCAATCACGTGTCAATACATTAGAAGCACAACTGGGCATACTGTACTTGTACAAGTAGATGAAAGCACTTTTCTGTTATGAGAGTCTAGCAAAAGAGAAGCTCAGGCTAGCATGAAGAACGTAGAAGGGGGCACACTCTAAAGCTCATCGTGGTCATAGGCATCGCCAGCCGACTCACTGCCACCGCCACCAGCACCACCGCCGTAGAGCTTGCTCGTAATGGGGTTGGCCACACCCGAGAGCTTCTCCTTCTGCTCCTCGAGATCATCCTTGTTGGCCGTTTGACCATTCTCCTCCAACCAGTCCAAAGTCTCCTTGATGGCCTCCTGAATCGTCTTTTTGTCATCAGCGTCAATCTTGCTACCGAGTCCTTCTTCATCCGAGAGTTGGTTCTTGAGGGAAAAGGCGTAATTCTCCAATCCATTGCGCGCCTCAATACGGTCACGCGTGGCGGCATCCTCATCAGCGAATTGCTCAGCCTCAGCCACCATACGCTCAATGTCCTCCTTCGAAAGACGGCCCTTGTCGTTCGAGATGGTGATGGACTCCATCTTGCCACCGGCACCCTTGTCTTGCGCCGTCACTTTGAGCACACCGTTCTCATCAATCTCAAAGGTCACCTCAATCTGAGGAACACCACGCGGAGCAGGCGGGATACCGGTCAAGTCAAACTTGCCGAGCAAGTTGTTGTCCTTGGTCAACGAACGCTCACCTTCAAACACCTGGATCGAGACGATGTTTTGGTTGTCACTGGCAGTCGAGAAGATTTGAGACTTTTTGGTAGGAATGACGGTGTTGCGGCCAATCAACTTGGTCATGACGCCGCCGGTGGTTTCGATACCGAGGGTAAGCGGGTTGACGTCGACGAGCAACACATCCTGGACACCTTCCTCGCGAGAGAGAACGGCACCTTGCACAGCGGCACCGTAAGCAACAGCTTCATCCGGGTTGATGTCCTTTGAAGCCTTCTTGCCGTTAAAGTACTCTTCAATGAGTGACTGCACCTTGGGGATACGGGTCGATCCACCGACAAGCACGATATCATCCACCTCGGTCTTCTTGACACCGGCATCCTTGAGCACTTGCTCAACAGGCTTGAGCGTCTTCTTGAAGAGGTCCAGGTTGATTTCCTCAAACTTGGCACGTGTCAATGTTTCAGACAATTCCTTGCCGCCAAAGAAGACTTCCACCTCGAGACGCGTCGACATCTGCGAAGACAAGGTACGCTTGGCCTTTTCAACTTCAGCCTTGAGTTTGGAGATGGCCTTTTTGTCCTTGGAGCAGTCGAGGTCGTGCTTCTTGTTGAAGATCTTGACGAAATGGTCAATGACGCGGTTGTCAAAGTCTTCACCACCGAGATGGGTGTCACCCGACGTGGCCAACACTTCAAAGACACCTTCCTCAATCGACAAGAGCGACACGTCAAAGGTACCTCCACCGAGATCGTAGACGACAATCTTGCGCTCGTCACCCTTCTTGTCCAATCCATAGGCAATGGCAGCAGCAGTCGGTTCGTTGACAATACGAATGACATTGAGACCTGAAATGGTACCGGCATCCTTTGTAGCCTGACGCTGAGCATCGTTAAAGTAAGCCGGCACGGTCACGACAGCGTGGGTCACGGCATGTCCCAAAAACGACTCGGCCGTTTCCTTCATCTTGCCCAAGACCATGGCTGAGATTTCTTCCGGTGTGAATTGACGCTTCTCACCCTTGACCTTGACTTCGACACTTGGACGACCGCCCTTATTGACAATCTTGAAGGGCAAGCCCTTCATCTCCTTTTGAATGTCCTTGTCATCATACTTGCGGCCAATGAAGCGTTTCGCGTCATAGACGGTGTTTTCCGGGTTGGCAGAAGCTTGGTTCTTGGCAGCATCACCGACAAGACGTTCGTCATCGGTAAAGGCCACCCACGAAGGTGTGATACGGTTTCCTTGGTCGTTGGCAATGATCTGAACCCGACCTCCTTGCATCACTCCCACACATGAATACGTGGTGCCGAGGTCCTGTACGTGTTAGTGGACGTGTCTAGTACGCTTGTAAGTCCATGAGCTTGGTCTTGTGACGTGACCAGCTGCATTGGACGCGAAGAGGAGACGGGAAGAGACTTACGATACCGATGACTTTGCCGTAGTTTTGAGCTTCATCGTCTGCATTGAGTGCCGGGACGAAGAGGAATGCAAAAAGTGCAAAGAGGACTGCTGCGAATGAGCTGGTTCTCCTCCACATGGTTTGCTGATTCTTTTGATCAATGGGTGTTGGTTGTGGGAGAAAGCAGAGGATGAGTGGTGCCAGGGTTGGCTTTAAAGTGTCCCGCTGTGTGTGCGATTGGACACGTAGGCAAGAACGCTGGCCGAACTCGATGGAAACAGCCAAGAGAGCAAGAGAAGTGAGTGACCTGGCAACAACGCAAACAGCCACTCTACCTCCAGCTGCCAAATAGCTACTCTCTATATAACAAGAGACTGGCTCGCTACTGTTGAGAATCCCTGAGCATGCCTTAGCTTCTCACTATCGCTGAATCAGTCTCTGTAGCACTGTTAGCAGTGACAAGATGAACTGAAAGGCCGGGGGACCTCTTCCTCAAGCGGCCTTGCAAGATCTCGGCAAGGAGCGACGAGAGTAGGTCTGCTCTGTCTCCACCTGAGCTATAATACTTTTGAGCGATGGTCCCGGTGCCTTTGACAATGCCAAAAGACGCGTGCTCATCGATATCGCGCTCTTCTTATCCAGGTTGCAATACTGCCTTGCAGACGCGTATCAATGACGGCAGTGCCTGTGGCCACGCTCATCGTAGGCTCATCGAAGCCGAGAAAGTGGCCTCACCCTCTCCATCCGGTCATATGCCATGGCGTAGGCGTCTGAAACTTGGTCGCTAGCTCTTCTTTAAACTCAGCCGTTGCTGACAGTGCGGACTCCTCTAGGAAGGCTGTTCGTCATGCAATCTCTCCGCCCACTGACATCTCATACTCTAGATCTTGACGGTGGCAAACGGATTGCCGCTCGACATACAGCGCTAATCGAATGCCACTTGTGAATATGGAGCAAGGTCAAGATGTATTTGATCAAAGCCTCCATGACAAACGCGTCTAGAACTGGTCATAGTCAAGTCAAATCAAATCCATGGCTGCCCATCGCTATAGAGCAAACTTGTACACAGCCGCCATCAATAATGCCGCAATCACCACAAACACACCCATATTACCACTGCCACCGCTCACCCGTTTCACTTGCTGTGCAGCCTGCTTGCTCACTTTGGGCGCATTCGGGTCCACTTTCAAGGTACCGACGAGCAACTTCTCAAGTTGTTCGCGCGCTTCGTCTGAGTGGCCGACATCCTCAAAGGCATCTGACGCGTCCATGCCTGATTCGTTAGACCTGCACTTCTAGAGTAGGGTGATCGAGCGATCGTAAAAGACATACCAGCGACGTCAATCATGACTTCCTCGCCACCGGGGTGTTCATCGAGAAATGGCGTGCAATCATAGACCTTGTCGTGCACAACGATGAACAAATCTTCCTTGCTGACGTGTTGCTTGACCTCTTCGGTTGTAAATTCCTTGGACATGACTGCGAGCGGCGGATAGCTTGTGTCTTGTGTGTGGATGTGATTGTTCCAGGTGGTCAGTTCGCGGCGTTCTATAAATCTTTTTCCCGGTCTGCTGCTGCTTCCTTGCTTTACTTGCTGACCGCATCAAAACTCAAAACTCGAAGTCGAAAGCTCGGCCCGCTGCTAGCCTGTAGACGGCATCTCAAGGACAACGATAGACATGGTAAAGGCGCATTCTCTAAATCTATGATGGCGCAGACTGGGCGAGTAAAAGTGCAGCAGAGCAAAAAGCAAAAGACAAAACCCAACACAAATCAAAGCGACATCCATGGAAAGCTCAGCGTCCATGCCAGCGTGATTGACCGATTGGAGCCGAGTTGGGACCCGAGTACGTTGGACGATCGCGTGGACGATTCAAAGCACCACTGCTACGCCCGCTGCCATAGTTGCCATAGCTGTCATGGCCACCACCGCTGTAACTGCCACGTCGGTCACAGTAATTGTAATCAGCCTCCTGGTAGCGGCCATGGCCATCTGGGCGTTAGCTCATGAACGATTGCCATCTCTCGTCTGCTTTTGCAATGTCGACATCGGCATCCCGCAAACCCCCTTCCTTGTAGAAAAAGATAAAAGATGCCGAGCTTGAAGAGAAAAAGAGAGTTTTAAAAAAAGGGCAGCCCATGAAGCAAACGAAACAGAAGTGAGCGAAATTGAAAATGGAAAAGAAGAAGCGAGCAAGCAAGAAGTGCAGTTGTCGGCATGACGAAGGCAAAGCGTGAAGGCGTTTACCACCTACCTCGTCCACGACCACCGCCGCGACCACCACGGTAGCCGCGACCACCACCACCGCCGCCGCCATAACGCGTCATGTCTTGCAACTCGGGCGGTACCACTTGGTTGGCCTCCTTCAAGACGGTAACAAGGTCACGCGCCTGCTTGCTGTTCTCCTGTGTAAAGAGCGTAATGGCCGTTCCGCTGGCGCCAGCACGACCTGTACGGCCGATACGGTGGACGTAATCTTCAGTGTTGTTCGGGAAGTCGTAGTTGAGCACGTGTGTAATGTTCTTGACATCTAGCAAAGTTAGCATTTGGCAAACAGGAGTGCTGATTGAGCTGGTCGTGACAACCAGGACGATGCCTGGAAGCATCATCCAAGCGAGTCAAAGTAAGCTGCGTGACTAGGTCTCGAAGAACAAAGAAGCGACCAAGGTGCCTCTTCATCCATATTGCGAACGCAAGAAAGAAAACAATAAAGTCGACAAAAGCAAGAGGAATGCGCAAGAGACAAGGAGGAGACAGTCAATGACTTTTGACATATAATCTACTCCCTGCCGCGCTAGCTCCAAGGCCAAACCAAAAGAAGACACTTGTGTGCTAGCGCACAGCAAGCATGTCCTCAACGACTCCTCTCTTCAAGCTCTATTGCCGGCAAAGTCAGTCCATAACAAAAAAGGAGATCTTTTTGAAAGAGCAACGACGCGTCAAGTAGCAAGAGAATGCAGTGCATCGACAGGCACGACACCAAATCTCAAAACGAATTTGAGCGCGCTTGATACATGGGAATGAGCAAAAAGCAACGAAATCTGGTGTTGTGCGCAACAAGAAAGCGCAATGCAATGCATGCCTGTGAGGAGTCAGTAGTTTTGGCAAGGTCAGCCAAAAGACTGTCTTGCTTGAGATGTTTCTTTCCTGAGCGTTAACCGAGACGGTGGCAGGCCATCTTCAATAGATGCCTGCCAGCGCGCGCAACAACTTGACATCAAGACAAGAGCGAAAGGGAATGAGAAAAACTTACCGATACCGCGCGAAGCCACGTCGGTGGCCACCATGATGGGACTCTTGCCCGTCTTGAACTCGTTGAGGACCCAGTCGCGCTCGGACTGTGCCTTGTCGCCGTGAATCGCCAATGCCGGCCATCCATCTTGACGCAAAAACTTTGTAATTTCATCAGCCACACGCTTCGTGCCGGTAAAGATGAGAATCTTGTTTTGCTTGTCCTCCATGGCTTGCTCGAGGTGCTTGGCCATCTTGCCGCGTTTGTCGTATTCGTTGACAATCTCGACAATCTGTGTGATCGTGTGGGAAGCAGACAACTCGGTCGATCCAACCTGGACCTGAATAAAGTCGTGCAAAAAGTCATTGGCAAGACGCTGAATCTCACGTGGCCAGGTAGCCGACCAGAGCAACGTCTGTCGGTCTGGACGAATCTGCTCGACAATCTTGCGAATCTGAGGCTCGAAACCCATGTCAAGCATACGGTCTGCCTCGTCAAGCACGAGGTAGGTAACCCGTCTGAGGTTGGTCTTGCCAGACTCGAGCATATCAATCAATCGACCAGGCGTGGCAATGCAAATCTCAACACCACGCGAGAGATCGCGAATCTGTTGACCTTTGGGCACACCGCCATAGACGCAGGTGTTGCGGATACGCGACGATTGGCCAAATTTAGTGCATTCCACTTGAATCTGGACGGCAAGCTCGCGCGTTGGGGCGAGCACGAGCACGATGGGACCGTCTCCAGGAGCAAGCAATGGCTGTGCGTTGATGTGGACAATGGCAGGCAGACAGAATGAAATCGTCTTGCCGGAACCGGTGGCAGAGATACCAACCATATCGCGACCAGAGAGTGCCATGGGCCAACCTTGTGACTGAATCGCAGTCGGTGCAGAAAAGCCGAGTGCTTTGACTTCGTTGAGGACATAGGTAGGGAAGCCAGCCTCGTCAAACGTCGTGACTGGCTTGGGAATGTCAGAGCCCGTCACCGTGACCTCCTTGGAACGGCGCCAATCTTCAATCTCTTGCTCAGAACGCTCCGTGACGGAAGGATTCTCGCGGTAAAAGTTCTTTTGGAACGGCGTCATGGTGGCAGCGTCCCAGGTGGGTTTGCGCAAGTTATCGCCAAGGGCAGCCATGCGGTCACCACCACCGCCGCCATATCCACCACCGCCACCGTATCCACCGCCACCACCTCCGTAGCTGCCACCGCCATAACCGCCAGATGAACCGCCGTAGCCACCGCCGCCGCCAGAGTGACCGCCGTAGCCGCCACCGCCGCCGCGAGAGCCACCGTAGCTGCCGCCGCCGCCGCCACCGTAACCACCGCCGCCGCTGTATGAGCTACCGCCGCCGCCGTAAGAACCGCCTCCGTTTGAATATCCACCGTAAGACATGATGCGCAAGTCTTTTTTTTTTGTGAAGATGTATGTGTTTGGTAGGAAGAGGAAGAGTGCGAAAGAAAAGGAAAAAAGAAGTTTCAGCCAAGTCTCCGAGTGGGCATGACAAATATCAAAAGTTTGGATCAGGCGAAACACGTGATTTGAATTGAACCGTGCTACTGTGGACACCAGGGGCAGTGTACCGAGGTAGGTAGGTAGGTAGGTAGGTAGAAGTCCAGGACAACGTTGTACAGGTGTGCGATAGCCAGAAAGAAGGAACGGTCGTCGTCTAGTCATCGTAGCAACCTGCTTTGTATTACTAGTGCTACAGCCAATCTGGTTGGACGCTGCAATTGCAATTCGCTCGACACCAACAACCTCAATCTACAGCTCTCACAAGGCAATTCAGAACGTCTATTGTTCGAGGCCGGCCAGCATCTCCTCAGTGTTCTCTCGTGCAAGTGTAATTATTAGGTCGCCCAAGATCGCCTTTTGATAGCCAGCCATACAATAAGAAAAGTAGAATTCCCACTTCCTTTTGAAGATCAGGCAGTCCTCCTTTGGCAAGTCGGCGCCATACTGCCTCAGCAAGGCCGGCTTAATTTCATCCTCGAACCGGTCGAGGAATTTTTCACGCCAGAGACGCAGTGTCTTGCTGTAGTGGCCACCAATATTGATAATCTCATTAACGATAAGTTGATTTTCCGAGCCCGTGTGGATGGCCTGGACGAGGGTGGTGACGGTCGGCAGATGTCCGCCGGGGAAGATCCAGCGACGGATAAAGTCCACTTCGCCACAGTACCTTTCGTATCGCGTCTCGGGCATCGTAATGACTTGAAACACGGCGATACCGCCTTCCTTCTTGAGCAATCGGTTGACACAGGCAAAGTAAGTCGAGAGGTATTCCCTGCCGACGGCTTCAATCATTTCAATCGAGACAATCTTGTCGTAGGCGACTTCCGGCACAGGCAAGTTGCGGTAGTCACACAACTTGACGTCAATCTTCGCGGTAAGGCCAGCTTCAGCAATGCGATCGCGAGCAAGTTTTTGTTGCTCAACACTCAACGTCAGCGTCGTGACGCGGCAGCCTGTCCTCTTGACGGCTGCAATAGCAAACGAACCCCAGCCAGAACCGATCTCGAGGACGTGGTCTGTCGGCTCGATGTGCACCTTGTCGATGATTGTATGAATCTTCTTCATTTGCGCATCATGCAAGGTTGACTCTTTCGTCTCAAAGATGCCGCACGAGTAGGTCATATCTTCTGACAAGAAGGATGAAAACATTTCATTTGAAAGATCGTAATGCGCCGAAATGTTGTTGATGGAGTTCTTGACCGAATTGACAAAGCGCGAGTTCATGAGAAAGTTGATGCCCGAGAAGATTTTCGAGGCATAGGTGGTGGCATCGTTCAGGTTCTCGCGGTTGTCGATAAACATGCGAAACACGGCAACCAGATCAGGACAGGCCACGTCGCCGACCATGTAGGCTTCTGCAAAGCCCAAATCACCCGACATGAGCAGCCGTACCCAGAACGCTTCATTCAATATGCGCAACTCGGCCATCGGTGCATCCTTGTTGGCCACCTCGCCAAACTCCCAGACACCTTGCTCAGTCAAAATGCGCAGCTTGCCGACGGTGATGCGCTTCATCAAGCTGAGGATACTGTTGCGGGCGATATTCACCAGCGGCGACCATGATTTGTTGACAAGGTAGTTGCGCGATGAATCGTAGGCTGACAAGAGGCCGTTATTTTTGGCGTTGAGATCCATAGTGTACAGAGGAGAGGTAGGAGGTGCTAAATGAGAAAAGGAGAGAGATCTATATGCAGGATCCTGTCAGTGTACTGTACAGATGGGGGGGCTTGCGGCTTAAGTAATAGGTAATCTTACCTGAGAGAGGTCGGCCACGTTTTCTTCTTTTGGCCGATCGAGTCACAAGCAACCGACCACAACCCTTAAGCTTCAATGCATGCTAGAAGCACTTAAGAAGTGTACCTAGGTACAGTGTGCAAGGTTCTTGCCATCTAGCTTGCTGATTAGAGAGAACTGTAGCCTGAGATGACACGGGCTCTTCGGAAGAGACTGCTGCATACCGCTACAAATGCAGTGACACAACGCTTCACTGAGCGGGTCATCACTGATACCCCAGAGTCACTAGCTGGACCCCTAGCCGGCTTGTGCTTTGCTGCAAAGGAGAACATATGCACACGGCAGGGCTCTACAACCTGTGCAAGTCGCATTCTAGGCGCAGATGACTCAGATCGCTATGCATCCCCCTTTGATGCTACATGTATTCGCCTGCTGCACGAGGCAGGTGCCCAGCTTCATTCCAAGACCAACATGGACGAGTACGGCATGGGTTCATTCAGCACCAATACACCCTTGGGTCCCGTCCTGAATCCGCATGACCCAATGCATGTCGCTGGTGGCTCTTCAGGAGGCGCCGCTGCTGTCTTGCATGAAAGGGACGGACCTGCTTTCAGTCTTGGCACCGATACAGGCGGCTCAGTACGTCAGCCAGCCTCGCATTGCGGCGTCTGGGGCTTCAAGCCGAGTTATGGCCGCATATCACGATTGGGTGTCGTCCCCTACGCCAACAGCTTCGACACGGTCGGTATCCTTGCAAGAGATCTAGATGTGGTGAGGCAAGTCTATGCTGTCTTGGATCAACATGATTCAAGGGATCCTACAAGCACCACAAATGAGCTGAGGAGAAGACTACATCGAAGAAAACGCCAGACGTCTAGGCCATTCCGGATCGGCATTCCCAGCCAGTACAATGTCGCCGAACTCTCAGAAGAAGTACGCGTCTGTTGGCACAATGCAACAAACTCACAGTCATCCATGTCCTTTCACGCCGTCTCGCTACCTTTGACAGCGGCTGCCCTCTCAGCCTATGCCGTGCTCGTACCGAGCGAAGCCAGCTCGAATCTACAAAAATACAGCGGCCTCTTTTACGGTGCACGCGCGGAAGCGGATCGATCGCCTGAGGGCCATCTCTTTGCCGAAACGCGCGCATTGTTTGGGACTGAAGTCGAGCGTCGCATCCTCATGGGCAATCTGGCCTTGTCGGCCGCTCGATTTGAGCAAGATTACTTGCAAGCCTGTCGGATTCGCAGAATGTTGATTGATGAGTTTTCAGGCATTTTCGACAGACCGCATCCTGTGCTGCCACTTGCCAATGGATCTGGTGAGGACGGCAAGGTCGATTTTCTGCTGACACCCGTGGCGACGACTCCAGCGCCGACTTTGGAGGCCGCCCACAAGACAGACTCTGCAGAAGAACGCGCAGGCGATGTAATGACAGTGCCGGCGAGTATGGCGGGCCTCCCTGCCATTAGCATTCCCATAGGCACAAGCAAGACCGGGCTGCCGATCGGGCTGCAACTCATTGGACAACATGGCGACGACGAAGCACTCCTGGACGCTGCGGGCTTATTCATTCATTAAATAAATATAGTCTATGCTACAACCACCTTTTCATGAACCTGTGGTGACGCCAGAGGATCGCCCGTTATGGCTGTCGCCTTGGTCTGAATCGACCGCTTCGACTTGATCAGCGCAAGACCCTGTTGAATATGATCTTCAATGATAATCTTGAGATGCAGTGCCTCCAACAGACTTGTGAACACACCGGGGTACCGCATCGCAAGCCACAGGTACAAAATGACTTGCGCATGTAAACTCTCAAATTGCTGCAACTCTTCCGGCGTCGAGGGGACACCCTCATCTAGCAATTCGATCGGCATTTCTTCAAATCCGAGCAGGTCGGCCGGTTCCTGTTGGCCGAGTTTTTTGGCCATCTCGATATAGACACGAACACATTGTGGGTCCCGCGTCTTGACAGGCGCATCGGACAGCGTCCATGCATCACTAAAGCGAAGGCCATCAATCCCTTCCAACATATCCAGCTGCTCGACGCGATGACCAATCTTGACCATCTCGTAGAGTTCAGACGTCTTTGCGAAATGCTGCAAGTGCTGCACAACAACCGAGCGCTTGACATCCTTGCCATACATTCGGAAAAAGGCCTCGACTAGTTCAGAGGGCGGCGAGAGGAGCGCTTTGGTGAGATTGATGGTCGGCGTCGCTAGTGCGTCTCGCACGACCGTCAAGTCGTCCTTCTTCATCGTCGTGACAAGACCAGGCACGTCCTTGACGGGGTCTTCGCCATCAACAGCCTTGGGCTTCGCCTTGAACCGTCCAGCACGACCGGCAATTTGCTTGATTTGTGGAATCGGAATGCCTGTCTCTGAAGTGCCATCAAATTTGCGTACCGTTGTAAAGACGACGCGTCTGATGCTGAGATTGAGACCCATGCCGATTGCGTCACTTGCAACAAGCACATCATAGCCGCTATCCGGATCATTGAATAGGCGCGCTTGGGCTGCACGCGTCTCTGGGGGTAACGCGCCATAAATCACGGCGCACTTGCGGCCTGTCAGATCCTCAATGGCGCGTTTTGTCGTGAAGATGTTTTTACGCGAAAAGGTGACAACCGCATCGCCCGCCTCGACTTTAGCCAGACTGTTGCCAAGCGACTGATCTGCCACTTGAAGGCCCCCAAGACGCGTGTACTCGTGGACTTCCACCTCTTCGCCAATCGACGCCGCAATCTTTTGTACGAGTGGGACGACAGACGCCTCGCCGCACATATGAATCTCCTTTGCGGCACAGCCAAGCAGTGCAGCCGTCCAAGTATGGCCACGATCTCGATCGCCAATCATCTGTATTTCGTCCACCACCAAGACATCAATCTCGCGTGCCATGGTGAGCATTTCAATCGTACAACTCGTGATGCGCGCTTCAGGCAAGATTCGTTTTTCCTCGCCCGTTTTGAGGTTACAAGGAACGCCAGCCGCTGTAAAGCGTTCATAGACTTCGTGTGCCAATAGACGCAAGGGTCCAGCAAAGACGCCCGATTCACTTTGCTCGAGTCGTTTAAGAGCCTGATAGGTCTTGCCAGAATTGGTAGGCCCGACATGCAGATGCAGCTTACGTTGCATCGATCGCGCAAGTGGGTACCATTCCGCCGGTAAAGACATGTCGGCCAGCTTCTCGCGCGCCGCGAGTTGTGCCGGCGAGAGCTGACTAATAGAGGCATAGAGCGTAAATTGTTGGACAATCAGGTTGTCCACAAAGCTGGGACCACCAAGCTCATACGCTTGCTTGAGCTCGAGCAGAGTCGGCACACCTTCTACCTTTGGCGCCCAGTGAGAACTCTTCCGAACAGGCAGGCCCTGATAGACAGACGGCGACTGCATTGTGATGGCCGCACAATACTGCCGAACTAGCTTGTTGATCTTTGAATCATCCGCAAGTGACGACGCGAGCTCATGCAGTCGTTGGGAGCTGTACTGTAGCCATGCAATCCGCCGATTGAGCATTTCTGAGAATTTAAAGTAAGGCAAAGGTTCATGCTGTGTCGCAAAGTTCGATTTGCCTTCGAAGCGTCGGGGACGCCAGCGATCGCCATTGGAAGGAGATGATCGGTCCCTTGGCGGTCTGTAAGGTCGTTCTTCCTTTTCTACGAGGCGCGCCTTGATGCGCTTGCTCGATTTGCCGACTGTGCGTTGCAGGCAGGTACAGACGCTGAAAGAGCGCCTGAGAGCCGGGCCCGACGCAAACATGAACAGAGAGGATCCGTCAAGATGAACAGCCCGATGCGAATGTCCTAGTTTCCTACAAGTTCTACTAGATCCATCTACATGGAGTTTGAGTATCGTTTTCTGTCGCAAGTGGCGCATTTGTCTCACGGTTCCTTGCATCTGTCCATCATGCAACTCTCAAGTGCATCATCCAGAGCAACCTCCGCAAGAACAAGCTCAGATCCAAGCGCAATTGCTGTATAGCTAGCTCAGCTGGGACTATCAAGGCGAAAGGAGGAGTTGTTGAGAGTCGTGGCAGCAAGAAAGACGAGCGAGGGCCGCGATATGTTCTAAAGGGCCAGCTGTCATCTACCAGAGTAATCTAGTCAACGACTGTGCTCGTGCGCGCGCCGCAGATGCGTTCGCTCATCGATATCTACAAGCAGAGTAAGCTATAACACGTCGATGGCTGTGACTGACAAGACAGGTCTGCTGACAGAACTCCGAGCGATTCAACCGGCCAACAAAGTACGTCCCATGCGACTTGAAGCGAAACAAGCCCTGACAAGCAGTGGAAAGTCCTGATTCTCGATCGGCAGAGTAGCAATCTCATTCAAAATGTCATGCCACTGTCAGAGTTTTATGACGAGAATGTCACAGGTAACGAGCCCTTTGCTTATTCATCGTCTGATCATCAGATGTCCAAATTATCGAAAACATTCGTGACGCCAATACCTCTTTTGAAGCTGTTTACATGCTCATGCCCAAGCAGGAGGTCATCCAATGTCTTATATATGACTTGAAATCAAGACCAAGTCCCTACGCTGCTGCGCATCTCATCTTTATGTCGCCCCTCAGCGAGGTCTTGCTTGGCAAATTGCGGCCCTTTTCAAACAACATTGGCAGTCTAAAAGAGCTCGCGCTGGACTTTGTGCCGCAGGAGTCCTCAGTCTTTTTGACGCACGATAGTCAGTCGCCCTTCATTTTGTACAATCCCAGCTGTGCGCCCCTGGTCGAACGGCATCTGCACGAAATGGCGCATAAGATTGTCTGCATGTGTGCATTCCTCGGCGAGTACCCAATGATACGCTACTACAAGCCTAGATCTGCGCTCCATGCTGCAAGAACGCTCTCGGCTAAGCTTGCGTCGCTCGTGCAAGCCGAGTTGGATGAGTATTCGCGTAACAATGAAGCTTTCCCGCCACCGACCGATCGGCCGCGAGGTATTCTCTTCATCTGCGACCGGTCTCTCGACATGCAGGCCCCGCTGCTGCATGAGTTTACCTTTCAAGCCATGGCCAATGATCTCTTGCCGATACGAGATGGCGTCTTTTACGAGTATGAGATCCAAAGCGCTAAGGGCAAGGAAAAGGTACAAGAGGTTATCTCAGAGGAGGATGCAGCATGGCTTTCTGTTCGGCATATGCACATGTCCCTGGCAATTGACCGGCTCGTGCAAGACTTCAACAAATTCTCCAAGGACAATGAAAGCTTCACCTCTGATGCAAAGGCTACCAATCTCAACACAATCCGCAACATGCTTGCAGGCATGGACTCTTATGCCCAGGGAAAGGATAAATATTCGCTCTACATTAACATGGCGCAAGAATGCATGAATATATTCGAGAAGAACCAGCTGCCGTTGATCGCACAGGTCGAGCAAGACTGTGCCACTGAACTGAATGTCCATGGCAAGCCACCCAAAGACACGCTGGAAACACTCGTGCCTCTTTTGGACGACGATCGGATAGCGGTTGAAGATCGAGCACGCTTGCTGATGATTTACATCATCTGGAAACAAGGCATCTTTCCAGATGACCGCTCCAAGCTCTGCCGGCATGGCAAGATTCGCGGCCACCTTCAAGAAGCCATTAATAATCTCGACCTGCTCGGTGTACCGCCAAGTAAGACGGCGCGCAACAAGAAGAAGCCAGCGAGTAGCGTGCCTGCCAATGTGGATGAAGCGTTTGAATTGTCACGGTATGTGCCGAAACTCAAGCAGATTGTGGATCAGCATTTCCACGGGGGATTGAGCCAAGAAGAGTTCCCTTATACACGCGACTTGCCACCCGAGGCATCGCCTCATCGTAACTCGGCACAAGGCTCGCTACGGACCAACAGACCAGCCTGGGCCAAGGGACGCGCCAATGCCGACGTACCCCGTCAACGTGTCTTGTGCTTCATGGCAGGTGGTGCTACCTACAGCGAAGTACGCGCTTGCTATGAACTATCAGATGCACTCGGTCGGGATGTCTTGCTCGGCACAACGCATCTGACGACACCCGGTCTGTTTGTCGATGGTCTTTCCAGGCTGCGAACGGATCGGCAAACGCTGGCCTTGGACGCAGACCGAGGGCCTGTCCGGATTCCATTGTTGGAACCACGGCCGAAACCGGCACCGGCACCGGCACCTGCACCTGCTGCCATGCAGAGGAGCTCGAGCCAAACGCCGCGAACGGCCCAACAGATGCCGGCGCCTCAGCAATTGCCCAATGCTGCACTCAAGCACCTGTCGCATACCGAAAGTCGAAATTCACGTGAAAGCGAGCGGTCCAACAAGACGATGGACGATGGCAAGGAAAAGACAAAGAAAAAGTTTGGTCTATTCAAGAAGAAGTGAGTGGCTGCTTGTTAGCTAGGCAGCTACAATTCCAGTCGCTCCATAGGCATTTTATTTAGCTCCGCGCTTCTCAAAACAAAAGGCCGCGTAAAAGCCTGCCGCCTCGCGTTCGTCGCCTTCGATACCCCGCGTGCCATCTTTGCGAACGACACCCATCTTGTCCAGCAGCAGACTGCCTTCAAAGGTATCCTTGTACTCATCAAACACGGCATGGAATCCCTTCTTGTATAGTAGCTCGAGGTTGTACTCCTCGGCCAACGCTCGGAATGCTTCAAAGGGCACGACATACTCTGGCACGATATCAACGGCATCTTTGAGGTAGAAGGTGTATTTGTGTCCGTAAGGCGGTCGAAAGACGACATCCGGCCCTGGCGGCGGTTGATTCTCAAATTCGACGCGATAAATGTCATTGCCCCATTCCTTCTTGCCAGGGGCCAGCTTGGCGACATGGTCGATGATGGCATCCGAGTCGGGGATCGTGCCAAGAAACTTGCCGCCGCGCGGCAACGACGCCGAGACATTGGCCAGCATTTGTCTCGCTTTCGCTTCCGTCTCAAAGGCATAGTGCAAACAAAATTGCATAGACACAACGTCGAAGCGACGTCGATCAGGCGGCAGGATCTGGGCGATCGGTTTGCCGAAACAGTCAAAGGCGTAAAATTGCGCACTGAATCGAACATGGCGCATGTTGCGAAATCGACCGCGCGCTTGTTCAATAGAGACTTCGGCCAGATCAATACCTGTATAAGACGCAACATGCGCCTTGTCCCATTTCATCAAATCACCGCCTTTGCCGCAGCCCAGATCGAGAACATGGTCATTCGTCTGTGCAAAGTTGCGAATCAGCGTCGACTTGATCCAATTATTGAAATTGCGCAGATTGACGATGGGCGATTGATTGCGCTGTTCGCGACCCTGGTTCGGCCGTGCATTGTAGTGCGATCGAACAACCTCACTACCACGGTGGTATTGGTTGCGAACGGCAGCCGCCTCACGTGCTTGTCGATCACGCTCTTCATTCATCCGTAAGATGGCCTGTCGCTCCTCTTGCGCTGATTGAGCATCGCGCCGAGCCGCAGGCCGTTTCTGCCGACGTTGCTCGTTTCCGCGGCCAGGAGAAGCACTGCGTCGCGGCGATCTGGATCGCGATCTCTGTCGGTGACTTGAATGGCGATCACGATCACGCGCCTCTGGAGAGCGTCTCCTAGGCGATTGCGACCTTTGACGTCCTTGAGTGTCACGTGAGACATCGGGCTCAGGTGATGGATCCATACGGGGTCTCGAGATGCGAACAAGTGGCTGAGGCGCACCAGGCTCGCGCTTCTTCATCTTTCCGAGCGTGCCAACTCGAATGGGCTTGCGCTCTGCCGTATTGTCGTGACTGGCGTCTTCTGCGCTTTCTTTGACCGGTTTTGCCGTACTTGCACTTGCATCAGACTTTTTCGAAACAGGTTTCGGCAGGTCTTTATGAGCTTCAACTGCTACAGTCTGAGACGCTTCTTGTTTAACCTCATCAAATCTTGTGCCAGTAGAGAATGAGAGCATATCTTGAGCAGCCTTGAGTGTTTCGGCATCCACATTGTCATTTTGAGCTTTATTTGCAGCTGGAGCATCTGCCTGTTCTACTTTCGAAGAAGCCTCCTGCGAATGTTCCCGCGAGGACACTTGAGCAGGGCGTTCAATATATTGGTTTTTGACCGGGTCAAACATGCCGTCGGGCATTGATACTTAATGATCAGCAGTGAACTTTACGTGTAAAGGGTGATAATAGCAGACGAAAGTGTGTTTGATCTCGAGGCGGTTCGCTGGCAAAACTCTCGATGCGGCCGAAGACACGTGTTGTTCACGACACCAGAATCCGGGCTCCCGACTCCAGAGATCATGCCTCTGGGCAGCCATCGATAGGTATCGTGCTCTGTGACTTGAGATTGAACAAGTTTGAGGCTGGCAACATTGTCTGGCATCAGCTATAGATCGGCTCTACTTATAATTACTGATCTCCTCAAGGGAAATCTTAGTCTCATCTGCATTCTTGTGTTTGCTTGATCTGCTCGACTTCCTTCTCACCTCATCGGTTTGCCACAGTGCTTGCCAGCCTTACTGTCTAATATCTCGACATGCTTCCATCAGCATGCTATGTATGCTACCGAAGGGGCCTCCGTCAGCTAGCCTCCTCGAGATTGACGCCAAGAACAAGGCAAAAATCCACAAGCAGAGATCAGCCGAGCAACTATCGGAGACCAAATTATGGAGGCTTTTACACGTCCATCATGGAGCAGCAGGCTCCGGTAACATCAGAGCCAGCGAACGAAGAGGAGAAGAAGGGCGGTGTCATCTTCTACTCTCGTCTCGCGGGCTACCCTGTCAATCGACCTCCAGAGACTGCATCTAAAATGTACTGCGGTGTTGTTGTTCCGCCAAGACCGGAAGAGCCGCTCAATTGCTGCCAATCCGGATGTGTACATTGTGTCTGGGTATGCCCTTTCAGTTATCGATCCAAACTAACAAGACCAAGGACATTTATCGGGAAGACATTGAACACTATCAAGAGGTTGGAAATTCGGTCTCATCGCAATCACACTGACGGCAGAAACGTAATGAAGCGAGAGCAACATTGACTCGCGAGAAAAAAGGAATTCCAGTAGAGCTTGGCGGAGATGGCAAGGAGCCTGAGGATATTCTCAGTCAGCTTGATCCGGCATTGCAAGCCTTCATCAAGCTAGAGAAGGAACTGAAGGCTAAGCGGGAAAAGTCAAAGGCGCAAACGACCGCGTAGCGATTGCACCTGCCTTGAGGTGCTGGACATACAATGTAGACAAGTAAGGAACTTTTTGTTAAATGAGAGGCCGCGTCATCTACCTAGGTAGGCACTTTCCCTGCAGCTGATTGCGTGGCTGTCGCGTCGCAACGCGAAATTCACACGCAAAAGAAAATCAGGCAGCAGCTGCAGCCTCAACACCACAAGCCATCCAATTGGAACAAGTCGACGTCACGCAACTATTCAACGGTCCCCGCATAGCTCAGGGCTGCGAACTCGCTCAAGGAGCTTCTAGCTTGCTTTGTAGAGGCAGTCTCCACCTGCTTTCATGCACCTGGATGCCGCAAGCGGCTCCACGTCCTTCAAACGAGCTCGTACAATGAGCACCAATAGCCCGGATGACCTCGAGGCAAGTAGCGGGCGGCCCTTTCAGCGTGAACTATCTCAAACGACCGAGAGCGCTCGGTTTCATCGCCCGAATTCAAATGTTCGACCAGCGGCGCAGGAGCAAGAAGATTCGCTGCGAGCGCTTGGCATAGACGAAGCTTTGTCGATCGCACAAGAGGCGGGTCGCCCTCATTTCCTGATGCCAAAGCAATGGTGGTCTGAGTATGACAACTTTATCAATAATGGTGGCCCAGAGCCTGGATTAATGGATCTGGCAGTCTTGCTAGAGGATGAAAGTACGGATACAGTCAAGGCGGATCTGACTGATGACGACTATGTCAGCATCTCGAGCGTCGATGTATGGAGCTTGCTACAGGAATGGTACGGAGAACCTGACGCCCAAGTCAAGCGCCATGCTGTGCTGTCGGGCGATGGCAGTTTCGAGCTCGAGCTGCATCCTGCCGAATTTCACTTTAGCTACTACACGCCGCCCGACAAATTCACAGATGTGGAAACACTGCGCATGTATCGGCACAAGGATGTCGATGGCTTGTACGAAAAGGTCAAGCACATGTTTCAGGTACCAGAAGATCATCAGATTCGCTTCTGGCACACATCATCCAATGGACTCGCCAAGCTGGAGCATCTCAAGAGCGCGATTGCGCGGACACACGACAATTCTAGCGTCGGCAAAGTGACAGATGGCTCCAACTTTTTGATTGTCGAGAGTAGAACGAGTGGAAAGGACAAGTGGCCGCTCGATGGTGTCTCAAAAGAGAAACCAGTGCCTCAGCGCGTTGCTGGTACCAAGGGTCTCGTCAACCTGGGCAATACTTGCTACATTGCGTCTGCGCTACAATGTCTCAGCCACGTGAAGGAGCTGACCGAATACTTTTTGTCCACATATTACCAAGAAGAGCTCAACACCGATAATCCGCTAGGCTACAAGGGCACAGTGGCTACAGCATTTGCAAGGTTACTCGAGCAGCTTTACGGCGACGACAATGCGCGGGCTGTGCGCCCATCTGAGCTCAAAAGTACTCTTGGTGGCATCAATCAAAGCTTTGGTGGCTACCAGCAGCAAGACTCACAGGAATTGCTTGCCTTTTTGCTTGATGCCCTCCACGAAGATTTGAACCGCATCATCAAAAAGCCTGCCACCGAGCGGCCTGATGTTGGCAAAGTGGATGATGACCAATTGTTGCAGCTTGGCGAAGAGGCCTGGCGCTTGCATAAGATGCGCAACGACTCTGTGATTGTGGATCTCTTCCAAGGCGTCTACAAGAGCACGCTCGTCTGTCCCATTTGCGAACATGTCAGTGTCACCTTTGACCCATTCTCGGACTTGTCTTTGCCCTTGCCCTTCACTTCCTACTGGAACCACGAAATCTTTTTCGTGCCGCTCCAAGGCCCGACCATTAACATCAACCTCGAATTTGAACAAAACGCCTCCATTGGCCATCTGATTGCATACTTTGCCAAGCGCTTTGACATACCAACAAATCGCATCACCGGCGTTGAAGTGTGGAAGAGCAAAATTTACAAGGCGTACGCCAATTACATGCCCGTCACAACAATCGAATCCGCTGACATTGCTTACTTTTATGAGCTGAATGAGCCTGATCCTCGCCTAGACAAGGACAGCAAGTCTTTGCTATTGCCTGTTTATACCTTCAACGTCAGTCGTACGAGCCACGTTTTGTCGACGGAGCCGAGCGAGCATCCTTTCTTGATTGTCTTCAACGAGGCCGAGCAATGCAGCATCTCTGCAATTCAGACCAAGCTGCTCGAAAGCTATGCGCGCTTTACCACCTCGGCCGATCTCCTTTCCAGCGAGTTTGCCGATGAAGTGGACGAAGGATTCGCGAGCGGCGAGGACGACGAACTTGCCCGACCCGCACCCAAGGCAAAGGCAAGATCGCCGTTCATCATCAAAGTGGGTCAGTACAAAGGTACAACGTATGGTGGACCGCGTCCTGAACTTTTGAGCACGCGCAATAAGCCAAAGTTCTACGAGCCGCTTCGGCCATTGCCGCCGAGGTTGCCCTCTCGCAGGAACATGCTGGATGATGAGCTGCCGTCGTACACCGCACCCTCACTGGGTCCTTCGCCCGTTTCGGAGATTGATTCGGACGCCGGCATGAAAGACGCATCAGATGACGATTTACCTGCTATCCGCAATCAAGATTTGGTGCAGCAATACATTGCGACACCTGAGCCTGATCCTGTGGATGTCAAGATTGACGACGATGAGGATCTACTTGCCGTTGTTCCGCAGTCCCCTGAAAGTCTACCCATTGAACCGATGCCGGTCGACCCTGAAGAAGCAGAGACGGTGCCCGAGTCTGAGGCAGCTGAATTGCCGCCCGCGTCTCTTCTGCGGGATGGCGATGCCTTCTTTTGCGAATGGCCCGAAGACGTCTATGAGCAAATCTTTTCAAAGGACGCAGACTCGATTGGCGGCAAATCTTTATGGGAGCGCGTAGAGGAACAACACGATGAAGCCATGGACGCGTCCCGACTCCAGCGCGAAGCGAGTCAGGACAAGACAAAGAGTCTCGAAGACTGTCTTGACGAGTTTGCAAAGGAAGAACCACTCGACGCGGAAAACACCTGGTATTGTCCGGAGTGCAAAGAGCATCAGCGCGCAAACAAGACGTTTGAGCTTTGGCGCACTGGCGATATCCTCGTTTTCCATCTCAAGCGCTTCAGCAGCTCGCGGTCACTCTCCGATAAGATTGACGCCGAGATTCGCTTCCCGGTCAAAGGCCTTGATCTGAACGATCGGCTTGGTGAGCGGCGTCTGAAGCAGTCTAAGGGGGCGACGGATATGAAGGATAGCATCTACGACCTTTGCGGTGTCGTCAATCACTACGGCGGCCTTGGAGGTGGTCACTATACAGCTTTCGCGCAAACTTTTGACGACGGCAACTTTCACAACTTTAATGGTAAGCTTTGCATCCATCTTGGATCTCTCACTCACACCCTAGATTCGTCCGTGAATGCCATGAGCGACAACAACCTCGTCTCCTCGTCAGCTTATTTACTCTTCTATCGCCGTCGCGCAACCAAGCCCCTCGGCGGCGACCTTTACGCCAAGATTGAGCAGCATGCGCAGCAACGCCTTGTTAAGCAACAATCAGCAACGGCATCACTCAATCTCATTCGCAAGCGAGATTCATCGGTCCCTTTGGCTTCGGCTGGCTCGTCGCCGTCCGATAGCTCTCTGGACGCACGGCAGGAGCCAGCTGTGCATGTGCCGTTTTCGGGACCTGGTAGACAACTCGGTGGACCTGGCGAAATGCCACGAGGCTTTCCGCTCTCGTCGGGTGTCTCATGGGGATCAGGTCCGTCCAGTCTTGTGCAAGTCAACAATTCATGGACGTTGCATTCGAGCTCTGGTAGCAGTGACAATCAACCGATCAGTGCACCAGCAAGTGATGAAGAGTGGAAGGAGGATGCCAAGGAAGATCCATAGAACAGTTCAGATGAGCATCCATGCATATTGATCAATGATTGAGCTTTCTGGACTTGCTTACAACAAGTGCGGCACATCCGCAGGACATTACGAGACGTTGAAATCATCCTTTGTCAGGCCAGCACCCTGTGCAGAGAGCGCGTCGTCACTTTTCATCTGTGTCGTTGCGCTGATCCCGCAGTTCAGCCGCAACTTCGGCCCGAGCAGCGATGCAAACTGCCGATCATGCCTACAGCGACCCGTGGACGACACCCACCCCCCAAACCATGGCTAAACCCACCTGGGCACGCGCTGGCTTGCTAAATCTCCGGGTTGCTGTCGTCACAGACTCACAGTGTCGTGTGAACAGGCTGACAACCAACCAATGTCAAATGTAGCGCTTGATTGTATTGTCTCATGCTTGATGAACTTCCACCTATAGCGCATGTTACAGCTGCAAGTCTATCAGATCGCTGGGCGCTTTGGTAAGCTTTCAATCTTGGAAGCAGAGGTACAGCGACAGGTTTGAGCTTTTTCCACGCAACACAGTATGGTTATATGAAGATCAGCACGCTGCTACCTAAACACCGGCCCCGGTGATGTCGCTTCATTCTGCCGCGGGATGACTCACAGCCCTGGCTTCTTAAGGCGGCAATCAATCTAATCAAGGCCACAGCTAGCGAGGATAAAGGGACCTGGTCAGCATCTCGTCTCCCGTCAATCACACAGCAAAGATGCCTCGCAAAGGAATTTCGAATTTCCTGCAGCACAAATACGTGCTCATCTTTGCGGCCTATGCATCGCTCGGATCCTTGTTGTATGGTTACGACGGCACTTACTTTTCCGGCGTCGTCGCCATGAAGCGCTTCATCAACGACTTCGGCACCGCCAATGCAGAAGGCGTCAAGGAGATTACACCAACAGCGCTCGCACTCATGACCTCTCTTGTCTATGTCGGTGAACTTATTGGTTCGTTCCTTTACCCACTTGTCTGCGACAGGATTCGCGGTGGACGAAAAGGCGCCATGGCGGCGGCTATGCTTGCTGTTTTAGCAGGTGCCACAACGCAAGTCGCAGCCATGGGTCAACAAGGTGTCATCATTGCCGGCCGCATCATCCTGGGTGTTGGTGTCGGTCTCGTCTCGAATGCCGTACCGCAATACCTCTCCGAAATCGCACCAACGGAGATCAGAGGCGTCGTCGTCGGCAGTTGGCAACTCATCTTGGCGTTTGGACAGATTCTGGGTGCCTGTGTGTGTCAAGGCACCAAGGACCTTTCGAGCACGGCCTCTTACCGCGTTCCGATGGGCTTTCAGATGATTGTGCCCGTGGCAGTGTATGTCTTTTACGCCTGGGTGCCCGAGTCGCCTCGCTGGCTCGTCTCGGTAGGTCGTATTGACAAAGCAGGCGCTGCCCTGCGCAAGTTGCACAAGGAAAAGCTGGCGGATGGCTATGACGAGCAGGATGAGCTCATGCTGTTACGCAAGGACAAGGAACGAGATGACCTGGCAAAGGAAGCTTCGTGGCGCGGTCTCTTTAGCAACCCCATCGAGCGACGCAAGCTCTTCTTGGCGGTCGGCATCCTAGCTGCGCAGCAAATCACAGGTGTCCAATTCTTTTTCAGTTACTTTACCGTCTTTCTCAAAGAGATTGGCGTCCCAAATCCGTTCTTGTGGACCATCATCCTCGACATTTTCGAGCTCATTGGTGTCATCTTGTCCTTTTTCCTCATCAACCGCTACGGACGCAGACCTTTGCTCATTTGGACGTCCGTCATCATGGTTGCCTGTCTGCTTGTAGCAGGAGGTCTTGCATCGGCGGCTGATCAGACAATTCCATACGGCCGCGGTATTGGCATTGTGGTTGCCTCGCTCATCTACGTTCTAGCCTTCAATCTCGCTTTTGGTCCGCTTGCTTGGGTGGTTGCCGCTGAAATGACCCCTGGACCTAATCGAGGCAAGGCCTTCAGTCTGGGCACAGCAACCTTCTGGATCGTTGCCTGGCTTGTCACCTTCACGCAGCCCTATCTGTTCACTGACGCAAATCTTGGCGGTCGTGTCGCCTTCATCTACGCTGGCGGCTGTCTCCTTTCACTCTTGTTTGTCTACTTCTTCGTCCCAGAGACTCTTGGACGGAGTCTCGAGGAAATTAACGAGATGTTTGATGCCAAGCTGCCCCTGCGTGACTGGACGCGTTGGCAATCACCGACGGCGGGACTTGAGGCTGCCGAGATTGATTCAGATCGGTCATCCTTCACATCACCCGACGAGCCAAAGCAGATCAAGACTACACAAAATCCAGGACATCTGGAGGAGATTTAGAAGGGCTTCTCATGTAGCGTGTTTTTCATATTATATGACTGCTTTTTCTTATCCCGTGTTTTTTCGTGAGTCACGTGCATTGCCCTGTTTGTCGTCATAGGCCGGGACGATGTTCTTGATGAGAAAGGCTCACAAGAATCAAGTGCAAAGAAGAGTCTCGACAGAAGGATCATTTGCGACAGAAAAGACATGTCAGCAGTCAAAGAGACCAGTCAGCCATCACCCTATGCAGCTGTTGAGCGCAACTTGAGCAACATGGCCATCTCAGGCGCTCCGCTAGCCTCCACAACCTCTGGCAGTTCGGCCAAAGTGCTTCGACCTGAGATTCCGGCAGCCTTCAAGGTATTGCAAGATTGTCCTCGTGTGAGTGCATTGAGCTGACGTGTAGAAATTCTCGCTGGAAGGCAAGGTGGCCGTCATTACCGGTGGTGCCCGTGGACTCGGCTTCTCCATGGCTCAAGCCATCTCCTCTTGCAACCTGGCTGGTATCGCCATTCTTGATGTGCTGCAGGAAGCCGGAGACGAGGCAGCTGCCGCTTTGCACGCCGAGTTTGGCATCCCGAGCTCTTTTTACAAGATTGACGTGCGTGATGAAAAAGCTGTCAGCGAGACGATCCAGAGCATCAAGCACACTTTCGGCCGCGTCGATATCCTGATCTGCTCGGCTGGTATTTGCGACAACATCAAGGCCGAGAACTACGAAGCCGATCGATTCAGACGTGTCATGGACATCAACGTGACTGGTTCATTCCTATGCGCGCAGGCATGCGCACGTGAGATGATGGAACAGAACCAAGGCGGCAGCATCATCTTCATTGCCAGCATGTCTGGCCACATTGTCAACTACCCGCAGCCTCAATGTGCCTACAATGCCAGCAAAGCGGCTGTGCTCATGCTTGCCAAGTCCCTTGCAGCAGAGTGGTCTCCCTACGCAATCCGAGTCAACACCATCTCGCCAGGGTACATGGCTACCAAGTTGACGGATACCGAGGCATTCCGTGAGCTCAAGACGACTTGGGCTTCGAGGACGCCGCTTGGTCGGTTGGGACAGGATTACGAACTGAACGGTACCCAATCGACGATCACATTACCCCTGGCTAATCACAGGCATTGCGCAATTCCTTGCTTCGGACGCAAGCAGCTTCAGCACCGGAGCAGACTACCTCATAGACGGTTCGTCCTCCCATGGAGCCAATAGGCATGCTAACGCCCAGGTGGTTACACGATTCTATAGACACTGTAGAAATCATTGCTCTTGTCTCAAACTGGGATACTACTTGATCACGTCCACCCGTCCACATGAACTCCTCTGAACGAGACACTCCTATTGCGAGCCCAACAAGAGTGACAAAAGTAATCCTCCGAGGAAATATTTGCTATAATACAATGAAATGGGTATGCTAAGACATGAAATTCTAATCAACGACTGGTCAGCAGCAGCTCCTCTCCGTTTATGCGTTCGCAAGTCCACGTCGCGGCGCCGTGCGACGCCTCTCGGCCACTTGACGACGTGCTTCACGCCTCGTGAGACCTCCAAGAGGGTTCTGGATAGCAGGCAACGTCGGCAAGGGCGCAGGAAGCGTTGGCGCTGCCAAGGTTGGCAAGGCGAATGTCGGCGCAGCCAAAGTTGGCAATGCATCTGTAGGCAGGGCAAGCGGTGGCAGTGTGGGCAACGCAGACGTAGGTAGCGCGAGCGGTGGCAGCGTGGGCAATGCATCTGTAGGCAGCGCAAGCGGTGGTAGTCCATCAGTAGGCAATGCAAGCGGTGGTAGTCCATCAGTAGGCAGTGCAAGTGTCGGCACTGCCAATGTTGGCACGGCAAGCGTAGGCAATGCTAGCGGCGGCAAGCCGTCTGTCGGGACTGCGAGCGTTGGCAATGCAGCAGGCGGGAGAGTCGGCGCAGGGGAGAGGTTGCCAATCAATGACTGAATGGCACCGGGAATGAAGCCAGGGTCGAGGATATCACCGACTGAAGGCAAGTTGGTGGCAATGGCAGGTGGGATGACTTGCGTCAAGATGCCATCGAGAGTGCCACCGAGCGAGGCAATAGCACCGGGAATGAAGCCAGGGTCGAGGATGTCACCGACTGAAGGCAAGTTGGTGGCGATGGCAGGAGGAATGACTTGCGTCAAGATACCATCAATGGTACCACCAAGCGAGGCAATGGCACCAGGAATGAAGCCAGGGTCCAAGATGTCACCAAGCGTCGGGAGACCGTTGTTGGAAGGCGGGAGCGTTTGCATAGGAGTACCAGCGACCGAGCTGGCAGGAGGGAGGACCATGCCGCCACCAACGACACCAGAGGCTGAGCCGGAAGCTGCAGGAGGAAGAACCATGCTGCCACCAGTGGCACCAGAGCCAGATGCTGCAGGAGGAAGGACCATGCTGCCACCAATGGCACCAGAGCCAGATGCTGCAGGAGGAAGGACCATGCTACCACCAATGGCACCAGAGCCCGAAGCTGCAGGGGGAAGGACCATGCTGCCACCAGCGACACCAGAGCCAGATGCAGCAGGAGGAAGGACCATACCCACACCCGGCATACCAGAGACCGAAGCTGAAGGCACGATGCTGCCACCTGCACCACCGGCGGCACCTGATCCTGTCGCAGCGGGAGGAAGAACCATACCGCCGCCCGGCATGCCAGAGACTGATCCCGAGGGTGCAATCGAACCGCTGATGGAACCACCATTGTTGGGCAGAGGGGCGATACCACCATTGTTACCGTTGTTGGAAGGCGGGAGCAACGTGGCGACTGAAGGTGGCAGAGACGAGAAGCTGCTGCCGCCTGGGATAGAGCTAGCGGGCGTTTGAGGGAGTCCGCCAATACCGCCGCCATTGCCGCCAGGGACAGTGATCGTGATGGTGGTAGCAGTCGAGAATGAGTTGGTAACAGTGCGGGTCACGTATACGGTTGAGGTCTGGCCGCCAATGAAGGTGATTTGAGGCACAACAATGACTTGGACAATGGCCTGGACCGAGCCGGGGTGAGGAACAACGGTGACGATGGCAATTTTACCAATGGTCGAGGTGATGGTTGACACAATTTGGTTCGTGACTGTTTGGCCGTTGGTAATGACCACCTGGTTGGTGATGATGGTCTTGTAGACAACGACGGTGTCGCCGTTACCAGGGTGCACACCAGAGTTGGAGCCAGGCTGGGAGCCGGGACCGCTGGCGACACCGGTACCGCCGCCATGACCGACGGGCGTAGCCTGCGTAGAGCCTGGTTTGATGACCACGGTCTGTGTGATGGGAATGATGAGGGTCGTGACAGAAGGCTGCACAAAGACGGTGCCGCCGCATGTGAAAGTTTGCGTCACAGTCACGGCAGTCGCAATGGCGGTCGTCAAGACACCAGTGACAGCGGGACAATTGGCTTGACCACCAGAGCCACCATTCGGGCCAGGGGCAGGGCCCAAAGTCGGCGCCGGCGGAAGGACCATCTGAGAGCCACCCATGCCACCAGAGATGGAGGACATCATTGAGCCACCACCCATCGAATTGGGTTGCGGCGAGACACCGCCGCCGCCCATACCACCAGGACCAGCAGGTGGAAGTGTGACCTGAGCCATTGTAGGGACATCGGAGCCAGAGCCCGAAGCCATCGAACCGATCATCATTGAGACGGGGTTGCTGCCTACAGGAGGCGCAGGCGCCAGTGTCGGTTGTGGGACAGGCAAGATGCTGAAGCTCTCGCCAGCAGAAGGCATCGCCACAAGAGTTTGTTGTGGGATCGGTTGAATGCTAAAGCTCTCGCCGCCACTGATTGACTGTGCGAGGGTCGCCTCGAGGAGGAGAACGAGGGACAGGAGCGTCTGCCTCATGCTTGTCTGATGAAGGTTGACTGAAGGTGAGTGTCAATGAAGCAAAGTCGCGAAGAATGATCAGGATCCAACAGCGCACCGACCTGGTCTTATGGACTTGGACGAGGACTCTGTGTGTTCCTGGTTACTCCTCATCTCGAGGTTCAATGCCAGCCGTCAAGCGGACTCGTGTCGATCGAGCATGGCCTTGGTCATCTGCACCTGCCCTCAGCGTCAAGGCGGACCCGAGAGGCAGAGGTCCAGCAGAGTGGTGCTAAGAGTCTGAACGGGAAGAGTTGTGTCATCTCCGCGCGCTTTGTCTATCAGTTAAAATCCACGCGAACCGTCGCGCGCACAGGTGCACGGCCGTTGGCTGGCTGAGCGATGTCTCTCAGATGGACTCTTGTCATGTTGCAGCCGCTGCGGGCCGGTCATACTGGCCTGGCCGACGGGTGGTCCCTCCCACCACATGGAAAGTTTGAAGGGCCATGAGCAAGCTTCTAGAGACAAGTTCGCGACAATTTCCAGTACGTTGGTTTGATGCGGGGTTTTTTCAGGCGGCCGTTGGGCTCGTCTGTCAAAAAGCGGGGAGGCCCGCTCTACTGCAGCTCAATTGACATGAAGAATTGGGAACCGCATCAATATTGTTGCAGCCAGCGCTACCGCCTAGCATACGACCTAGTCATTTCGAGATGCAGAAGGTGCAGATGCGCACATGAATAGACTTCTGTGATTGTAGTCTAGATGGTCAACGTCACCGGCGCAATCTTAGACGCTGATCTGAGCGCTAGCGGGTGCGAGCTTGGACCGCCGCAAGAAAGCAAAAATAGAAGCAGCCTTGATGATGAGCGCTAGCGCAACCCAGGCATTGTCAACGTACGAGCTCGAGCAATAAAGTCACGATGAGATTGCAGGGCCTGTGCAAAAGTGTACCGCGGTCGGTGCCCTGTTCCGCACTCATGAGCAACAGCTGACCACGGACCGGTCATGACTAAAGATTGCTCATCGCCATGCTGCAACTGCAAGTGTCAATTTGAACAAGGTTTGGCACGACTTTGACATCGTTGATTGGGTAGGCTGCTCAACGTTCACGAGGCAGGTTGTGCCACGCCGCTGGATCTCAAGTTCGCATGGCTGGGCCAGATTGGGCGAACGCACGAAAAAAGAATAATTCACGTGATCATGCGGCGCGCACTTTGGCAGATCTAGAGGTCGACGCGACGGCTAATGCATCATACGCAACACGAACGGAAGCGCTAGCTGAGATAGCTGCTGAGCCTCGAGCTAGCGCTTTGCACGAATCTGGCTATGAGGCTCTCTTGCTGTCTGGCGGGCTTAGTTCTATCTGTACGCCATGAATGACCAGCGTGCTCACGTCAGTCGCGCCTGTGCTTCATGATTACTGTGCTTGCAGGTAAGCTTGGTGCTCCACGGACGACAAGATCGCGACCACCAGGCGCGCTCTCAGGACTCATTGAGTCGCGTCACAACTTTCTTGCACCCGTGATCAAAATTGTGCGCGCAAAGACCTCAAGTGAACTTGGGCTACTCCAAGAACGGAAAGCCGCAAGGGCCATCGAGCGCGCTTGCTTGCTCAATCAGTCGTGATGCTCATGATCATAGCCCATTTCGAGATTCGTATTGAGCTCGGACATAGTTGCAATCATTCGAGCTCGAGCGGCGTTGTCAAGCGACTTCGAAGAGATTTTAAGGGGTCCGCGCGACGATCTCAAGGCCTAGGCAAACACGGCACCGGAACAAGTTGCTTGACAAGAAATGGCGATATGCTATGAGTGCATCACCTGGCTGTCAACATGCAATTTTGACAATCCCATCTTTGCCTACGTTTCCACTTCCATTGGTACGACAATCTCTGATGACGCAGGGTTTGTTGACGACTCGACTTTGGCGGTCGTGCTATCTGACAACATTACAGCGTCGGTAGCGACCTGCGCAGCCGACACTGGTGAAGTCGCCTCTCCAGGCGCATCCACCTCATCGTCATCCGACTCAATCTTGCGCTCAATCTGGTTGAAAACATTCTTGAATAAGGCCAAACGATCAGCGTCAGGCTGGACCAAAGCCGACCAGTCTGGCTCAAGCGCCGCGATAGCTTGACGTACAGCTGGCTTGACGTCTGATTTGTTGCCAAGCTTCTGCGGGTTGAATGCTTGGCATTTTGCATCAGAAAGGTTGTAGACGAGGCGGAGATGACTGCGAAGGGAAGCGCCAAGGGCCAAGATTGCGGCCGCACGATGGTGTTCTGGCGCGACTTGCATTGGAGCACCCTCTGCGCCTGCATCACCTTCCATCAACTGAAGAAATGTGAAGCCGGTAGCAGATGCAACACGATCTAGACCAAAAATCAAAAAGTGCACCTCCTCGCCGGTCGCAAAGCTGAGCTGCGCCACCTGTCGTGCTACAAAGGCAGCGTACCGGACATCCGCCTCGTTGAGCTTGCTCAGCTTGTCCAGGTTGATGTCGAGGGAGCGCGCAATGCCCGTCAAGAGCCGCTTGCGTCCACTTCGGTTGTTACGCACGACGCTGTACATGGGCTCTAGCAGTGCTTTGTCAGCTCTCGCGCCAGACGCGTTGCCGAGCGCTTCTTGGTATTGGAAGGCGGCGCGGACGCCATCGAGGTAGCAAGAGTCAATGAGGGCTCCGTGTTTCTCGCTGATGGCCACATGCGTCTGCAAAGCGAGCGTTCGCAATTGCGCACTCGGGCTCGTCTCGAGCGCAATGACGGTCGGTACGCAGTCGCGTGGATTGGAGAGTCCTTGCAGCACAATCTTGCCAAGTACGTCGAGTGCCAAAAACGCAAGCAAGTCGTCGGGCCCGACGGCCGCCTTGAGAAGGTCTTGCAGGTAGCGTTGCATCAAGCCTGGACTGACACCGTCCGTAGCAAACTTTTGTGTTGATCCAATGAGTACCTCGACGTCAACCTCAGCCGCACCAGACTTCTTACCCTTGACGATTTGCTTGCCCTGGCGCTTCTCCGCTTTTGTGGACTCACTCGCCAAGAATTCTTGAAAGACGGTGACGAGCAAACGCTTGAGCTCAATCGAAGTGCCGTGCATGATGTCGTCCATGATGACCAGCACCGCTGCATCTTGGAAATGTCTGGGATAGCTGATGCAAATGTTGGCGAATGCACGCACAGCCGCCTTCTGGCTTTCCGAAGCGGCACTCAGCTGACCAGGCGGACAGAAGCCAGTGACAGTCTCGAGAATGCTGCGAACGAATCCTTCTTGCGAGGTGATATTTGGCCAGGTGGCAGTCAACACGGCTGGATCTGTAATGACGAGATGGCGCCCGAAAAGACCAAGCAGAGAAAGGAGCAACACCGCCGCTTTCGTTGTCTTGGGCTCCACTTGACCTTTGAGATTGACAAGCTTGGCTAGACATGATTTGATGGTAGACATGATGCGTCGGTAGTCGGATCTGAGACGAACCACCTCGCACAAGCACGGCACCACCTGATTGAGCGTTTTTGTAGGCAACTTGGTCAATTGCTCAAGCAAGATGCCTTGGACTTCTATCAAAAACGCTGTGCTGTGCGATGCCTGGCGTGGAATCACGAGCGTATAGATAGCCGCCACGTGACTTGCTGCAAGACGCTCGAAATCACCGGCAGCGTGCGAGAGGAGCGGTTTGAGCGACTCGACTTGCGAAACTGTCAAGACGGTCGGCATGGCAGAGACGATAATTTTGAGTGCCAAAAGATGTTGAAGACGCGGGCGCATTTCGGTGCCATGCAAGATTTCCGACAACATGGCTTGTGTTAAAATAGAGAGGAGGTATCGAGGTTGATGCCTGACTTCTTTGCTTTCAAGCTCACTGTAAGTAACAAGCAGCTCTGTCAGCAATTCCACCGTTGCTTCTTGCTCAGAAGCCGCCAGGAGACTGACAATCTCGGCCGTCCCCTGGATACGCTTGCGTAGCTTGATGGGCAAGGCCTCGATATCAGACGCGCGCTCGGTAAATTCAAGCTCTGGCCACAGAAACCACAATTCCGTCAACGTCTTGGCGGCCAAATCCCGCACAGTCTCTTCCTCATCACGCAACCGCAACAAGGTTCGTTGTGCAATACTCGCTCGCAGCTCAGCTTCCTCGTTGTGCGTGTAAATATCACGCAAGAGTTTAACGACGCGTTTCCGGACAGCGGTGCCCGTATCGCACAGCCGATCACTCAGCACGCCAAAGTAAGCCTTGCCCAGTGATGCATTCGCAATGATGTACTTCCCGAGCAAATCTAGCGCCGCATCCCGTACTTGGGGTGACGTGTCTGACAAGCGCAAATTAACCTGCGCTTGCACGAGTTTGAGGGAGAGCACCGTTGGATCTGTCGAACTGAGTGCGCCGAGCGAGCGTAAGGCTTTCGTGCGCAGGGTGGGCTGTGCATGATCCATGACAGACAGCATACGTGGCAGGATGGCGTCAAACATGTGCAAGAGTCCGTAAAACGTCAACAATGAAACACAGGCGCGTGTGCGTTCAGGCCCCGTCAGATCCTCTGCCTGTAGACTGCGCCAGGAAGCGAGATCTTCCGTTGCATGGAGTTCAGCCAGACTTGTGGCGACTTCAGACAAATCACCCTGGAGTCGCTTGTCGTCGATGCGATTCATGTTGCCTGCAAGGTTTGCGATGAAACATGCCAGGTGGAGTTCAATGACGGACTTGAAGTGGACATCGGCGCGTGCTAGGTCATGTAGATGAAGGAGTAAGCCTCGCTCAGCCGTTGCCAATGCATCAAGCTGCTGGCGCGTCGTCTCAGCCGTCAATTCATACTTGGGCAGCGCAAACAAGGCTGCCTCTGTTGCAGAATGCTGATCCGGTAACGGCGCCTGTAACGACATGCCGAGTTCACGAATGCGTTTGGCCATGGCACAGAGCGCATCGAGGGCAAAACTCTTGATCTGAGCACCCGACTTGGTATCATCAACAAGACCAATCATCTTGCGCGCAATCAACCGCAACAGGATTTCCGCAGCCGGCCATTCTGGCAAGGCAAGGACTGTGAGAAAGTCTTCGACAAACGAATCGAGCAAGGCGCGCAATGGCACATCTTCAGCCGTGATGGCCTTGTTGGTTTTCATGGCCCGATCGAGCAAGAAGTTGACAATGTAGCTCGCCGTCATGCTTGCGGCGCGTGATTTGTCGACAGAAGCATAGAGGGCTGGCGAAATGCCCGAGGTGTCTTGTTGCTCAGGTTCAGCCGTGTCGTCGCCGTCTTGCTTTGCTTTACTTGGCGTACGCGGCAGCTTGAAGGCTTCCTGCTGTTCAGGCGCAACGACGGCACTTGCTTGGACGAGATGGAGAAGCAAAGCAGAAGCAAGTTGAATCGACCGTCCATCACTCAACTTGTAGCGACGTGCTCCCTGTCGTGCTGTCGAGAGCTTGTTGAGATTCGTCAGGACTTCTTCAAGAATGAAGCGGCGTTGGCTTGTGTAGGTGACAAAGATGGCTTGCAAGATTGCCATTGAATTGAGCTTGAGTGCTTCGACCGTGCTGATGGAACACGTCGCGTGATCTTTAGTCGGTGATTCAGAAAAGATGGTGGCAATCGCCATGAATTCGATGCGCGAGAGGACATTCTCGCCGACGTCAAAGGCGGCAAAGAGCACGGCAGCTTGTTGCAGAAATTGGACGTTGAGAGACAAGAGTGGACTCAGCACCGTCTTGTGTTTTGCAATTGCAACGAGCTTTGCATCCGAAAGCTTGAACCAGCGTGAAAACAAGTCTTCAAACACGAAACGTGCCGTGTCAATCATAGCGAGGAGGATCTCTTCCGAGAAGAGTCCGCGGTCTTGCTCCACAAGTCGCAGCATTTCAAGCACACACAAGGCACTCAGCATGGCATTGTGCGCTGCATCCATGACACACAGCCACTGCCGCTCGTTTTCTTCCGACATGTCTTCTTCCCATGTCTTGAGCATGACGACATCGCCTACTGTGATGGAGCGTGACAAGATCCGCATGAGTCGAGCAAGTGCTTCCTTGTCCACATACGCCAACTGCCCTGCCGCCGTCGCGCGTCTTAACACATTGAGCAACCGACTCGTGGCTGCCGTCGTCATCCGTTTCTGCGCGCCAGCGACATCGAAAGAGGTTTGACGCCCTTGCGTTTGCTGCTGCACCGTACGATCGGATGTATCTTGCTCAAGGGCATCTTCCGCCTCAAAGAGATCATCCAGTGCCGAGCATGTCTCTTCCACGATTTGAGCATTCTGCGTCTTGGTATCGACGAGGTAGCGTGCATCGGCAAATTTGACTTTAGGTTTTGTCGAGGAAGGTGGCGCAGAGGTCGTCTTGGTCTGCTTGCTGGGTGTCACAGGTGTTGTGCCATCCATGACGCCTGTACGGTGAGGGTGGGAAGGTGTGCCATGCTGTGTACCTGGTCTATTGCAAGAGTCAGTATACCATAGACATAGAGATCAAGCGAGGGAGACTACGTACAAACCTGCTTGCAGCGCAGTGCGTTTGAGACTGTTGGGTGAGGCGCGTACCATCTCAATGACACTGTGTGTGCTGCTGAGGGTCGAGTCACTGCGTGTCGGTGAAGTGGGTGGGACTGATTGAGGTGGCACAATGGGAACAGGGGTAGTCTGGGTGGATGTCTGCACGACAGGTTGAAGGTGTGACGGGGTAGCGACCTGAGGAAGACCAGGAGGAAGACTTGATCTTTGCTGAGAGTGCGTCGATGTCTGAGGGTGTCTTGCGTGTCCTTGCTGTATGGGCTGAGACTCCCTATGTTCCTGCTGTGTGTCGAGTAGGACCTGTCGCTGCTGTTGCCGCGTAAAGCGATCGAGCAAGAAGGACGCCTCGTCACTCAACACGACAGAGCCAGGTACAAGCCTTTCTTGCGTTATGTCACTCCGAGGATGCCTGGCAGATCAGTCAGTCTGTCCTTCCAAACAGTCGCATGAAGCAGTGAAAGACGTACAGTTGCATAGAGAGTTGCGCTGCTCGCTGAAGAATGGCGCCATGACATCTGTCGAGCTGTGCTGTCTCTTGGTTCTCTTTGCTCGCCGTCACTGTGGCACTTAGATCTTCTGAAGGCGGCAATGACACAGTTGGCTCATCAAAGCTCTCGAGGGCAAACGTCCGGTCAATACAGGCGGCGAAGGATGTCTGTGCGAGCAGATTGTCGATCGGGTCTGCATCCATGGCCTGCGTTGTTGCAGGTCTTGTGTAGTCAACAAGAGTCTCCTGATGAGACAGACAGCTTAACAGCTGCTGATCATACAGAGGGTTGTATCAGCCAGTCGATGATGCTTGCACTGCTAGAGCCTGTTATCTTGAGCTATAGTTCTAGCACTTGCGCAGGTGTCTTGTCGCGTTTGCATTTCGCTTTCCGGGCGCGACTTGGCAACAACACAAGAAGAGAAGAAAAAGATGCTACCTAGCTGGTCGTAGGAGGGATGCAACGCAAGCGCTATGATTGAAAAAGGGAATGCTCGTAGAAATACACAGCATAGGCTCAATACGCCTCTTCACCATCACCCATATCATCGTGATCTTCCGCGCCATCGGAAAAGTATTCTTGCTCATAGTCATTACCCCCTGAATCATGTTAGCTGCCGTCGCATCATCGATCGGAAGGCGCGTCTTACCATCCTCGCTGAATTCCTTGTCTTCATCCTCAGCGTCCTCGCCTTCTTCGGCTTCCTTCTCCGACGCGACCTCCTCATCGCCGCCTTCTTCATCTGCCTCGACCGTCATGTCAATGTATCGTAAAATGTCAATCTTCTCATGTTTCCGCTTCTTGCGCGGTCCACCGGCAGGTTGCAAGACACCATGGAGTTCCTCGGGGAAGAACTTGAGATCGACATGCAAGTCCGCCAAAGTCTGCGCCTGCCTTCGTTTCGGCTTATATCGGTCACCAAACCGCTCGACGCCATCCTCTTCAGTCAAATTGGCACGTTGCGCCTCGGTCGTGATGAAACACGCCGACTCGACAAACAAGTGTTGCATCTCCTTGTAAAACTTGACTTCAAGCTTTTCATCCTCCGTCAGTTTCTTGAGCGGTGGTACTTGCATAGGCGGGAAACGTTCTTGCGGCTTGGTCGGGACCAGTTCGCGGAGTTCGGCGAGGGCTGCTTGGTTATTGGCCATCGGGCCGCCCTAGAGCTTGTCAGTGGTTTGTACATGGTTGCTGATATGATGGTACCATGCGCGGCCCTGTTCCCCGTCCTCTGCCTCGACCTGCGCTCATTCAAGGGCGCGTCTCCTTGTGAATGTCTTGCGAATGCTGGCTAATGGATGCTGGCTTTTACTGTCAAAAGACAAGAGTTGAGTTGATTAAAAGAAATTCAAAAAGCGAGAAAAAGACAGTTCTGACAAATATCAAAAGTTGGAACCAGCGAGTCAAGAGACCTTCTACGTACAATGTATGTACCAGCACTTGTCCTCTATTACAAACTGGGTCTACGGATATTCTCGCGATACTGCCACGGTACATCAAGTTCTGGCTCTCAAGGGATCATCGCCTGCCAGTCCTTGCCCTTTACAAACAACTCCTAGGCCATGCAGCTTCGTTTGAGCAACCCTTGCAAACCCGTCTCCGGACGCTGATTCGGACGCGCTTCAAAGGATCACGGGGAAAGGGACTACGGTCGTTGAACCAGACGCGGGAGGCCTTGCAGGTGGCGAGCGATGCAGAGCAACGGCTGGCGGCGGCGAGAGCAGGGGATAAAACAGTGATGTCGGGATTGAGGCAGGCGTTTGGCAAGCCTCTTACCAGCAAGCAGGGCAAACCTTCTCCTGCTAGGCAAAAGACATACACAGTGTCCAAGCCATTACGGCAGAGGTCGTCCCCGGAAGCCCTCATTCGGCCGCGTAAACCGGTACCACTCAACTATGACTCCCAAAAGAATCCGTTCTTTCGCTACCGCCAACATAATCAAGAACAAGCCATGACGCTCGCCACGCGCCAAGTACAAGCGCAACACCGGACAGACCGCTCAGCAATGCTGCAACATCTAGCTTTGCTCGCACGCGCCGAAGACTGCTTTTATCGTAGCTTGAATATGGTTCATGAAGCGAACTGGGGAGTCGAGGTCGGACTGGCGCAGGCAATGCTGCATCAACAGATGCGTCAAACGAGTATTCGTCAATCAGAGCTATGGGATACGTTAGAGGCGGTGCATGAGGAACGGTGGCGACGGTACTGGGAAAAACGTGCGATTTACCTGCAAAAGAAGAATGCAGCGCGACGCGCTCGACAACGTCCTGCAACACAGTTAGATAGCTAGCTAGCCTAGGTCACCTTGATGACGCCAATCATAAAGACGACACCCAGCATCGCGACAAAGATAGCCACAAGCGACAAGCACGTCGTGCTACTTGATTTCTTGGCATACTGACCCAATCGCCCACCCGTCGTCTTCATTCGATCGGCATTGCGATTGAGTGCCTCGCCCGTCTTGTCAATCAAATCATTATCGGCCGTGATGGCCTTGCCAAAGGCCGTTTGACGCTGCCGCAAGGTTTGTGCCATGTTGAGCAAATCATCCGTCAGAGATTCTTGCTCATTGCGATGGTCTTGTAGAATATGTTCTTGGGTTGACAAGGTCGATCGCTTCGGCCCGCTATCGTTTGCTTGCTGCTGCTGCTGCTTTTGGCGTTGCACAGCTGCAGCAGCCTCTTCCTGCTCTTGCTGCACGCGTCGCGCCGCTTCCTCAGCTTCCAAGCGCGCATGCTCAAAACCATCCTGACGATCCGCAAGACGTTCCAGCAGCGTCCTGATCAGCTCGCGTTGCTGGCCATGGCGCGGCCGTGTTGCCGGATCTTCCATTTCAAGCTTGAGCAGCAATTTTTGTGCATGTTCAACAATCTGATTGCGTCAGCGTCGCCGTCCGATCTGGCCAAGTTAGAGGCAGCAGAGGTGCGTACCTGGCTTGTCTTTTGAAGCTCGAAGAAGGGCAGCCGTCTTGATTCAGCAAGCAGTGTATCGAGGCGAGCAAGAAGGAGGTTCAAGCTGTCTTCACTCATGCTCTAAGCCAGCTGTTTACAGCGATTCAAAATACTAGCAGAAGCCTGTTCGGCACAGGAATAGCCAGAAGCAGAAAGAGAGGGCAGCAGGTACAGAGCTAGAGAATCAAGGAGCGGACGATGTGTGGTGTATAAATGTCAATGCTGGCAATTGCGCGTGTGCTCTGTACTACGAAGTCGTTGTGGCTTGGCATGTGGCGCAGAGTCCAACGACATCCAAACTCTGGGACAACGCCCGTACGCGTCAACGCTTCTTATGCGCCTTTTTCTTGAACCTGGTGCCTGCAGCCCAGATTCCGTGGCCTGGCAGCATCAGCTCCGAGTGGTCGTTGACTGTTTTCGCAATCTTCATTGTCATTGTTGTCGTTGCCCCGATGTCTCCCGTGGGAACCTTGCCGGCATGAACCATTGCCGAGTGCAACTGCCCTGAGCATGAGGCATGTTGCTCCGTCTGGTTGTGTTAGAGCTGATCACTCAGAAATTGATGCATCATATAACAGACGTCTCGTGGCGTCAAGCGCGATCGTATCTAGTCTATGTCGTCGCTAAGCAAGCGTCTTTCTCTAGCAAACCTGCATCAATCATCGCGCATCGGAATCGTGTCCATGTACCCGAGCAAATCAGCAAAGTTGTTGACATTGTCCTTGATGTTTTGCAATGCGGGCGCCGACATGACTGTCATTGGGCAGAGATCTGTCACTTTGAGCCAAGCCACTTCTTGTCGCATGATGGAGGCCTTCCACGCCAAGGCAGCCGTCCTCTTGGTCGTCCTGAAAGTATAAAAGCTCTGCAGCCAGCATGTGGCTAAAAGCGAACGAGCGAGTCCCAAGTTGATTTCAAAATCGTTCTGCAGACCTGCTGCATAGAGTGCTTCGTAGTGCTCAATCACCGGTGCATTGATGAGGATGAAGGCACGCGCAAAAGCGAGGTAAATCGAAGCGCTCGTTTTGTTGTCGGCATCCGGCATGTCGACCGCCTTTTCCGCCATGGCCTTGACACAAACGCGCATCAGAGCCGTCATCCTGTTCAAGAGGTCGCGATAGCCAAGCTCCGCCATACGCGCAGGAACACACGTACACTCGCTCAAGATGGTCGAGACACGCGACAGGGCTGCGCGAAAGGGTCGCAAATCAATCTTGTCTGGCTTCGAGCGGGTTAAGAGAGTCCAGAGCGCTTGACCGACCAAGATGCGTGCCTTTGTCACTTTGAGTGCGAGGGGATCCTTGCCGTCGCCTTCTGTGAAGCCACGCTCGACCATGCAAAGTGCCGTGTCGCGATGCGTCGAAGTCTTGGAAGGCCTTTGCATCTCAATAATGTCACCAGCAGCAAGCAAAGAAGCTATCCGTCCACTGCGTCGCGCTTTTCGCCTGTTTGAAGACGCGCTCGGCCTTTAGAAGGGTGATGCGAACCTTTTGATCCCATATGAGCGGATTTATGGTCGGCAAGCTCATGCCATTGTTACAGCCTGCTTTAGCAGCTTCTAGATATGCAGCTATGCACTCTTTCTCGCCAGCATCGTCAGCCATGGCAGCTTGTGACTCGAGAGGACGAGGAGAATGTTAGTGTCGTGGTCGCGTCGCTATATTTGACGTCCTCGAAACGCGAAAAAGTCACACGAGCCTCAGGGGCAACAGCTCCGCATCCTCAAGGCAAAATCAAGTGGATCATGAGGATGCTTGCGATAGGATGGTACGATAGTCATAGAGAGCTCAATCATTGCTACGATAGCTCGGTCTACAAAATCGGCAAACAGGCCAAATGAGTACACGAAAGCGCCGTCTTTGCTTGAAAGAGCCGTAACGCCCACGACAGACGAGCACAAAGGGTAAATGCGGATGACAGACTCGTGCTTCAATTCAAATCAACGTCCGAGAGGAAACAAGTTTTTATAGAGAAGCAAACTACTCCACGAAACTGAAGGTTTGATGACTCTTTGAAAAGTAGGGGCGTCGAGCGATTTGCAAATTGGAAGGAGATGCACCTTGGCTAAGCGTTGGCTCGTTGGTGACCAATTTCAAACTGTTGTAGAGTTAGACCAAACATCCGTTTCATAGGGGGAAAAAGGTATGTCTTGGCAGTCGGTGTCCGTGATGATCATGTAATGCAAAGGGCAAGAACGATGAGTCAACAGTCGTGTCATGACGGCGTAGGTGCAGTCCGGAGGGTCTGTACGTTGCATATCCCTTTGACCGGCAACGCTCCCGACATATGCAACATGATTCCGCTGTGTCGTGCCATTGAGCTGATAATGGACCTGAGGCAAACCAAAACTCCCTTTTCTTGAGCTTGTCTTCGATGTCAATACAACGCACACGGGTCGTGGTTTGCGCACAGCATCTAGCAATTGCAATTCGCGCAGCGTATACAGTCGTGCTTTCAAGGCAGCGTTTCCGTTGCTCACCTGCATGAGCGTCGACTTGAAGCTGTCACGTACGAGACCGCATGGAGGAAGCTTCGCGGAGTAATTTATCTGGCTCTTCTTTTCATACAGGCCTACCGGTCCGTCGCCGATAGTCAGGATGATCGATTCTTGCTGCACGCGATGCAAAGGCACGTCTGAGAGAGCATGTTGCGGCGATAGTTGGTTGCAAACAAACTGAAAGCCACTGGAAACAAGCTCAGCGTCCAATTTGTGAGGCGATGGTAAAAAGAGGCAAACATTGACATCAAGCTGATACCCTGCAAGCTCAGTCGTCGTCTTGCATTGAAACATCGATTTATCGGTATGGCATCGGCGGCGCGGAATGGTTTGCATAGGATCCGGTGCCGGTTCATGAGCGTCTGTGTTGCCGGGACCACGGCTGGCCGGTAGGACGATGAGCCGGATCGACTCAAGCAAGTATCTGATCAGACGAGTCTGCTCGGAACCTTCCACAAGTCCGAAAGCATGGAAGACGAGCTCCTCGCCCGTCGGCTCACTTGCAAAGACTGGAGGGCTTGCCTGTTCAAAATTCACCTCTACAGCGGGCAGAATAACGTGCGGAGATGCCAACTTTGAAAGAGTCTCGAGCATCTCCTGAGGAGGCTGTTTAGGTAGCAACAGATTGGCAGCCACGTGAAAGCGACTCTTGCACCACACTTCCGGAAAGGCTGCGACTTCGATGATCGGTTGACATGCCGCTTCGTATTGAGGCTGATCGTCAGTCTCGTCGTACGCTGGTGATTGCGACAGTGCTTGCAGCAGCAAGGGTTCCTGCGAGAGATTTGCCATGGTCGGGAAGGCTAGTCGAGCGTTCGTCTCAGCGAACAGGTGATAAAAAGGTTCAAAGACATGATGCGCGCAATGTGAGCAAGAATGATACATCAGACTTTCCACATGAGCTTCTTCGAGGACCAGAACCAAAGAAGCCACACATCAGACCGCTTTGCATCTGCTTGCGTCTAGCTAGTGCTTAAGCTTGTTGACTTGAGATGTTCTTTTTGAGCCGGGCTGTATACGTAGGCGTCATCACGCTCCACGGTGCTCAACAAACAACGCATCGACGAGTGTATGACTCATACTCTTACTCTTGTGCATGGGTACAGAGGAATGCTTGGCAGCCAGACGGTATACGCCGCGTGTGGCAGACAGGACGGCCTTTGCGTTGTGCATGGGAACGCTATGGCGGCCACAGGTGAGCATGTGATAGTCTTCTTGAGCGCCATGCCTCTCTTGAAGCTACGCAAACAGATCGAGCTTGAATAGACCAGGTGCGTTGGTAGGTAGGTACCTCGGCACGTAGTTCTTCCATCATATAGGTCAGTCATTAATACTTTAGGTTGTCGGCCACCTGCATGAAGGACCCCGCAGCTTGAGGTTGCACGTGATGCAGACCTTCCGGAAGACGAAAATCAGATTCTGACTTTTCGTGTTGTCCACTCATATTCCACTAGTGTCACAGACTCACAGTTGTAAATAAGGCACCTGGCCAAATCGGCTGATCGAAGGCAGAAGGGTCACCTGAAGCAGCTGTAGGACCGGAAGGGTTTCAATGTCGCACTGTGCGACCTGCGCAGGGTGAGTCTCAAACTTGAAATGGCCGACACGCTTCTCACCTTGGCAATCTACATCTACGCGCCAGCCAGGCATTGGTATCCAATTATGGACAGCACATCGACCCAGCTTCAAGCTTGATCCTCGAGCCGACTGCTACTGTTGGACTCAATCTGACGGTCCGCTGCAATTCCTGTTCGAATCATCGTTGCCACCCGAGCACCTAATCGAGCGCATGTTTTGCAGATGAACGTCAACTTCGTTGCTTTTGGACAGACTCATGGCTCACCTTCTCGCGCCAAAAAGTTGTGTGATGAGGTACATGCGGCTTGACGGGAACGGTCTCGTCGAGGGCGGCAAATACTAGCTCGCACGATTTTCCGAATAGCGAAAGGGCTGGTCTCATCAAGCCGTCCTGATCCGTGTTTGATTTTGACCTGTTCGGGGTCAGATGGCGAAGAGATACTGCTCGCTAAGCGACTGGAAGATGTCCAGCCTGAAGAGGATTTCACCAATCTGGACTTACGGAATGATTCTAGCTCAAGTCTGCCAAGAGTGCGACAGCTTGATCACCCTGATGATCACGGGTCTGACACAGGCTTGACGTCAGTCGGCACAAGTAGCAGCTGGCTACAGGCGGCGATTGTGTAGCTGCTGCACACTGTCGAGGCTGTTGCGACTTTCCGGAAAGAGTCTTCACAATGCTGGCGACCTTGGCCTTCGAATTGCCGGTTTCAACGCGCGGAGGATAAGGTTCCTGGTCAATGGGCGACCATTTAGGATCCAACGAAGCGTACAGGACCATCTTGTACGCAGTAAAGCGCCTTTGCCCTAATCCGCTTCGCCTGCCTTTGTGCATCCGCATCGAGCTTATGAATGCTGTCTCAAAGGCTCCGAAAGTTCCCCAACGTCTGTTGAGCTACCTACATGCATTCGTGCAGCTCGCTGTCCGTGTTGTGTGTATAGCGGTGGACGATACGCGTTTGCCGGGGTCTTTCCGTGGAGGCGCATGGGCAAATCCCAACACAAGATTTGCCAAGCGATTCATGCGACCGACCGATTGACACAATGGACCTAATTGACCAACCATCATCGTACCGACTACACCATGAGTAAAAAGCTTCGTGGCTCCCCAGACGCAGTCGCTGCCGCCAGGAAGGTCACAGCAGGTGCAGGACAGGCTTCCGGCCTGACACAAGCAGCCAGTGGTCATTCAGGAAAGAGACCCAAGAGGTCGCTCAAGCGGCTTGCCACGGAATCCCCAGCGACTGAGTCACCTGCGGACAAAACACCAGAGCAGCCTGGTCCACGTCACATTGTTGGCAAGACTTTACGCGCTCGATTGCTGTGTAGTCGATCACACCTAGCGATTCGTACTCCTCGGCCGGACGCGCCTCCTCAAAGCCCAACCCGAGGAAGCACGACAACTCCAGTGGTGACTCCCGCCAATCGACAAAGACTGCCTCAAATCATTCCATTGGTCCCGCCTGCTGGGGGCGAGACCCTGGAGAAGATGCCAACAAGGCTGATGAGGGCAAGGCGCATCCGTTCGACTTGGCCACCAAATTCATTTTAGACAAGGACGAAAGCTACGTTGAGGTCAAGCCAGGATGTTTACCGTACCCTTTCGCTTTAGGCCGAGAGAAGTCGATTGTCGGCGATGATTATGTCGTTATCAAGCCGCAATTTGGCTGCACAGATCGGTTACGGGTGCTGCAAAATGTATCGGCTGTCGTGCTGGGCCGCAACGACTATTAAGCAACCGGGCACGCAATGTCTCGCCAACAATGTGACGTGGACCAGGCTGCTCTGGTGTTTTGTCCGCAGGTGACTCAGTCGCTGGGGATTCCGTGGCAAGCCGCTTGAGCGACCTCTTGGGTCTCTTTCCTGAATGACCACTGGCTGCTTGTGTCAGGCCGGAAGCCTGTCCTGCACCTGCTGTGACCTTCCTGGCGGCAGCGACTGCGTCTGGGGAGCCACGAAGCTTGTTGAACTTTCCCAGCATCCCTTGAACTGCGTCTATGCATTTGTGCAGCTCATCGTTTGTTTTGCATGCGCTTGCGAGCGTTGGCTAGTCTTTTCATGGAGGCGCAACTGGCCAACCCCAACACCGTTTGGCCAGGCAAGGTATGCACAGCGATCACACTCAACCGACCAACCAATTGACCAAATCAGCACCTCACCACCACATCATGGGTCAGAAGCTCCGCGGCTCTCCAGATGCAGTCGCTGTCGGTAAGAAGGCCACAGCAGGAGCAGGATAAGCTTCCAGCCCAGCCCATTTACTCGTTTCGCCGGGAGCTTCGAGTCAGCAGTCGTCTGAGTCGCCCGTAACTCCGACCGCGAGTAGACCACTTGCTCCTCGAAAAGCACTGCTCGTCACGCCAACTGTGCCTCACACGCCTCTGCCGAGTCCCCCGCGGGGCAGTACCACAACATCTCGGCGGTGCAGACTAGCCATCAAAGACTACAGAATCTCTTCGACTAGAATGGCGTGCTAGGGTCGAGCATCTTGGAGAATATGCAACAACGACGGATAAGGGCGAGAAGGCGCATCACCTCGACTTCTTACACAGAGATTTCCTCGGGATGGATGGGGAAAGGAAGGATCAGGGCTGTGTGGAGAAAGCAGGATGTCTTGCGCGGCCTGTCAAGTCAACCCTGGACAAGTCGCATGTCAGCTACGATCACGCTTCTCTTCGACCACAACTTTGAGATCCTTATTAGTTGCAAATCCTACAATCTACCTCGGCCTAGGTGCAAATCCTACAATCTACCTCGGCCGTTGTGATTGATCCCAACCCGACGCGAGCGTTCAGCTGTGGGCGTCATTGTGCGCCGTCGCGGATCTTGCTAGTATCTTAGCTGCTGGGCCATTGCAGACTCTCTCACTTCCCCAGGAAAGGCCATCAGCCTTGAGCGGCGCCTCAGACAAAGACACTGACACTCCATATTGCCATTGCGCCCGCTGACAGGCCGACTGGCCCAATCGTCTCTCTCGTTCTCAATTTCGTCGCCTGATCGCTGCTATGCTGCTTCAACTCGATCTCGATCGCAAGGCATGGGTCAGCATGTGCTGAGTTGAGCCTCTGGCCACGAGCGGCGTTGCAACACGGACACAAGGTCGCAAACAGAGCCGCGCCGTGACGCTCAAGTCTGGTGAGTACTCAATTGAGCTGCTCATGAGCACCTCAAACAACACTACCCGCCCGAAGAAGACGAACAAGGATGGCTTCTTGGCGCAACTGTCCTCAGGTCTGTGGGACCTGCTGCTCAAGATCGACCATGAGCAACTTGCCTCAGAGCCCTGCTGAGGCTTCTTTCAGAACGCCATCCTTGTTTGCATTCTGAGGGCGAGTGGTGTTGTTTGAGGTGCTCATGAGTACCTACCCTGGGTACTCACCAGGCTTGAGTGTCAGGGCGCCGCTCTGTATGCGACCTTGTGTCTGTGTCACCACCCGCTCCGTCGCCAATGGCTCCACCGAGCGCATGCTGGCCCAAGCCGTGCCATCCGGGGCAGGTTGCAAGACCATAGCAGCGTCGAAACGCCAAAACTCAGCCCAGGTGCTACGCCTGTTGGCGCGATCTGGCTTAGCGTAGACACACCTAAGTAGCTGACCCTCGTCCGTTGGATCCGGACTCAGCGTCAAGGTAGGATGCCCTTTCTGAACTTAGATACGTCTCCGACTGTGGCGTCGCTGCACAACTGCTTCCACTAATACCATGGCTACAACGATGGTGCTGATTATAAAACTATCTCTGGTGCAGGTGCAGTCTCTGATTTGTCAACGCCACGGCAGGCTGTTGCTGCAAATGTCATAGCTTCCGTGACGGCGGCAGCCGCGGTCGCAAAGATCATGATGCGCATGCGGTCGATTGAGCCAATTGCCCGCAAACCGTCGACGACCACTCAAGTTCGCACAGAGAGCGCCGCCATGAGTCTCCAAAAATAGAGCCCCTGCTCAAATGAGCTGCTGCTGAGCACCTCAATCAATGCAGTCCGTCGAAGAAAGACCAAAAGAAGGCTCCTGGAATGTCAGCAGGTCTATGCGGAAAGCTGCTCGTGGTGGTGGACGACAACAACGACAACGTGAAGGCTTCAGTGTCGCGCCGCAATGCCGTGTCGTGGCTCGATGGCCGCCACCCGATGTCAGAATCAGCTGGATGATCGAGACCACCATCAAACACGGTGGCAAGCTGATTGGGTTGTCAATGTCGATTGGACGTCCAGTTGCGGCTGTACTCGAGCAGAACGTGCATGTCAGCCTGTGACTCGATCATCTTTAGCGAGCAGCCGAAGGACAAGCGCGCAGATTCCCAGTTTGAAGCTGCACTAGCAATTGGACAGCCAATGCACATCGATAGCCGAAACAGCTTGGCACCGTACCTGATTGTGGTCTCGAAGACACAACCGATTTTGACGTCCATTGAAGGCTAGTGAGCCATGATCGGCTTTGTGGTGCGACCGTGAAGGCCTCGAGTTGATGCCGTGACTGTCGGCCTCGAGAAGCTCACTCAATAGACCTGGAAACGATATCGTGTTGTTTTGACATAGGCTCATCGTCTGGAGCAGAAAAATGACCTCGTGCAGAGAATTGACGTGCAACACTCGCTCGTGGGACCTATAAGTGATGTGCGCAATAATCACCTGGCTTGATCGTGACAGTGAGCGATGCTCACCGACCTTGTGCCGCAACCAACTCGTGCTGCATGTGAAGCAACTCAACGGCACACGGAATAACTCAAAGCCGCAAGGTTGCATCAGGGCCAAGTACGATAGCTGAATCAGCCTTGGGTCATTCTCTGTGCCATCGAGCACTTCGCAACAGAGCGCGAGGTGATATCTTCCCAATGGCGGTTTCAATTCCTCACTGGCACATTCAAGCCAGGCGAATATGGCGCCGTCACTTGGGCCGAGCTGTCGGCGCGCGCAGTTTTGAAGCAGAGCATACGAGCAAGCGCGAAGACTTTAGAGCAAGCGAGAGAGTAATCAGTGTCAATGACAGCTTCTTGTGCATTGCGCCGACGGATTAGCGCCGGCTAGCTAGGTCTTGTAGAGAGAGCAATTGGTGGTGTGCTCAACTTGGTTGCTTTCTTGGGTCACCTGGGCATCGACGGGTGGGGAATTTGAATTTCTCACGCTGAAAATGAATCACGCGACTGTCGCAACTTGCGCGTGAAGCGACCATCACCTGGGCTGTTATCATTCGGCGTCGTGCTCTGCCATCCTGTCGCACTCGATGCTGAAGACTGGACTCAACATCCAAAAGAAGACCAAAGTAGCGCCACCTCTTGCCCTTCCGCAGAAACGACCCTCTGCCTTTGGCGATGCCTCAGATGACGACAATGACGACGATACTGCGCCTGCAATACCATCGCGACCGCCGAGGGGCCCACTCCCCGGCTCATCCCTCAAGAAGCCCACGCTCGATGAAGACGATACAGCCTACGACTACGATGCCGTTTATGACGCCATGAAAGTGCACGATCGCGCCGCCGCTGTATCCAAACAGCAAGACAAGCGCGACCGCAAGCCTAAATACATGCAGGATCTCTTACACATGGCCGAAGTCCGCAAACGTGATCGACTTCAGGCAGAAGACCTCAAACTTCAGCGTGAACGGGCTGCAGAAGGCGACTTGTTTGATGCCGGCGAGCAATTCGTTACGGGCGCTTACAAAGCGCAGCAAGAGACCTTGCAGGCAAAACGTCGCGAGGAGGAGGAAAAAGAGGCGGCATTGCGGAGACAGGCTGGTGGAATGACGGCGTTTAATCAGACCATCACGGCGAATGATCGACGAAAGCATGAAGCGGCCGTCGAGGCGAGTTTGCACGCCAAGCGCGGCAGCGCGTCTGGCGAGCTAGGTGCAAAAGTCGAGACGGAAGCAGCCAAGGCGCGTCAGGCGGAAGCGAAGCTCGGTCATGCAGTCGCCGTCAATGATAACAACGAGATTGTCGATCATCGCCAACTTCTCGCCGCCGGTCTCAATCGATCTGCCAAGACGAGTACCCTGTTGCAACGGCAAGAGCACGCTGGTCCTCGTTCGGGCGGTGCAGGAATGACGGTGCGTGAGCGTGAACAGAGACGCGCACAGCTGGCGAGGCAAGAAAAGGCGGTGGCGGATCAGATTGCTGAAGCACGGCGACAGGAGAAGGAAGCACAAGAGGCCAAATTGGCCGCGGTCCAGCAGCAGGCGAAACGAACCAAGACAGATGCCGAAATTACATCTGCCAAAGACCGTTACCTGGCACGGAAAAAGGCTGAAGCGGAGGCGAAAGCTGCGGCGAATGGTCCATCTTGATGGCTGTGCCACCTCTACAAAGCGGTGCTATGGTCTAAGATGAAACAGCCTGGACGTGGTAACCGAAACGCGGGAAGTGCATCACCAAGTTGCTCTTGTTGCGCAGACACACCTGCTCATGGTTCAAGCTGATGAGCTCACCGGCCTGGGGATGCGACTTGCCCGTATCCGTCGGCACAACAAAGACTTGCGTCCCTGGCTGCAATCCAAAGGGATTCTCGGCATCATGTTTGACAAACTTGGCATACTCGTGCTTCGGCGGCTGAACCAAAATCTCTTTCGCCTCTTGCCAGGAAATATCGGTACGCTTGCCTTGACTGACAAATGGCGTCACGCGTTCGCACCAGGCGTATGCTTCTGGGAACTTGTCACGCGAAATGTCGGGTTCGCAGCCGCGGTGGCCAAAGAGAACCCAGGCGACGTACGAGTAGATGTAAATATCTGCCGTCGTGGGACGCTCGCCGCCAAGAATGAACTTGCGCTCACCACCGGCCAGGAGGTCGCGCTGCAGTATATCGAGGTAGCTGGCGAAATAGGTCAATGCCGAGGGACGCGATTGCTTGAATGCCTCCTTTGAGAATGGACGACCCGATCCCACAAGTTCCTGTCGATCCTTGATGAACTCTTCCGAGTTCATGGCTGGGCCATCCAAGGGCAGCAATCCGACGCAAAAGGGAAAGATGCTAATGCCAAAGTCCATAAAGCCGCGATGGTTGGCTGCATCAACACCTTCGCCTGCCGTCTTTTCATGCACGGCGATATCACAGAGCTTGGCGATCATGATACTCGAGTCGCAGTAGAGGTCCGAGTCGATACTCATGAGCGGCGTGCGGCGGTAGTTGATGCTGAGTTCTTCGAAATCCGGTCGAGGCAAGGTACGCGGGATTTCAACGTACTTGTAAGGGATTTGAAGGAGTGCCATTGTGTCGAGCACCTTGCGGCAGTTGGGTGCCATTTGGTATCCGTAAAACACGATATCCACCATCTTTATTCTCTTTGTAGGATCTTGTTTTAACGAGTCAGCTGAAGGACTAGTCGTTGTCGATGCTACCGGCTGCTCTTCCCCGCAATCCGCCGTCTGACGACTCGAGCAGGCAAAAGTCGCACGCCTCCTCATCTACTCAGGCACAGCTCAAGCTTGGACGCAAATTATGCTACAAGACTAGTACAAGTGCAAAGCTAGTATAATGGGCGCTGCTCCAAAATGCTTCATTCTCCGTCATGGTCAAACTGATTGGTCAGAGCTTGGCAAACGTACAAGCTTCACTGATCTCGCTCTGACAGACAAAGGCCGCTCGCTCGTCCAGCACTCAGCTGCATCCATGATTGGGCAAGGCAAGCTCCTCGATCCTGCCAAACTTGCAAAAGTCTACGTCTCGCCGAGACTACGTGCTCAGCAGACCCTCAAGCTTCTGAACTTGCCAGCTGGAATCGAAGTTGAAACCACCGAGCTGCTGCGTGAATTTGAGTATGGCGACTATGAGGGCATGAAAACCTCAGAGATCAAAAACTTGACGGGCAATCCGCATTGGGAGACGTGGATGGACCCTGCACCCGGTGCTGAAACACCACAGCAAGTATCAGATCGGATTGATGAGCTGATTGCACTATTGAGAGAACGGCATCACAAGCCGGCTTTTGACAAGGCTGGCGATGCGTTTGAGCATCCTGATATCTTGCTCGTTGCGCGTACGTCAATCAAACTCGTGTTGAGCGATACGCTAACAAGATAGACGGCCATATTCTGCGAGGTTTTGGCGCCCGCTGGATTGGCTTGGACATTGTCAATGCACGCAATTTGCAGCTCGACGCTGGTGGCATGGGCGAACTCTCCTACGAACACAACACTCTCGCAGAGCCTGCCATTACACGTTGGAATTTGATCCAATAAAGAGCATGGCTATGCAATTGCTCACTATTTAGATCGACAGACTGATTCTAGAAGCCCATCGCTCGTTGTTTTGCCTTTTCTTCAAACTCGAGCTTGTACTTGCGATACAACGCCATGCACGCCCTTGCATCCTCGACGGAACTGTGCTCACGTCCTTGGATATCAATACCAAGTTCTGCCTGCGCAACCTTTTTTAGACCTGGTGTTCTACCAACGGCATACTCCTTGAAACGTGTAAAAGTCGAGGTATCCCGAACCATATGCTTTGGATGTGTAAACTGTAGCGCTTTGAAATCATTGATGAGGGCATGACCAACCAAGATGCGTCCTTTGAGCAAGTCTCGCACATGCATTTGGACTTCCTCGAAGGGCGGCGCCTTGTAGAGATGATGCGGTTTGATACCACTGACCCATGTCCGGTAATCAGTAATCGTATGGCCTTTCGGCGGTCCCACATAGGAATCATAGATGACATGACCATGGTAGTTGGTGATACTGATGCGTGCGAGAGTCGATGACTCGCGTGGTCCAATTGGCGGCGCATTCGTGCCGACCATTTCGCAGTCGAGAGCGAGGTACTTGCCAATCTTGGCAGACCGCGTGTCCGTTACAAGGGTCGCCATGGCCGTCGACTGTATTTCAGGCGCATCTGTGGCGGCATCTTTTTTGCCAACTGCTTTCGCTTTGTGTGGAGAGCCAGCATGATCCTGAGAAGCCCGCTTCGTATGCTTGCGCGATCCCGGCGCCTCATCCTGATGGCTGCGCTTCTTCTTGATCTTCACGGCTGTCTCTGTCTCTGTCGCTGGCTTCTCTTGCATCTCTCGTTTCCGCTTGGTTCCCTTGACCTCCATCTGACTCTGTAATGCCTGCCAGTTGGACATGACCCGTCTCTCTGCACTATTCCTTCTATTCTCGTCCTTCAGCGCCCGGTCTAGCGCTAGCTCTTGTCGGTCGTCGAAAACAAAAAAAAAGTTTTGAACCTCAACAAGCGACAGCACCTGTCATGATCAACCAGCCAACAGATGATCAAGTCGCGCACCTTGAGCCTACTGGCGGCCCGAGCACCTAGAGCACTCGCTAGAGATGGTGTTCGACTGCCTGCTCTATTGCAAGTACGCTGGAACAGTACGCCTTCCAAGGCCGACTCGGGCAACCTCACGACACCGCGCCGCATCGTGACACGCGACCCACCCATCCCACGCAAACAGGCCAAAGACGCAACAGCTGCGGTCGTACAGCCCAACTATATCCTGACACTCTCCTGTAAAGACCAGCCGGGTATCGTGCATGCTGTGACGGGTCTCATTGCCAAAGACTTTCCTGGTGGCAATATCTTGGATAGTGCTCAGTATGGCGATCCTTCCACAGGCCGCTTCTTTATGCGCGTGCACTACTCTTTGCCGCAGCAAGATGCCTCGACATTGGAGACGATGCGTGACAAGGTCAAGGAGACGCTCGATGGACGTTTTGAGATGACGTGGCAGTTGACGGATGCGGAGGTCAAGCCGCGTGTCATGATTCTCGTGAGCAAGATTGGACACTGCTTGAATGACTTGCTCTTTCGATACAGTACGGGCCAGCTGCCGATTGAGATTGCCTGCATTGTCTCGAATCATCGCGATTTTTATCAGCTCGCTGCAAGCTACAATATCCCCTTTCATCATCTACCGATTACAAAGGATACCAAGCAGCAGCAGGAAGAACGCATCTGGCAGCTGCATCAGCAAGAAAAGATTGACCTGCTCGTGCTCGCGCGCTACATGCAGATCCTGTCACCCGAGTTTTGCAAACGTGTTTCGGGCAAGGCTATCAATATTCATCATTCCTTCTTGCCGTCTTTCAAGGGCGCCAAACCATACTTTCAAGCCTTTGATCGCGGTGTCAAATTGGTGGGTGCCACAGCTCATTTCGTCACTTCAGACTTGGATGAAGGGCCTATCATTGAGCAAGGCATTGAGCGTGTAGACCATACCCATGATGTCAAGGCGCTCACGACGGTGGGTAGTACAACGGAATGCATTACGCTTGCCAGGGCTGTTCAGTGGTTTGCTGAGCGGCGCATTCTTATGAATGAAACGGTCGGTGGTGCCACCAAGACTGTCATTTTCCGATAGATTAATGCATTAGACTTGATATCTAGCTCATAGAGCTTATTCATCTTCTTCTTCTTCGTCAGCTCCTTCCAAAGCTTGCAATTCCTCATCAATCGCCATCTGTATTTCTTCGAGCTCGGGCATCTCCTTGGCCAGGGCCATGGCAGCCTGCAGAGTCTCCTTGATAGTATCAACACTCTTGGGCTGCGCATCTAGACTTGGGAACTGTTCAGCGAGTTCTCGTTCGACATTATACAGGGCCGCTCGACCCATCAAGACGTCTAGATCCGGTCCTTTGCTAGCCTTGTCGAAATGGGCGTAGAGGCTGAGCAGACGTTGACAATGCTTCATGAGTGCCGCAGAATGCTGCTGTTCGTCGTCAGAGCCAGACTCGTTCTCTTCGATGACCGAGTCCAAGCCCTCCTCGACAAGCCGTTGCAGTCGCGCTTGAAGATCATGAAAACCTAGTGCAGCCCATCGCGATGCGTCACTCAACTCTTGTGCGTCTCCGAATGCCGACAGGATCTTGTCCATCTGTTCCAGCAACCATGTGGTCGAGCTTTTCTCGTCTTGCCGAGTTTGAGACGCCTCAGCCGCCGTAATCCGAGCAGCCGTCAAGCGCAAAGCCATGGCATCCTGACCATCACCCTCTAGTTGTCCATGCTCAACAAGCTTCTGCGCCGCAAGTCGATAGGCTGCCGCCGTCTCGCCTTCTTTTGCAGACTTATCCTCCACCGTCTCACTGAAATCCAACAACGCGGCCGCATAACTCGCAAAGAACGCATCGATCCATGGTGTCGTTGTCGCGTTGCGTAAAAGTCGATCTGCTTCATGAATGGTGCCGCGCAGAAGAGGAAGCCAAGCGTCAGAGGAGACGCCTAAGAGACTTGGTCCACGATTACTACCGGCGGCGACAGCAGTCTGATAGAGGGCCACGAGTTGACCTTGTTCATCGTCTTCGGCGAGATCAGCCGGTAACGCGACCGTCATCTCGTCAGAGTCCGGGCCTGTTGCATTCGATACAGGGGCCTCCTGCGGAACTGCTTTCGGTCGTTTGGCGCGTTTCGAGGCTGCCAGGCCGGCAGGTCGCTTCCTCTCTTCTGGCATGTTCTTTCGTCAAAGTGTTTGCGATGGATGATGTTGTCGAAAGTCGCGGATGTGGCATCTGAAGTTTTTCAACCACGTTAGCTGAGCTCGGAGGTATCACGAAGATAGTCACGATGTAGCTGTCTCTCTGACTCAGTCATCAGAGCTTCACGCTCACTGTTGAGTCTGCTTGCATCTATCGTTTCTTTCTCTTGGGTAGAGACTGAGGGCCCTTGTTCATAGTCCCGCAAGCACATGGTAGACGTACTTTGTCGCACGCAGCCAAGCCACGACGCATCACCACCACCACCACCACCACCACCCGCTTGACTAGGATTGCGCTTCTCGCCAAGTCTCAAAGGGCCTTACACTCACAAGATTGACTGGCAATGGCCAAGTCATGGGGCACCTTGCGCGCCGAGTTGCGTCTACTCGAACATGAAACAGAGACCCTCTTTGCCAGTGATCTACCGACACGCGCCCAAGTCGACGACCAGCTCGCCCAACGCGCCGCCGTGCTGGAACAGCTTGCCGCCTGTCTTGATCAGCAGACGAAACCTGGCAATAAAGCAATGCATCTCGAGCGACATCGTGAGATCCTAGCCGAACATACGCAAGAAGCGCGTCGCGTACTGCAGCAGAAGCAACAGGCGGCCGACAGGCGCAACTTGATGGGCAATGTCAATGAGGATATTCGTAAATTCAAAGGCAACGCGGCGTCAGAGGAAGGAGCCATGTTGCAGGAACGCGATCGGATTGAGAATTCACACAGCATGGCCGATGCCGTCCTTGCGTAGGCTAGAATGCCGCGGATGACAAGCAATACTAACAAGACAGACAAGCGTTTGCGACACGCGATGAATTCAACTTGCAGCGCCTCAGCTTGCAAAATATCGGCCAGCGTATAACGGCCAGCTCGCAAAAGATTCCAGGCATGAATGTCTTGCTCAACAAGATCAATACGCGTCAAAAGCGCAATGCCGTTATTATTGGTATGCCTCCATTGTGCTTGACGCCGGCTTAAGCTAATCGTAGCGGCTGTTATTTCTATTTGTGCGCTGCTATTGATTTTCAGCTAGAGCGCACATAGTTCTGCTGCTTCTGCACAGTTGAGACCAGTGCTATCATGAGTCAGATTATACTCAGAACGAGGTTACGAACGGAGAATAAACGATTAGCGTGGGCGCCGGGTGCCGGGTACTCCGGGGAATGGATCTGGCGGTTGGCTGGCTGTAAAAGTGAAAGTGGCGGGTGTTTCGCGCGCTCGATTCTCCAATTCTCGCTTCAATTCCCAGTCGGCATCCCGAGGTCGCTTCCAAGGCGCCGGCCCATGCGGATTCACTGCAGAATCATAGTGGAATTTTGATTTTGAAAAGCGCAAGCTTATGATGGACATCTACGACAAGGCCCTTCTCATACACACATAGCTGAATAGTCATAGTCATTGCACAGCTGCTGTAGTATGGCTTGATTCGCTACCGAGGTTTGTCATTGCTTCACCTGATTCAAAGGCTGGAATTGAATGAATCCGATGGCCATAGTAGAGGGCCAGGCTGGTTCTCCCTGGTTGCATTCGGCCAAGATCATCACAAAACGGAGACCGGCCCACGTTGGGTCGCGCCCCGGCTATAACACCCGTGGTTGACTATAGCCAGTATAGCGCGCTGTTTGAGTAGATGAGCCAGCAGATGACGACCATGAGCAACAACAACACAGTCACCCAGTCATAACTACCTGGTCATAGACTCCAAAAAACAGACCAGCACTGTGATACTCCTACCGAACCATCGCTTAAACAAGGCAACACAAAGCAACATCGCGAAAAAGAACGTTACAAACGTTGCAAAAAGCTGCGCAAAGACTCGCATCCGACTAGTACGACCGTGACTCTCGGGCCTTTTCGTCTGTAGATCACCTACAGGTTCGGGAACGCTCGGCCCTTTGAGACAGACCTAGAGGACGCCGTCTTGCTCCGCGCATGCTGGCAAAAACAAAGCTGCTCTCTACCATTTCGACTAGCGCGTTTGCCGCGCTTTCAAGCGCCTTCTCATGACGATGCCTACACGCCTCGTCTTTACGGCCTATGAAAAATTGGTCATCCGAGCTCTCGCCGTGAGCTCGGCCACATGCTCTGTGGTGGCCGGTTTGCTCATGAGTTATTGGTACTGCCGGCTACGCAACAAGACGTTTCGTCACCAGCTCGTCATGCTCCTTATCATCTCAGACCTTTTGAAGGCAATCGTTGAGCTTGTCTATCCGGCTATTGTGCTGCATACCGGCGGCGAAACCTCACAAGCGTTCTGTACAGCTATCGGCTTCCTCAACGCCACATTTATCGAGTCGACAGATTTTGCCATTCTCGTGATTGCACTGCATACCGCTCTCTGCATCTTTGCACCAGGTCGTGGTCGGTTGAGCTCAGGCGAAGGGCTTTTCCGCTGGCGTCACTCCATCTACGTGCTTTGGGCAGTCTGGGGTCTCTTGATGGCGTCCCTCGCCTTTATAAACAAGGAGCGACCTTATAGTGCCAGCACATCTTGGTGTTATCTGCCCGTTCGGCCATTCTACTGGCGCATCGCCCTTTCCTGGGCGCCACGCTACGCCATCCTCTTGTTCCTCCTCGGCCTCTATATTTCCATCTACATTTACGTCAAGCGCAAATTCAAGTCGTTTGCCGACTTGTTTCGCGAAGAAGATGGGGGTATGTCAAGTCAAGACCTATCGCATTATTCGAGTGACTTTTACGAACCACCGGCCGCCTCCAATACTATGGCAGCCCCTGTCGCAGAGCTCAAGACGCATGACTTGTTGTCGACACAGCCTCTTGCTAGCACATCCACGGATGATGGATCACCCAGTACCCTCGTGCCCTCAGTGCCCTCGGTCCCGTCTGTACCCTACTCAGCCGCCACCATTGCCGAAGGGCGTCGCGCCAGTCTACAACCATGCCTGACGACCGCCAAATCCAGCCTCGAGCAAGAAGACCATCTACCCCAATTACCGCTCATCATGCCGGCCTCCGATGCAGATGACGTACCTTCGCCTCTACCGGCCCGCAAGCAAAGTGTCACTTCCATCTCGCTGCCACCGCAACTCGAATCACGACGTGCGTCTGTTATGAGTTTACATGCCAACGCGCCGCCTTCTAGCTATTCAGGGACTGGCAATCGTAAGCAGCAGCAGCAACAGCGTCTGTATGGCTCTGGCTTGCACAATCAACCCGAGTCATTGACAAGCGGATTTGGTCAAGGGAATGGCGGCGGTCGCTCAGGCTCACTCGGCACGCATCACACAGCTGGTGAATGTTCAGCGCATGAAATGGCACAAGTACCCATGGCGCGACAACGTGCGCTCGTCGTTAAACAACTACGCCATCTCTTCATCTACCCTGTCGTTTACTTTCTCATGTGGCTGATTCCATTCTGCTATCACATGACACAATATTCCGACCGCTATATTCGCGGGCCCGTCTTCCCACTTGCTTGCATCAGTGCATTCATCATCCCGTTGCATGGGTTTATTGACGTTTGCGTTTATGCACGGACAGAGAAACCCTGGCGCTCGGTCCGATTCCTGTCTCGTGCCAAGCGGCGAGAACGCAAAGCGATTCGAGAACAATTGCAACGCCAAAAGGCACTCTGGGTCGATCCTTCTGGACAACCTCACATGGACAGGAACAGATCATCAGACAGGCTCCATGAACAATCAGCTGGCTGGTGGGTGCGGCATCGACAGAATTGGTGGCCGAGATCCAACAAAGGATCACGGCAGTCAAGTCTGTCAAGCCATCCAGAGACTAAAAGCGCTCTTGCGCCTACCTCGGTCGAGCTAGACGCCCTCTCTCGATCCATCTCGCAAACGTACGAATCGCAACAACAACGCAGGAGTGAGACCACAGTGACAAAGCCAGTGCGGACGCAGGCGAGACCCAAGGCAGATTGGTGGGATTTAGAGGAAGAGCACCTAGTGCTTGAGATGCAACATGCGCGCTATCAAGCGGGTTTGTCGAGTGGCTCCGATGGTGAAGTGGAAAGTGATGAAGAAGAGGGGATGCCGACCGCAGAGCGGCAACGACGACGCATCAAGCTACGCAAGCAAGGCGTCTGAAACGGGTCAATTCCGTTCCTGTCAATATTGAATGAGCGTGTTCTGTTTTTCGAAATTATATGAAGATTGTTCAAGCAGGGTAGCGTCAATTAAGCAGCAGTGAGTGTCAATTTTATTACAATACTTGTACTATCCGACGACTTACTTAAGCGGTAGGCTCCTGGTGCTTCAACACGTGTTGCTTGTCATTGCCCTCGCCAGCCGGGTTGAGGTTGTTGAGCGTGACGTTGCCAACCTTGAGAATCACCTCGCCATCATCCTCGGGCTCAACGTGAGGCAAGGGGCCGAGCACGTAGATGCTGTACGGCGAGATTTGCTTATGCGACAGATTGTAGTGCTTCTTGATCTAATCTTGTTAGTCATGTGAGCAAATCGTGAACGAGTTGACATACGTGCTCAAAGTCGGTGGTGTTCTTGAAAGCAGGGTTGTTCCAGTAGATGTTCTTGAGCCATTTGTTGATGTATGGGTAGTTGTGACGGATGGTGCCGAGGTTGCACTTGAAGTGCTGCACATAGGCTGGGTCGAAACGCACAATGGTGACGTACAGACGAATGTCGGCCTCAGTCAGCTCGTTGCCAAGCAGGTACCTGCCCTTGGATTCGGAGAGCATCGTCTCGACACGGTTCAAGGCGTCAAACAAGGGCACCAAGTTGCTCTCGTAAGCCTCTTGCGTGGTTGCAAAGCCAGTCTTGTAAACACCATTGTTGATGCCATGGTAGACCCATTCGTTGACCTCGTCAATCTTCTCGAGCAGACTGTCGGGAATTGTTGTAAACTCCTTCTTATCACCTTCGAGAATGCTGTTGAAACCCGTGTTCAAGATGCGCATAATCTCCGACGACTCGTTGTTGACAATCGTCTCTTGCTTTTTGTCCCAGAGGACAGGCACGGTGAAACGCTGGTCATAGTTCTTGTCGGCCTTGAAGTACAAGTCACGCAAATGGCTTGAGCCATAGAGATGGTCCTTCGTCGAACCGTTGACCGTCTCGCCCTCCTGAGGGAAACGCCAGCCTTTCTCAAGCATCTCGTAATGCACCACGGAAACGGGGATAATCTCCTCAAGACCCTTGAGAGCTCGCACAATCAAAGTGCGATGAGCCCATGGGCAAGCATACGACACGTACAGGTGGTATCGGTCCTTCTCGGCCGGGAACTTGGCTCCTGGCTCGCCCGAGACTTGGTCTCTGAATGCAGACTGCTGACGCCTGAACTGACCATCCTGCTTGTTAGCCTCACAAACTTTCGTCTTCATCATGACTTACCTTTGAGGCCCAGTTGGTGATTGCTTCCTTTGAATCCTTTGACGACATTCTTCTTATTTGGTTCAGTACCTGTAGGTTACGTCTAAGCATGCGTTCGTCTCGAGATGCTTGACTGGTGGGTCACTCCACTTCCGTGATGTCATGTGTCGCATTATTCAGATGACTCATGTTCCTAAGTACATACCTATGCATTCGAAGTGCTGGGCTTCTACATGGGCTACTCAAATCCCCAATCCATCAGCATCCATGATGAGCGAAACCTGCTTCAAAGTCACTGCACCTGCATCCGCAAGCATGTACCGTTCAGCGTCAGCCTGTAAGCCCAGCCATGTTGGTGGCTCGTGCTCTGGTAGCGTCGTGGTGATCCACTGCATGAAGCCGTCCAACTGGCTCGTCTCTGGCAAACGAATGCGCTCGCCCTCGACCAGCTCAAAGTCCAAGTCATATGCTTTTGCAGAAAACAAGCGTTGCACCAGGCCATCCAATTGTGCTTGGTCAGCCTGCTCATCGATTCGCCCGCCATACACCGAGTCTGAGAGCAATCGCTGCAGAGCGAGCCACGGGATCTTGTCTGGCGCAATGTTGCTGCGGCCAGAAGAAGCCTGTTGCAGCCAAGCGTCAATGACGTGCAAGCCAGACTCAAAGTCAGCCTCGTTGAATTCGTATGCTTTCGACCAGCCAAGCTTGCCGAAGCGCAGTCGTTCTTGAATGACGGCATGCAGCCAAGCAAGCAGCACATAAAGACACGCGCGCTCGGCAGGAGGTTGACCAGCACGTCCGTTACCTTGCACAGTCCTGAGCGACCCAAGTAGATTTGCGCGCATGCCTGGAGGCGGCTCACACATAACCACCTGAGCATTATGAATCAAGCTCGCCGGTACGCGCAAACTCATTTCCGTTGTCAAGAAGAGGCGAAAGTCGTTATGGGCTGTTAAGGCATGAACGCGCTTCTCGAGTTGCGAGAGCCATTCAGCCGCAAGATGGACATTCTTGAGCAAGATCCATCCGCCGGTTCTTGAGGCAGTCGTCAAAGCGCGTTCAGCCAAGACAATGCTTTCGGCTGAGCCCATGGCGATCGACGTGCAAACCTTTGCGTGCTTGAGAACAAGCTGATCAACTTGGAAAGAGGCCTCGTAGCCGGTGGCAGAAGCGAGCATGATTGGCGTTGATGGTCGAAGACGCGAAACGAGATCAGCAAGCCCACTCTCAACAATGGAGGTGTCCAATTGCAACAATTGCATGACAACCTTCTCCGCTGCGCGGGTCAATAGATCGGGACGGACATGCTTGACGAGAACGAGCAGCGACCATTCTTCGCCCGACTCTGCGAGCGAAGCCACCTTGTCGGACGCAGTTTCGGCAAAGAGGAGCTCTCCAATGTCTTCCTGCTCGATCGCATTAGCCAACCTGGACGAATATGGTAGAGCTTTGCATGCTGCGAGAGCCTGTGCCACGTCCTCAACCGTGCTCGGCAACTTGGCCATCAAATCATCGGCGGAGAGTAAGCTTTTGACAGCGGGAGCACTGTGCTCGTGGGCAATCAGCGCCAATGATAATGCCAGTGTCAAGTGATCTTTGTGCAATAGCGATTGACAGACGCGCTTGTATGCAATTTGATAAAGTGCCTGCTGAATGTGGGCGACCCTCTCGCCCAGATCTTGGTCACCCAGCACGCCCTGTTTAAGCACACTCTCCAGAATGTCCTCAAAGTAGCGGAGCGAGAATTGATAAAAGTGCTGCAGTGTGGCAAGCTGTTCCAATACTGCAAAAATCAAGCAACAAGTCTCGGCAGCCGGCGCATACTTGTTTGTCACGCTGCTCAACTCGCTCATGACGCCATCAGCTTCGGTAACCTTTTTGCCAATTTCAGCAGCCTCAAGCTTGAGCCGCTCAAGCGTATCAATCACCACATCATCGTCCAGAATACTGCCGGTAGACTCGTTGAGCGCCTTGAGCAAGTCTCGCTCGAGGCGACGCAAAAGTGCCTGGTACTCGCCTTGCGACTTGACGAGTTCGAGGAGTCGCGCCTCAATCTGAGGTTGCTCACTCAAGAGAACTTTGTTGAGCGACTGGCTTCGCAATGAGCTTTTGGTGATGGTAAAGTTGACAAAGGCGACCTTGCTGCAGACATCTGGTCCAAAGACTGCCGTCGAATCGCGCGTGGACAGGTACATTCTGAAAGAAGGCGACACATCCACATCCTGCTTCCCCAACTCGACCAAGGTGCGGCCACCCGTGCGTTGATACTCCTTGTTGAGAAGCTTGTTGACAATAGGATCAAGCTTCTCGGCGTCACGAATGAGGATAGTGTTGCCGAACCGGACGCAAGTCTCGAGCTGCTTGACGAATGAGTCGTCCAGGAAACTTGTGACTACCAATTTCCGAGCTTTGTGATGCTTGATCAAAAAGTTGACTGCCTGATCAGACGGATCAATGATGAGCGGATAGCGCTGTGCGCGTTCCAAGATAAAGGCGTTCTCAGCGCAAAGTTGGTCAGATGGAAGTCCATCGGCCTCCCAGCCTAGTCGTTTCTCTGGCGTAATGAGCATGTCCGACACCCTAGTCTCGTGCTGAGAAGCAATGTCAAAGGAATCTAGGATTTGCTGCCATCCGTCCATGAGATGCTCCCTCTTGACTTGGTCGTAGTAGCCGGCATATGCAATCAAAGCCGCACAGAGCATAGCATCTCCGAGCAAAGTCTTGAGTCGAACTTGGAAGCTTGCACTGCTGCCCGACCATCGCTCCTGCTCAGACGAAAGACTGTCAAGCAATTTGGTGCTGCGCTCCACTTTGCGCTCCACCTGCGCCATTTCCTGCTTGATGATTTGTACCTCGCTGATGAGCGCAGCATATTCGTCTTTGTACTGCAAAATGCTGCACTCTACTTCTTCAATCATCTGGCTCATCCCAGCAGCCTTCTTGCGAGTCATCATTGCTTCGTGCTCTAGTTTGGCGACTTGCTCACGCAATGGGCCAACCTTGTCGAGGATATCCGAGTAAGCCACTTGAGCGACCACCCACTGAACAAGCGGCCCACATGCTTTGCTTGCACGATTGACGCTTTCGTACTGAAAAGCCGGCTGGCTCATGTAACTCGATCGAATTGTCTGGCGTAGCTCTGGTGAAATTTGTGTCTCATTGTCAAATTTGAGGATGTCTTTGATGAAGGTGTCCTTGCGCATGAGCGTTTGGACCGTCCTCCAACTTTCCACCTGATGGCCCAAAAGCACACAAACTGCTTCCATTGCGAGCTTGACAGACTCTGGCGGATTGTTCAGCGACCGCACCTCGTTGAGCAATTCTCTCTTGATGTTGCTGACTGCATACTGGGCCTCGATGACAGCGGGTTCAGCATGTGCGAGATCGTCGACGACGATCCGACGCTGTGCTTCAACATTCTTGTCTGTGTTGGCCAGGTCTGTTTGAATTTCCAGAAGCGCAACCTTTTCGGCTTCAGCTTGCTGTTGCTCAGTGACCATCCGCTGCAGCTTTTCATTCGCAAGCGCATTCTTCTCTGCCAGTTCTCCACGCTTCTCAGCAAGCGATTTTTTGAGTCTCGCAACCTGGGCAACGGTACTTTGCAGCTTCTGCAGGCCGATGTTCAGATGGCGTTGTGAATCCTCGAGCTCGTGTCTCTTTTCTTCGTGTAAGGACAAAGTCTGATGCACAAGATCCAGAAATTGCCTTGGTGTGATGGTCGAGGTACATGCATGCTGGGTGTTGACCTTGATAGCATGCAAGTGCAGGCTGACAAGCGCACTCACAGTGGCGTGCCGGAACGAGCCTTCAGGAATTTCTGTTACCAAATGCGGTTGCGCAGAGGCGGGTAAAGTATAGTCGGTCTTCTCAAGATCAAGCGACGACATCGAGCTGAAACAAACCTGGAAGAGTGCCGTAGGCGACCAGTCACCGAGCCAATTGAGAACGCAGCGATTGAAAAGTGCAGGAGAAGTTGCTGCCGAGGCCGACAAATTTTGAGGTGGGTTCATGGTGAAGACAACATGCAAATTGCGCGCAATCTGTTTCGTAAACCAATCGTAAAGCTCTTCATGAGAATCCAGCATCAAGCCCTCTCGCTGAGACCCTTGTTTGCAAGCCGTCATCAAGGTCGTATACTCGTCACCCTCGAAAAGCCCGGGTACGTTGGCATTGGCCAGCAAGGTATTCATGCGCTCAAGGAATCCAGACTCGAGCATGTTTGCCTCATTCAAGATGAAGCAGATCTTTTCGCCATTCGTTCCGCAGCGCCTGAGAACATGACGCAAATCATCGTCGAAGTCCTCACCAGAGTATTTGCGATGAATTTTAATTTGGTAAGTCTTGAGTCCATTCATCCATGCGACAAAGCGTGCTAGTGTGGTCTAGATGTTAGCCAGCTTTCAAATCCTCGTTTTCTTACCTTTCCAGATCCACTGACGCCAATCAGGATCAAATGACCTTGAGATTGGCGGAAGACTCGGTCGATTCGAAGCACATGGTCGACAGCGTCGTCGTACAAAACGAGTGCCGTGTCAACTTCTTCCTCGCAAAACGTCTTGAGTCTAGCCTTGATGTAAAAGCGCATCTCCTCGACATTGACTGATCGGTATTCTTTGGACAGCCAATTCGAGTAGAGTATGGGTGCAGCAAGCGCTTCGTGCTCGTCAAGGTTGGGGAAATGAGTCTGTGCAACCCGTCTGATCAGCTGTGCCGTCCAGTCATGTTCCTCTGAAGTGACAAGGCGATCAGCAAAGAGGCGTAGTGCCTCATGTGCCCAAATACGCACGAGTCCTTCTAGATTCATGTCCTCTGCAGTTCTCAGAGTCTCTGCAATCCCACGCATCCAACGAGACAATTCCCTTGGACTGTAGATGTAGTGCGACTGTTTGCTGGCTGTAAAATGACTTCTCGACTGGTCAAAGACGCTAATCATGGCTGCTGTGATTGCATCTGAATATCCCTTCAAAGTCGGAACAAACTTAAGAACAGCCCTGACAAATGTGCCATAAATTTGCGAGAGCGACTCTGCCTCTGGATAGTCGACCATGAGGACGGGCGCATGGCGCAGGAAGCGTTGGCTGAAATGCGTGCGCCCGACATCCGTCGGCGGATTGCACGCTCCGACAAATTGAATACGCTCAATGGTAACCCACGTTTGATCAGCAGCGCGCCAAAAACCAGATTGCTCGATCAATTGCCTCAAAAATGAGATGATGCGCTGGGTCCCGTAAGTATCCCGAGCTGGCAGGTTGATCTCATCGCAAAACACCACGAGCCATTGTCCTTCGTTCTTGGGCAGCATCGTCACTCCCTTCGGAGACTTTCGATACACGCAATACTGCTCGAGTGTACGCTGGATCAATTCTGGGGTTGAGGCACTCGAAAAGTTGAGTCCGATTTGCTCGCAATGTGGTAGCTTATTGAGAGCCTTGGTAAGGGACATGGTCTTGCCGGATCCAGGAGGTCCACACAGAATGACAGGTTTGCGTTGCGAGAGCCAGCTATAGAGCATATCCTCGTTACGGACGGTGTCCGTTGTCGGTATGACCAGATCGGTTGAGTACACGGCTGAAGGGTCGATATCAACGACCGCGACCTTGTGACTCCACTGTTTCCAAGAGCCAGATGGCAACTCCACATTGAGATTCACCAAGCTTTGCTGAGCAGAAAGGCATACTTTCGGGAACATCTCTGCCAAAAAAGCCGCAAGCTCATGGCGTTCGTCAGTGCCGCAATCACCTCCGAAGCCCCAGAGAAGCGACAGCACGAATTGCTTTTCGATGAAAGGCGCACACTGTTCGTCACTTAGGGGAAAATCCGCGTGCGCTAAATTCCATTGAACCAAATCATTGCACATGGACTGCAAAAGGCCAAAGAAATTTCCCAGGACACGTGCAGCGGTAAACTCCATGACGTGTGTGAGCTTGGAAGCAAAATTCAGGACGGCATGCAGTGCGTTTCCTTGTGAGGCCGCACTCAGGCAGTTGGCGACCAGATTGCGCATGTGATGTTGCATGCCAAGCTCCTCATCAACGCTCCTGTCGCTGGCCGAAGATTTGAAACTCTCGAGAAAGGCCTGCCACTGCATGTCCACCGTGATTGATTGCTCATCAAAATAGACCATGCCGCATCGGGATACTGTTGCGAGTGTAGCATGCTTGAGCGACTCAACCTCGAATGCCAAGCGAACATTGTCTGGCAGTGCCAGACGCTCGCCAGTCGGCAGAGTCAATATCTTGTTATCGTCAAGCATGCTGTTCATGTTCTCGACCCAGACTGGATCGATGTCTCCGTCAAAGACGATCCAGTATCGGCGCGAGTCTTCACCACGGAAGTTGTCCACAATTTTGCGCAATATGCTCGTGAAGAGTCCATCTGACCACTCTCGCGTCGTTGTATCCAAGCGTCCATAAAGAGCCTCCTTAGATAAGACTTTGGCATCGATAACGTACGTGATTGTCTCGACGCCATCCATGGAATCCATGGCCGCAAGCAAAGTCCTTCTGGAGGCCGATTTGCTTGTGGCAGCAGGGCCAACGAGCATAAAGCCATGATGAATACTCTGGATCTGGTAAATCTGCGTCACCTTTAGTACCCACCTCTCGGTGGGAACTAGATGAGACGCCAGTGCCGAATGTGAGATGGCTTGACGAAGCGCGGTGAAGTCTTCGGTCACTGTACGGACGCCAGGAAACACGTTTTCCGAAATGCTCACCAAGATGTCAGCATCTTGACCCACCAACTTTGGGGCGATAGTTGCGGACAAGCTCTGAAGGACAAGTTCAGCCTCCCAATCGGCATTGACAGACTCGGCAGATACTTCTGCAAGCTTGCGTCGCTTGATTGAACCACAAGTCAGGAGCACACTTTTGAGCGCACGCAACCCAAAGTCATAATGAGCCTGCACCGACATTTGTTGTGTACAAGCGTCAAAGAAGGGAACGATTCTGTTCGCAAGACTGGGTGCACTGGAAAAGCCTTGAGCAAAGAACGTGACCTGCGCGATGAGCTGTCGATCAGGATGCGTCATGGCTATGCTTCGGAAAAGCTTCTTGAGATTGTCAGGCAGGTTGGATCGTCCGGCATACCCTGGATTCATTGTGATGAAGATGCCTGTAGAAGAATTGAGCGAGACAGTGCGACCCAACAGTGACACTGTCGCGACACTGCTGTTCAAGCTCGACCGGAGACCGCTTTGAATTGTTTGAATCTGTTGCGAGACTGCGGATAAAATACGTTCCTGAAGACGGTTAAACTCATCGAAGCAGCCCCAAGCTCCGACTTGACAGAGACCAAGGAAGATGCGTCCCATTGCTTGATAGTCAAATGTGTCGTCGCAACAGAAGACCAAGACAAAGCGTCCAAGCTGTAGGCCCAGTGACTTGACCGACTCCGTCTTGCCGGTACCGGCAGGTCCAAACGGAGACCCGCCAAGGCCCTGCTCGAGCGCCTGCGTCAATGTCAAAAAGCATCTGTCGGTCAATGGAGTCTGCACAAGTCTGTCAGGGACTCCAAGATACTCGAACCCGTAGTCAAAGGTGGCATTTGCCATCTTGACTTGCACACCTGTGTTCTCAGACGGGTAGAAGCGCATTTGCCTAAGCCAACTGAAGTCTTGCGCCTGGGCGACCTTTGCTTCCGCGAGCCTGCCAATGCAGTCGCGCTGATGGACAATTGCGGTGATGAGCGCTTCAGCCTTTGCTCGTTCAAGCTGCGACAGATCTCCGAGGACAAGAGCAGCTAAGGCTTCGAGCAATGCGTTTCGAGTAGTGATCAGCTCGTGGAATGTTCCAGTCTGGCTCAACGCTATCTCGACAGTCTTGGTCCATTCGCACTGCGTGGCTAGCACGAGGATCTGGCATGAACTGCCTGACAAGAACTGCATTAGTGTGTCGGCTTGCAAATCTGAAATGAGACTTTCAAAGCTGAGCAGCGCGGTGTGCAGGGATAAAGTAAGGGACGAGCGCATCTGAGCCTCCAAAGCGGCCAACCATTCGTTGATCTTCGGCTCGCTCGCCAAGGAGATCGATTCAGACAGCATGACTTGCTCACCCTCTTTTGAAGCAAAGCCCAGAACAGCCGATGAGTCTGCACTCAAAACAAGCGAAGCAATGCCTGCAAACATCTTCTTCAAATGCTTTTGAACGCGCACGAGGTCGCGCGAGTTGCCAAGTATCTCCAAGAGATCCTCGTCACCGACAAAGTAAAATCGAGGAAACTGAGCACGCTCACGCTCCAGGTATTCTCCAAGGGCTTTCTGAATCTTTTGCAGCAAATCTGCCAGTCTCTCCAAAGACGCGAGCGCGCCTGGAATGTTGAGTACTTCGAGCGCTACTGGCGTCTTGGCGACCTTTTTCATGATTGTCAAGAACTCGCTGTCGATGTTCTGGAATCGACCCGACTCGGTAGGGAGAAGTCGCTGGATGTCGGCATTTCCAGAAAAGATACCTTCAAGATAAACCCACTGGCGTTGCACATCGACCCACACGTCAAATAGAACGTGCAATCGATTCAATTTATCTTCCCAAAGACGAGCTTCTTCCTCAAATTGCTTGTAGAACACACTTTGCGACATGGCTTGCAAAGAGTTCAACTGCTCGCTGCATTGAGTAAGCAGTTCGTCCCAGCCCTTGATCAACCGGCACTTGTTTTGGTAATTGACAAGTTCTAGCACCTGGGTGTTCCAGGTTGCCTTGACCTTGTCTAGAAACTCCTCTAGCGCAAGCTCGCCTTGTGCTTCTGCCAGGACTGAGCGAATGGCCTTGTCATTTGCAGCCAAGTCCAAAGACCAGACATCACCAAGTGTTGTTGTCGACGCGTGATAGCGCTCATTCGCCTTCAATTGCTTGAACAATCGAGCCCAGTGTCGATCGCGGACGGCATCAGCTTTGAGCTCAGCGAGCATCGGACAAGCTTTGATGTACTGCTTGAGAACAGTCTGGACATGCTCAAAAGCAGCATATTGGCGCATGCGGCTTGGCAGGTCTTTCGTAGAGCTCAATAGCGACTCCAATGCTGAGCGCACCTTGCGGGGAACTACTGCTGGCCAGAGAGTGTCGCTGAGCTCGCGAATCCCAGACCAGATGGAGCTCGTAGACGACCAAACAGATTGCAGGTCAGCCAGCTCTTCGATGGCACCTCCTAGACGGTCGTGCTTCTCAACGGGCAAATCGAGCGCTTCCTTTGCCTTTTCGACGTCACCTAGCTCCTTTGATAGCTCTTGCAAGCGCATCTTGAAGGATTGCAAAAGGACCAGTGCATCTTCCGGCCTCGTTCCGCCAGTGACAGGTTTCTGCTCTGCCCAATCTGCCAGGCTCAAGTCTAGCCGTGTTTGAAGTAGGCCTTCCTCAATCTTTAATTTTGCGCGTAATGCCTCTGCATGCTCTTCGCCTTGGAGGGCCCGTCGCCCATGAATCTCCTTGAGAGCGTCCCACTCAGTCTCGAGCTGACTGTACTGCAACCAATCGCTTGAAAATTGATGCCGTTGTCGTCGCAGCGTACGCTCACCCTGGTTCAGATGGTTAAGCTCCGCCTGCCAGGTGGGAATTCGACGCTTACAACGCTGGACCGCAATGACGAATTCAACCGCTGCAGCCGTGCTCGAGGTATCCATCGTCTGCTTTTCAAGATCTTCTCGCATCTGGATGAGGGCAGCGTACAAGTCCTGCATCTTGGCCGCCGTGCGCACTGCAAACTCGGCATTGATGGCTTTCTGCCAAGCGTCAAATTTGGCATTGACACGGGCTTGTACTTGACCGTATTGCACAATCACGCCGCTCACGGTCGCGGATGACGTTGAAGTGTCAAAGGTGCTGCGAGATTTGCGTAAGTCACCCAAAACTTGCAGCCACTTGCCAAGATCGTCACCTAGCAGGTCCCAGATCGTCTGCGGCTGGAGATCCCAAAGAGACTGGAAGCTGAGCCAGCTATCGATATAGTTTCGAAGGGTCGCAGACATGCTTCCGAGTTTGGCACGCACGGTCGGCAGCTCCGGAACCACAACACGGTACATTAGCTGATCAAAGGTGTCTTCATCGGAAGTGACGAGTGCGGCGGAGGCAGCAGTCGCAGTGGTCGCTTGTAGACGCTTCTGCTTGCACACTGCTAAAACAAGACTTTGGAATCCATCATGCCAGTGCGCTTCAACGCGCGCAACAGGCGGCGTCATGCCAATAATTTGATCATTTAGGTGGATCTCAACAGTCAGCGCTCGGCTTGGCGTACTCGCTTCACGCTCCGTATCGCCCAGCCAAGACTGAATCGCTTGACGAAGTCGTTCAGACAAAATTGTCTCGATCGATTCATTCAATTCATCGACCCATTCGCCAACGTTTGAGAAGCCTGCGCGATGTAGATGGTCAACAAGAGCCTGAAGTCCAAACAGATGTCGTCTGAATGATGAGCTGCCATACTCGCAGGTGACAAGCGACTGACGATGCATCTCAAGTTCCTCTTCCGCAATGACAAGCAGGTCAGACTTATCTTGCAGCTCGATGGAACTGGTGGCCAAATCCTTGACAAATTGGATGTGGCGAGATTCGCGCAAATGTCCTTCATATCCAAGTCCTTCCACGCTGGTCAGACCGATAAAATTTTCCCACTGCAGAGGGAAACCTTTTTCAAGCAGCATGTGCGTCCGCGCTTGCTGAACCGCGAGAAGCTTTGCCAGCTCGGGCATGGCTTCAATTCTGATTGCCGTCTGTGCAAGTGTCTTGATAGTCTCTACCAGCGAAGTTGCAAAAGGATAGAGCCGCTGAGCATCTTTGGATGCGGAAATGACGGCATGCGACACTTGAAACCCGAGCCAGAGTAGGTTGCGCACCTCCTTGAAGAGGGTGACAATATGCGTATCAAAGTTGACGGCAAGTTCCGGTTTGTTGCCAGCGGCTCGATTGCGCACGATGCGGATCAAGGAACCGCGCAGCTTGATTTCTCTTGATTGTACATCCTTGAGCCATGCTTCAAAGATGGGTCGCGTGTCGAGTTGTTTGCGAAAATGGGCATTCTCTGCCTGAAGCTTCTCGCCGTCGGCATAAAGATGCCAGCCGTCGCCTAGCACAGTCTCCACTTTGGACATGTACAAATCAAGCTGACGTGACAGCTGTCGTGTCCAGGTAATTGTACCGCATACCAATGGCAAATCACGCAATTGATCCATGAGTTGCATGTCAGAGCCAATGTACCGCTGCTGAAATCGCCGATGTAGCTGAGCAATGTCTTGCTTGACCTCCTCAAGCAACTGCTTTTGATACTCCTGCACGGCGCCGCGAATCTTAGGCCGAACAAGGAGCGCACTAAACTTGGCAAACACGCGAAACATCTCCTTTGCGCTTTTGGCGAGAGCGAGGCGGTCTCGGAGCTGGTCGATGATGGCATTCTCGACGCGTGCGATGCGATCATTGTATTGTGCTTCCGCCGCAATCCAAAGCTCTGTCCCTGCTGGCGTGACATCCAGTACATCAATGTCTTTGAGTTCATGAAAGGCATCGGCCACCTCCTTGGCGGCATCAAGTTGGCCCAATGCAATCTCACCTTGATCAACCTGATGCTCGGACTGCTGCGCCAGTACTTGGCCCATGGTCGACTGCAACTGATCGTGCGTCAAACGGAATGTCTTGATGTAAGCGAGACGTTCTTGGACCTTGGCATGCCGCGCCACCGTCTTGACCGCCGTGAACTTTTCTCCGCGCTTGCGAAGCATGTCGCGTGCCGTTTCTTGAAATTCCTTGAGGCGATCGTCCCAAGTGGCAAAAATCTCCTCAACGCTGTCCATCGTGCTCTGGAATGTGGCCATATCTGAGTTCATGAGTCGGTTGCCCTTCAACAGGTTGTGTAGCTGTTGAGTCAGTTCGCCGCTGATTGCTTCAACGAGTGGCAATGCGCGACTGATGGGATACGCTACTGTGCGCAACTTTTTGCTCAGATGATTGAGAACGTGAGCGACAGCTTCAGAGACGCGCGTGAGACTTGTGGCGGAGAGCAATTCATCGAGGGGGAAATCGCGCATGAGCTGTGTGTATTGCCAGACCTGGTCTCGCGCCTCACGAATGCCGGTATCTGAAGCGACATTGAGTGCTGCACCAAAGCGACGTCCTGCTTGGAGAATCTCTGTTGTCAAAAGAACAGCTGGCGATTCAAGCTGTCGTTGAATGTCGGCCAAGACGTCATCAAGACTGAGCCAGAAGCTGATTTCTTGACTAGCGGTGCCGTGGGTTGGATCACGCTCTTTGCTTGTAACTTGATGAATCTGACGTTTCCAGGTGCTGACAGTCGCTTGTACGGCATTCAAAAAGTGTGCGTCTTGCAAAGCTGCAGAATCCAGATCAGCCACCGAGGGGCGTGTTTGACGCTCGGCAGCCTCGTTGACGAGCTTTTGGATTGTGGGATGGGGAACGAGAACGATGCGCGGAATTTCGGTGTTTTGTTGGAGATGCAGTAAGCTGAGCTCGAGCTCTGCCAGCTTCTTGCGTGTATTGGGTATGCCTGTCGTCAGCGTTGTCTAACGAATAAGGCTACAAACCAGTCTTGCTCGTCTGACTTGCAGGTTGCTGAGAATGAGCAAAAGAGTCAAAGTAAGGCGCAATCGCTAGCTTGATAAGACTGTGTAGCGCTTCGTAAGCGCCAGGCGACTGCTCTGTGCCGTTTCCTGGCAAGTTGATGATTTGCACTTGTCTGTCTAGAGAAATGTGCGCGTCAAGCTGAGGCACAAGCTTGATGAGGGCAAGGGACGCCACCGTCGCTTGCGTCAGCTGATAGTCATTTTCAAGCACGTAGTGAGCTTTGCTATCGTCTAATGAATCAGTATGCAAGTACAGTATCGATTGCAGGCTTACCGTCATTGGCAATCTCCTCGTCCTTGCGGATGAACAGGACCAAGCAGGTCGCATCGTTAGCGTAGCGTTCTAGACGCGACTGCGTGACACTAGTCCTGAGAAATGCAATCTCTGAGCTACGTGCGCCAAGTGTAGCAGTCAAAAGCAGCGCGACATGGTCAGCAAGGGTGTGTGGATCCATGAATGCCGATTCTGTCTGCTCGACAGGCGGCTGCTGCTGCGTGAGAGCATTTGGAAGCACGTCCATGGTCGATAGAAGAGCAGAGAGCTATATTACTCCTGCAGCTTTGCATGTACTTGTAGCGTCTTTCGAGCTTCTATTCTATCAAGCTCTAACTCAGGCTTGTCGTGTCCTAGTGACTCGCAAGCGCGTGTGTGGTGTTTCAAGGGAGACGCGCGCGCAACAAACAAAGAGCTCAAGCAAAGACGCGCCTAGAACCTAGATTATACATCACGTGACATGACTCTTCCACTTGCACTTGACCGCCGCCGACCCTTTTCTTCTTTTCCTTCCTCGTACACCACACACCCTATTCGCTTCCTTTGACGTTTTGCTTTCTTCCGCTGCCTCTTGAAGAGTGTGAATAGACAAGCAACGCAAGCACTTCTGTGAGACGACTCAAAGAGAAGCGCAATCGTATATAGGTAGAGGCGCACATTTGGTGTACGCAAGACAGGCAAGCAAACTCGTTTTTGCCACCTGAGTAAAGACCTCGACTGGTCGGTTGGCTTGTAGAGTGTACATCTTTGCCTTGGCCTCATTGATACACATCACACATCTCTGATTCCTTAGCATACGATGGGTAAGAAAGCCCCAACTGCGCCGTTGCTCCGTTTACACAATAACACGCGGGCGCAACAAGCCTTCGACGTCATGGACAACAACTTACTAACACAAGCAGCTGCAACAACAACAGAAGAGCCACGTCGCTCAGGCCGAGCGACCAAAGGCCAAAACAGCGATCGATGGCAAGAAATCTTGGATGCCTCCCGCGACAATCTCATCAATCCCGAGTCTGTCAATGGCGATGGCACAACAGACGCCGGCGACAAACCCACGCCAAACAATAATGATATGGACGAAGGAGGCGGCGAGGATGCCATTCGTTGTGTCTGCGGTCAGAACGAAGAGGTGGAAGATGATGAGCGCACGTTTGTGCAATGCGAGACGTGTTCTGTATGGCAACATGCGCCGTGTGTTGGCTTGACTGCCAAGAAGATGCCAGACCAATACTTTTGCGAACAGTGTCGCCCTGATCTCCATGCCAAATTGCTCAAGAAGATGCAGGCACCTAAGACAGCTAGCGCTGCGAAACCTAAAGTAGTGCAGCCGCCCGCCGCCGCTGCGAAGCAAGCGAAACCACAAGATCGCAAACGCAAGCGTAGCGCAAAAGCGATGGCTCAAGAAGACAATGACAACTTCTCCGATGGTGGCGTCTCTTCAGACGGCGCATCAGACAGCGATCGCGCCAGACAAAAGCGCTCGGCGAGTGCGGCGAGTCTATCTGGTGGTGAGTCAGACTATCAGGACAAGGTCAAGGTCAAGGCTCGACGGCTGTCTACGACAAAGAAGGAGCCTGTGAAGAAGACAAAGGCAAAGTCGAGCAAGGTCAAGATTCAAGAGGCGCTAGAAGAACTGTCGGGACCATTTGAGAGTCTCGATGACATTTCAGACGACACGCGACGCAACATTGCAAAGCTGCTCATTCGCGATGTTGCCAAGGCGCTCGATATGGCGACTGATGGAGAGCATTTCAAGCTTAGATCGAAAAGCAAGCCTGAAGCAGAAGCCGAAAGGATCGGCTTTGCCATCGAGTTTGCCTTGTACCAAGCCTTGTTTGACCCAGCCGATGCTGGTGCCAAGTACAAGAATCAATATCGCCAGATTGCCTTCAACTTGAAGGACCCCAAGAACCCTTCGCTCCGTCGTCGTGTGCTCGATGGCAGCGTTTCTGTGGCACAGCTTGCCAACATGTCGAGTGAAGATATGGCGAATCCAGAGCTCAAAGCCATGGCCGAGCAAGTCCGTGAGGAAGGTCTCAAACAGTCCGTGCTTGTACAAGAGACTGGGCCTCGTATCCGACGCACCCACAAAGGCGAAGAGCTCGTCGAGGGACCAGAAATCAACGACTCGGTTGCGGCGCCTTCGTCCTTCCCGCTCAGTCGTCGCGGCGATTCAGATGCCGATTCTTCGTCACCTGTCATGTCGCCGTCACCGGATCGTGATGCCTCGAGTTCGCCCGAGGCTATGAAACAACCGCCCTCGCGCTCATCGTCCCTCACCGGTGGTCCTCTCCTGTCACCCAAGCACGATCGACGGCTCTCCAACAATACACCCATTCGTGCCGACGATGATGACTCGGATTCGGAGCTGCAGGTACTCAATGACGACAAGCAAGTGTCAAAGCTGCCAAAGGATCCAATCTGGCATGGACAAATGGTCATGCAACGCATCAGTCAATGCAATGCTCAAGCGACACTCGTTGGTGGGCCAGATGACGCTGCAAGTCTTGCTTGGTCAGAAGTGCTCACCTCTGTCGTCACGATCGACGGTCGACTCGACAAGTCAACTGCCGGACAGTATCTGGTCCATCAACGCTACTCGCAGAGCAAAATGGTCATCGCCGTCAAGCTTGAAGCCGAACCGTTGGGCAATCATCAAGCCGGCATCGATGCACTCTACAATTACTTCACGACAAAGGATCGGTATGGTGTCATCAAGTCAGGCCAAAGCAGGATTCGAGACGGCTACATTGTGCCCCTGGCGCCAGGCGAGGCTCTACCCGAATTTTTGGAAGTCATGGATAACAAATCGCTGCCGGTTCTACGAACAGGGCCCTTGTTGCTTGCCGTGTTGGTGGTGGAACGCAACAAAACACATTCACGGAAACCATCGATTGCCTCGGCCCCACCGCCTGTGATGCCAAGCAACCAGTCAGCACCTATCCCTGTCGCTCATAGTCAAGCCCCACCGCAACACCAGCCGTCGAATTCTTCAGTGCAACGCGCGCCGTGGCATCAACCTACCATGCCAACACAGCCGCAGAGAATGCCGCAACAACTACCGGTGAAAAACATGGCGCTTGCTCAAGAACAACAACGTCAGTTGGCGGCTTTTCTGCAAGCGAATCCAGAATTGGCGAGTAACCCGCAAATCATGTCTTCCCCACCGCTCCTTGCAGCGCTTCTTGAGAGTTGGCTCAGGACGCAAGGCATGTGATGAAGAGTTCCGTTATTGCTTATAGCACCCTATTGCTCCGTAACAGTATCTTTAATTACACACCTTTTTACATGTTCATCTGTGCTAGCTTACTTTGCCTGGTTGACAATGCTGACCTCGTTCGCCCTGACCATGGCATCCACGATTCTCTGCCAGAATCGCTCGACCCCATCCGCCGTTACGTCCTCACAGACAAAGGTGTTTGGTGCATGACCCGTCTGGTTCCAGACATCAACGATGGTTCTGCCCTTTGTAGGGCCCTCGCGTGTGTCCACCTCGACGTACAAATCTCGCCCAGTAAACAAGCCTGTTGGATCGAGCGCATAGGCAACGGTGGCAGGATCATGGACCGGTCCGCCAGACATGAATCCAAAGACATCCTTGTAAGTCTTGTTGAAGAACGTGCCGAGCTCTTTCCACATTTGCGCAAATTGAGAATCATTACAACGTCGACGCATCTCGAGCAAGACCGCTTCCGTCAAGATGAGCTTGTGCGTCACCTCGAGTGGGATCAGCACACGTTTGCCATGCCAGCAGGGCGCTTCTAGAACTTGTTGGAGTGCGTGCGGGTCGGCCCAGACGTTGAACTCTGCCTGGGATGTCCAGTTGCCTGTTGTCAAGTCGCCACCCATTATAACGAACTGCTTGAAGCGCGCTCCAAGCAGATCAGGGTCCTGCTGGGTCATGAGAGCAATGTTGGTCACTGGACCTGTTGCGCAAAGGACCATGAGTTCTTCATCCGGTATTTGCTGTCGTAGGCACTCCAGCATGCCAATGACGCCCGATGTCTCGATCGCATCGCTCGTTGGTTCTGGCAGCAGCTCGGTACCATCTAGACCAGACTTGCCGTGAATCTCAAGGGCAACTTGACATCGTCCATGCAGAGGATCGCTCGCTCCTTTGAATAGTTTGACCTCTGATGACGCTCTCAGCGCACGCAAGACGGAAGATGCGTTCTGTGTGGTCCGCTCGAGACTAGCATTGCCATGCGTTGTGGAGCAAATCACAAGTCTAGCTTCAGCATCATGCGCAGCGAGCAACAGAGCAAAAGCATCGTCGTGGCCTGGATCGCAGTCGATCCAGAAGCGTGTTATCATTCTACAAGTATTAGTTTGGTACAAATACCTAGATACCTAGGTAGGGACTGCCCAGGTTGATATCGATGGCGATGTCGAGCTGCATCTGCCATCTCGTCGCACCTGTCATTTATCTCACGCTAATTTGACCCTTCACGCATTTCATCTTGACAGCTCAACAACTTGCAAGCTTGAAACGATTGCTGCAGCTTGTCTCCTTGAAGAACCGTAACAGAGTCAAGCCATGGTCGCCTCTGAATACGCTCGTTACTCGAGTCCACTCACCTCTCGCTATGCTTCGAAGGAAATGAGCGAGCTGTTCTCCCCTGCCCGCCGATTTGGCACTTGGCGCCAACTCTGGCTCAACCTCGCCATTGCCGAGCAGCGTCTTGGCCTCACGCAAATCACAGATGAGGCGATTACCCAGATGAAAGAGCATCTGGAGCTGACGGATGAAGAATTCGATATCGCCGCTGTGGAGGAGAAGAAGCGACGACACGATGTGATGGCGCACGTTCACACGTTTGGCTTGGCCTGTCCTGCTGCCGCGCCTGTCATTCATCTGGGTGCAACGAGCTGTTTCTGCACCGACAATGCCGATCTCATCTTTTTGAGGGAAGGATGCGACTTGTTACTTGGTAAGCTCGTCAATGTCATTGACCGCATGTCGCAGTTTGCCTTGCACCACAAGGACTTGCCCACGCTCGGCTTCACGCACTACCAGCCTGCTCAGCTGACGACGGTCGGTAAGCGTGTCACCCTCTGGATTCAAGAACTCCTCTGGGACTTGCGCAACATTTCGCGCGCACGCAACGATATCGGCTTCCGTGGCGTCAAGGGCACGACCGGCACGCAAGCATCGTTCCTGACGTTGTTTGATGGTGATCACAGCAAAGTCGAGGAGCTCGACGCACTTGTGACGGAACTGAGTGGCTTTGACATCAACTACCCCGTCACCGGCCAGACTTACTCACGCAAGATTGACATTGACGTGCTGGCGCCGCTCGCTTCGTTTGGCGCCACGGCACACAAGATTTGTACCGATATTCGCTTGTTGGCCAACTTGAAGGAGATGGAAGAACCCTTTGAGAAGGATCAGATTGGCTCGTCTGCTATGGCTTATAAGCGTAATCCGATGCGTTCTGAGCGTGTCTGCTCCCTCTCGCGTCATCTCATGACGCTCATCAACGATGCCACCATGACGGCTTCTGTGCAGTGGTTTGAGCGCACGCTCGATGATTCTGCCATTCGCCGTGTTTCGATCCCAGAAGCCTTTTTGACGGCTGACATTGTGCTCAGCACGCTCATGAACATTTGCGATGGTCTTGTGGTGTATCCTCAGGTCATTGCTAAACACGTCAAGGCAGAATTGCCCTTTATGGCGACTGAAAACATCATCATGGCGATGGTGCGCAAAGGTGGTGACCGACAGGTGTGTCACGAGGAGATTCGCGTGCTTTCGCATGAAGCCGCTTCGGTCGTCAAGAATGAAGGTGGTGACAACGACTTGATTGAGCGCGTGCGCAAGAACAAGTACTTTGCACCGATTCATGCCGAGCTCGACACATTGCTGGATCCGTCGACCTTTGTGGGTCGTGCACCAGAGCAGACGGAGAAGTTTTGCAAGGAGACGGTCGTCAAGGCGCTTGAACCGTTTGCCAAGCACCTCTCGAATGTCAAGGTCGAGCTCTCAGTCTAAGTCTCATTCCTCCTGCCACGAACCTCCGTCGTCAACCTCCATCAAAAGAAAAATCATATTCAATCTACACAGTCACGTAGACTTCCTATTTAAATCTTTGCCTTTTTATTGCCAGCAAGACGTGCCAGAGTGGCGCCCAAGGCCTCAACAACAGGCTTCGATGCCAAGAAGGGCCACTTGTCTGCCGCCTCCTGATTGATCCGTGCTTCATCCGCCCACGCATCCGTCAACTCTTTGCGTGCCTGTGTCTTGCTAATCACGCGACCAGCATCTGGCACATCACGCATAATCTCCGCCACACGCTTCTGCACCGTCTCATCCAACGCCGCAGCATCGACGACGCCATCAGCGAATCCGACTTTTTGAAGACCTCGGGCATCGAGCATCATACCCAATGCGCAGAGTCGTTCAGCTTGCTTGTTGCCAACAACATGGGCCATCATGCGTTGCCAATAAGGCGGCACGCTGATACCAATTCGAGCTTCATTGAGACCACTTGTAGCATCCGTCGAGATGTATCGCTCGTCACAGCACAGAGCGAGGGCATATCCTCCAGCTGGACAAGCGCCACGGACGGCAGCGACGGTAAAGAGCCGTGATCTGGCGAGATGCGACAAGAATCGATTCTGTGCGAGCCAAAACGTCGCATACCGTTTAGCCGTCGTGTTGGGCGCATAGAGTTCTGTAATATCATTACCGGCGGTAAAGACATTCTTCTTGAGGCCGGAACGGTAGATAAGGGCTGAGATGGACGGGTCGGCTTCGGCTTCGTGAAGAGTGCGGAGGAGGTCGTTCCAGACGGCGAGCGTCATGATGTTGACTTTGTTGTCATTGATGATGACGGTGGCAACCTTGCCGAGCTTGGTGAGGGTGACTGCGGACATGGCGAGCGTATGGCTAGTCACTTCTTGACGAGTTCTTATAGGTTTGTACTGGTGGTGCTTGTGGTGGAGTGTGGGGGAAAGGCTCGGGGGAAGAAAAGCATGTGACCAGCCAAGCAAGCCCAAGCAAGCAAGGGACTGGCAGATGAAAGGAGATGACCCAGCTATCTACAAGTACAAGTACAGTCCATGAAAGGGACACTGCTACACCGAATGCCTATTTGAATCCACCGCTGCCTTTGTGCATCGACGTCTTGACAGCCACATAGTCTTGATGACAAAAAGCACGCTCGACGGCCGACAGGTGCTCAATTGCATACTGCAGTGCCTCGCCCAGATCATGCGAGTCACGCAACGATGTCTGTTCATCGAGCAAGACATCAAGCTCCACGACCACCTTGTCGCCGGCGTGATAGGCTGCCACCGACGTCACGCCTTGAATCAGGTCAGAGAAGCGCATGGCCATGTAGATGACGGCTTCGATATCCGCCACGTCTGCTATCCGGCCCGTCAAGTTCATAATATGTTCGCTGCTTGTCTTTGTCCATGAAATGAGAATGTAGATGGAGATGAGCACGGCGCCGAGAGGATCTAGCCACCAAATGTCGAGGTAGAAGCCGACAAGTGGAAAGACAATCGAGAAAAAGTTGAAGACGACATCGCTGGCGGCATCTTGAGCAAGCGCCTGGACACTGGCGCTTTTACTCGTCCGACACCAAAACCAACAAAGTGATTTGACCAGAACGACCGAAGCCATGATGACCACGACGGCCGCCGAGAGCGGTTTCAACGCGACGCGTGTCTCTGGTCGGGCCATGAGCTGTTGAACACCCTGAATGGCAATCTGAAAGAAACTGACAATCATGAGCACGCTAAAGACAAGCACGCCGAGCGGTTCAAGACGGGATCGACCCACCGGGTATTGCAGATTGTCACGCCGTTGCGCCAGTTTGTTGGAAGTCCAGACAATCACCGTTGACAAAAAGTCAAGTACGGAATCGAGCAACGAGGCGATAATGGAAAGGGATTCTGTACTGAGTGTTACGACCACCTTGCCGGCCAGCAAGACGACGTTGGCGGCAAAATTGACATTGATGGCGCGTGAAATGGCGCGCTGCTCAGCTTCTTCGTCATCAAACGCCTCGTCCTCGGTATCATCGGCCCGTGTTGACATATCGCGATTTGTGGCGCCATAGCTGCGAATCACATTACCTGGTAGACTCGAGTCGAGAATACTGTCGACATGCTTGAAATTCTCGATCTTTTCATTTTGCTGCTCATAGAACCGCCGCAGATGCTTATTTCGTATACGACTCATCTCATGCTCGGGCCGTATATAGGAATTCCAATCGATGCGCTCTTTTGTGTTCGCAAGCAGTTGGATGGCGCGGTTTTCTGGGTTGAGTGGCGCCCGCAGACTTGAAGCTGGATGCGCTTCGCGTTCGGTGCCACTGCGCGACTCCATCAACTGAACGACAGATCGATTGCGCCGGATGGGCAGGAGCCCGGCGAGAATAGGCATTGACTCATCTTGTTCCCAGTTGGGCATCGGAACAGGCTCCTAAATGCCTCTGCGAAAGGGTCGATGCGGTGATCAAATGGGCCGAGGCCTTCTGAGGCGATGTGATGACGATGCCAAGTAGAATAATGGTTGCAATAGCAAGCTCAGGTTCGAGACAAAGCGCGCTTGAGATGCGATGATCTTTTTGATTGTTTGGTTGTTCTTGCGGAGGAGGAAGAGCGCGACCTTCGAACGCACAACGCCCAACGGCAATTGCAAGCTGGCCATTTCTACTGAAGAAACCATCTAGTCAGGCTCGTATCCTTCGCAGCTTCTCTTGCTTTAGATAGCCATCATGCTCCTCTCTCGCAGCTTCCACGCTTCTTCAAGAACGCATGCCAAGCTCTCAAACCTCCAGCTCATCAAAAAGCTCCGAGAAGAACTCCAGGCACCCCTCAACATCGTCAAAATTGCCGTCGCTGAAGCACAACCGGCAGGCGACTATGATGCTGCCCTCGTATTGCTTAGAAAAGCCATGACGAAACGCGGCGAGAAGCTGGTGGCCAAGTCAGCCGATCGCACGGCGACCGAAGGTTGGGTTGTGGCGGCACGTTCGGCGTGTGGCAAGGCGGCGTCATTGACTATTGTGAATTGCGAGACGGACTTTGTTGCTAAATCAGACGGTGTTATTGATCTTGCTAAGACTGTCGGTCGGGCTTTGGCGGATCAGACAGCCCAGTCAAGCGAGGCATCGCCTTCTACACTCTCACCCGTACCGCAGAGCGTCCTTGATGCACTCGAAATTCATGGCCAACCGCTCTCGCAGAAATTAACAGAGAGCATCTCTGTCTTTGGCGAGTCTATCCGGCTGACGCAAGCCTTGACCACCGTACGAAGCAAGAGCGCTGGCCAAGCCCTTGGGATCCACTGCCATGGTGCGCCATCGGGATCACCAACGCAGGATGTCTTCCTCGGCCGTATGGGCGCCCTCATCCAAGTCGTCTCTCAACAGACTGGAATATCACAAGCAAACCTTCAGCAACGCGCTGATGAACTCGCACGTGAAGTGGTGGCGCAAAATCCTGACAGTCTTGAGGAGTTTTGGACGTTGGACAAGGTGGGCGATGCCGAGGGACGGACGGTGCGACAGTGGGCAGGCGAGGACGTTTCGATTGAAGCATGGGCGCGCTGGGAACGTGATCAGACCCCTGCATAAGCAGCAGCACAAAGTATAGACCTATAGAAGCGTCTCTGCAAATACCGGCATGAAACAAGCAGCGCGCATCGCAGAGATTTTCCCAACTCTCTCAATTGACTACGATATCTAGTTGAGCAACTTGGTAACCTTGCCAATTGCAATCGTGACTCCCGAATCACGCAAAGTGAATCGACCGAGCTGTGCGTAATCCTTAAACTTCTCAAGACACACCGGTTGTGTCGTCTCTAGCCGGGCAATAATTTTCATACCTTGCTTGGCAAACGCCGGCGCAGCTTTGCTCTTGCGGTTCGTCTTGTCGAGTTTGTGCAAAAGCGCGGCAAACGAGACTTCCTCAATGGCCGTGTGAACGTGCATGACGCATGAAAAGCCCGCCGTCAAGAGAGATTGCAGTTCCAGAATGACAATCTGGGCCTCGAACGCCGTGACTGTGTGTACGGGCGTCTTGAGCGACGTGATGACAAAGCCATTAAGCACCTCCTCTTCTTCAACGCCCTTGACGCGAAGCCGGACTTGCTCACCGCAAAGCGCGCCCTCAACCTCTTCCTCCGTCTCGTTGAAGACGGTCACGACCTCAAGCTGTATGCTGCCTGGCATCATCATCACCTTGTTGCCCTTTTTGATGTGTCCCGATTCGAGTTTGCCCTCCAAAATCGTGCCCAAATCCTTCCATTTGGTTGAGATGGGCATCATGAGTGGCGCATTGATTTTACGCTCAAAGGACTGCATCGAGTCGAGGTACTCAATCAGAGATGGACCCGAATACCAGGGGCAATCCTTTGGATCAACACGCTCCTTGAGTCCTGCACCCGTGAAGGCTGAAATGGGCATAAAGACAACATCGGTCTTTGGATTGTAGCCGGCCTCTTTGCGCAAAAAGACGGCAAGCTTGGAGGTACATTCATCGTAACGCTCCTTGGACCAGCCAACGGTCGGATCATCCATCTTGTTGATGACGACAATGAGCTTGTTGACACCTTGCGTCTTGGCCAAAATGGCATGCTCCCGCGTCTGGCCACCCTTTTCAAAGCCAGCCTCATACTCACCCGACCGCGCCGAAATCACAAGCACACCGACATCGGCCTGCGAGGCACCACCAATCATGTTTGGCACAAAGGATTTGTGGCCAGGCGCATCGAGAATCGAGTAGGTTCGCTTCTCCGTCTCAAAGTGGGCACGACCCACCTCGACCGTGATTCCCTTTGTACGTTCTTGCTTGGTCGAGTCGAGCGCCCAGGAGTAGACCCAAGATTCACGGCCCATCTCGGCTGCTTCGCGACGAAATTTGTCCACCGTTCGTTGATCGACCATACCCGTCAAGATGAGCAGTTGACCACCCAAGGTTGATTTACCGGCATCGACGTGACCAATAAACACAATCGAGACGTGCTCCTTGCCATACACTTCCGCCAACAACTCATTGTCAAGCTGCTCTTCCTGAATACGCGCATCAGCCATCTGCTGCTTCACGGCGGCCTCTTGACGCTTCTCCGCCGCTTTTTCAATCTTCAGGGCTGCGTTTGCTTCAGCTGACGTCGCCTGCTCGGGCTTCACCTCTGCAGCAGGGGCGCTCGTATCGGCTTTGCTCTCAGTACTGGCTGCAGACGCCCCGGCAGTGGCTGCTGCTCCTGCTGCCGCAGGAGCAGGCGAGGAAGTAGGCGCAGGCTTGTCACTGCCACCAATCGACACCGTCTTGGACGCAGTTTTGGCACCGCCAATCGAGATGGTCTTGACCGCCGCGGGCGTACTGCTACCGCTACCGCCAATCGACACCGTCTTGGCAGGCCCGGCACCCGACAATGAAAGCGTCTTGGGTGGTCCACCTGATCCAAGCGAAAGCACTTTGGCGGGACCCTTGGCAGCCGGCAAACCAATCGTCGCCTTCTTTTTGGCGAATGGGTCGTATGTCTGGACTTCAGGCTCGGGTTGTGCTTGTGGCGCTTGATAACCACCGCCACCGCTGTGATTGTTGTATGCGTTGTAGCCACCGCCGCCGCCTTGGTAACTGTTGTAATCTTGCTGTTGATAGCCATTGTATCCGCCGCCACCGTATTGCTGGCCATAGCCCTGGCTTCCATATGCATTGCCGTACTGCTGTTGCGGCGCGCCACCACCGCTGTAAGCCTGCTGCCCGCCAGCGTTCGGGTTGAAGGCCGGAACAAAGCCACCCTGAGAAGGTTGGAAGGACTGCGCGCCCGGTTGGAAGGAGCGGCCAGAGACGTTCATGCGACCAGTTTGCTGAGCGAGATCTTGCTCTTCCCAGCTATCTTGCGGTTGCTGTTGCTGCTGCTGCGGCTGCTGATAGTATTGGCGGCCATTGTAGCCTCCCTGTTGATCGCTCATATCTGCTATCAAGGCCCTTGAATCCTGTCCTTGGCGGTTCTATAGCTTCTTACCTAGGTACCTAGGCCTAGCAAGCCCTCAGTTGCGGCGCCTGAACTTTTTTCTAAAGAGGCACGTGACCCACCGCGTTGACGCACAGGCTGCAGCTGGCCATGGTACACTCCAGATGCATCCCCAAGACCAGATGCAGCTGATTAATGCTGCTGCGACACTGGTACGGAAAGCTTTCTATCCGTCATCACATCGACATAGATATCTCGGGTCTAAGGGAGTTCCTCCAAGTCGCCCTGCTCGCAGAAGGCCGAGCTACCTTGATGACGGTGACGATCAACGTCCACAAGGAGAACAGCCTTGGACCTGCAGCCAGGCTTGATCAAACTGCTGCGATAAGGAGCGTTACATGACTGATATCTACATCACAGACACTCTAGTATCTGATGCCTTCGTTGCGTAGCAAGACTTCAATTAGTCTGGGCAGCTGCTGAGGATGATCACCGCACATCCCGTTTGCGCAGTGACTACCAGCAACGTGGCATCTCTGATTGTGAGACCAGACAAGACGACTGTCGATGTTGCGACATTGTCGTCGCCTAGTGGAATTGATCCCGCAGAACAAACACACCGCTTTTGAAATTACCAACAGGGGTAGCGCAATTGCGTCTCATCAACCCGCGTGGCCGTCGAAGCTCGTCCGATGGAACTGCGCGGGCTCATTTGGTAACACTTCGCGTGATGGCAAACCGCCTAAACAGATCAACCTAGGCTCGAGTATGGTTGGTTCATGGTACGTCTGCTTGTTAGCAGGAAATGCGACGGCTTTATCTCGTTGATTAGCCAGTGAGGTAGATTGCCAATGATATCCACCATGCTTACAAAAAACCTCATTTGCTATTGCTTAGGTAGTATTGTCTTCTGGGCGTCGATCATGACCTGGATCGTCTGACCTATCGTCGTATGGTTCGATGTCTCTATCCATTTTGTTTGCCTGCTGCTGCTGCTATCGTGGATGGCCGTCCCATCTCGCGACTCTGTGGGTCTGTGCGTTCCGGGAATCTTTGAGTGTTGGTCCACTGTTGGATCTGCCGCCCCACTCCCGGCGCGCATTGACGTCGGCAAGCTCAACTCTACAATTGCAACGGGCGCGCCTAACGACACCAACGTCGTTTGTTGCTTGTGCAGAGGGAAGGCCTCAGGGGGTGACATAATCTGCTTTTGATCTGGGCACCGCTCGGGTACCAGAAGATCATCGGCGACATTGCGGTCTTCAATCAGGCAAATTACAAGATATTGCTACCTCTTGCTCGGGAGTCACGCTACCTCGGTTGAGCCGGCCCTAGTCGAGAATCAGGGGCTATCGCCAAGGATTTCAAAAGAGAGTTGCAAACGTTTAAGCTGACGGAGGTCCCTAAGCGGCTTTTGCTTCTGAGTACAAAAGGGCTCTCAAAGTCCTCCCTTTTACGCTTCGTCAGTGGCAAATACCTTGAGCTTAAGGCATGCACGCTCCAGATCAGCCCAGCGAGGCTCTAGATATCACTCAGAGGAAGATGGCCTCAATTGCCGAGCTGAGTTATATCAGTGTCCCAATCGATCAGGCACAAGATGCTTCGATTTTGCCCACGCAACAAGATCCCAGCGTTGAATCGTATCGCCCGATCAGCAATCCTATTGGACCCCCCTATTCCTTACCCTCGCTACCGACCAGACTCGACACACGCGGTTGTGATGTGAACAACCCTTGGTCTACATCATCCAGCCCTCTGAAGCGTCACAATGTCGATTGGTACACAGACGAGTCACGCGCCCTGCACTCGCGCACGGCGATGGATGGCCCATTGCCCAGATTTGAAGGACGTGAAGGCTTTGACTTGCCTAGGCTGTATGATGGGCCGTCTCTCCCATTGCCGCCCCTGACTGCACGAGAGTCTGCGTCGCCCCAGTCGGTTCACAGCACGACGTCAACATCGCAGCCATTGAAGCTGCGGCGCATCTTACCAAACACGGTGTCAGCTCAGCATCAAGCTCCAAATGTCGGCTCCTCTAGGCCTCCTGCAACAGTCAATGCAGAAACACATGCCATGGCTGCCCCTTACGCTGCGCCTGGACCGGCAAGCTCGCCACTCATGGCGCCCCCTGTTCAAATGCCAGATGGACGCCAATACCAAATCGTAATTCGCCAGCATCCTGTACGAGCCCGAATGTGCGGCTTTGGCAACAAGGACCGTCGTTCTATGGACCCTCCGCCTGTCATTGAATGCATTTGCACAAACTCTGAAAATCCAAACGACACAACGCGTAAGAAACTTAAGAACCCATACCTCACCATTCACGCCTCACTGCTCAGTCAAGATGGCAAAACGGAGTACAGTCTCCTTCTTAAAGAAGGTCGTAAGGCGGACCGTGCAGTACCCTCCCCCTCGCCACCAGCGCGTTCCACGCCGCACAACGAGAGTATCAGACAGCATCAGCCCTTCACACGCGCTCTCGCCGGCTCTGTTATTGCCCAGCCGGAAGTACTGCTGGATGACAACGGCATCGAAGGCTTGTTTGCCATCTTCAACGAGCTCAACGTGCGAACTGAAGGCTATTACCGTCTCAAGTTTTCTCTATACAGTCTTGAAGGGCTCGATCTCTCTCCAGCTGGCGCAGGCAGTCGTGTGCCATGTCTCGGCGAAGCCATCAGCAACGAGTTTAGGTCTTGGCAAGCCAAGGAATTTCCCGGCATGGGTCCGTCGACGGAGTTGTCCAAGGTCTTGTCGCATCAAGGACGCAAGGTCATCGTGCGCTCGTCAACACGTGTGCCCAAGAACAAGGGCGGCGCTGCCAGCAGAATGTCCAAGGAGGCGGAGGCATCTGGGTCGTCTGATGCACGTCCTAGCAAGGCCCGTCAGCAGGGTAAGCATGGCCGCAGGCAGGGTCCCGGTCAGCAGGGGAATTCGCCTTCGGTATCGGTCTCCTCGCTCGGAACATCGCCACAGACACCGCAAGAGCCTTGGCACGACGAAGCTTGTGAACGGGATTATGACAGGATGGCACAGGAGTCATTCGAGACTGCGTCGCGAGATGCGCTCAGCGGCTCGCGCAATCGCACGCATATGGATGGACCGGAGGCGGGCGCCGAGTTGTCACCCGACGCTCAGCACAATGCGATGTTGGAACGCATGAATCAGAGCCTGACGCCAGAACGCAATGAACGAGGTCACGATCAACCCGGCCCAAGACCAAAGAGAGGCAAGCGAGGTCCCAAGAAGTGACGGTCACGATACAATACGATTCAAGATTCACGATCGGCTCAACCACTTGCATTTTTAGAACTGTTGCCGACGGCTTTAGTCTCTTCTTAGCTCGTCTTGTAGATGATGCCCTATTGTTGAATGTCTTTGTGGACCAAGAGAGAGCACGGCAAGCGCCAAGCCCCAAGTTCTTCCTCAGTTCTCGCGCCATTGGTGCGCGCAGGTCACACACTTGTAAAAAGTCGTCATAGGCTCATCTGCCGAGCGAATTTGGAGCTGGAAGAAGTAGGCACCTAGAACAAATTAGCACAGTCTGAGGTCTGGTCGCAGCGCTTACGGCCGCCTCCCTCGCAATCTGCGTTTGGACATTGCGCCGCGGTCTGGTCAACGTTGTCCCAGGAGCCTTCTCCGCCGAGGACGTCGTCCACGTCCTTTTGCTTCATAAGGCGCTTGTCGAATAGCTTACTCGTCAGTTGCGGCAAGATGCGAGCAGAATGCTTACATGCTTGCTCCCGACAGGAAATTGATAGGTACATGTCCGGCACTCGAGTCTATTGAGCGCATCAGAGCCCATTCCTAGTAGCAAAATGTTGTTGCATTCTATTTGAAGTCAGAAGCCGTCCATCCTAGCGAAGGACATACGCGGACACCATTGAGGCATCCTTGAAGCGCAAGTGAATCAGTAGCTGAGCTACTCTCGAGCAGTTGAAGCGTTAGCAGCTGTGGTAGCACAATTTGAGCAGTCAATCGAAAGCTTCAGAGCGACCAACAGTGCTATGCTTTTGCGTGTGAACACTCAATTGAAGTCAATTCCCTTGACATGCCATTGACAGTCACATTTTTCACAACGCTGTCTACGGCTATCTGCGAATGCGATTACCATACTTATCTCTTCCTTCAAAGTCGCGAGGCTGCGTTGTACGACCAACAGAACTTGCTTCGGGCCAATTGGCTTTTGCCTCTTCAATCTGCTCCAAGACCGCCTGCGCTCGGTTCCGAACAAATGTGGCTTGACTGTCTTGGTCGCGCACCCGCCGCAGCAGCTTCCTGGTCATCTTGGCTAGCTCATCGCGCCTCTCAGCAAGCTTCGTTGCCAGATCTAATTTGCGATGCTCGAGCATCATCTTTGCATTGTCAACCCAGTCCCAGCCTTCGATGATGCGCAAGACGCCATCCACACGCTGATACTCTTTCGCTTGTCCGTCACGCGGATCGACTTTGCCAAGCATCTCAATCATCAGCATGACATTGATGCCTGACAGGACAGCTTCCCGACCAAAGCGGTCCGCCATGTCGCTGTAGAACTTGAGCGTAACATTGGCTTGAGTCTTGCTCGTGTAGTAGCTGCAAGCCCGGCCGGCAAGCCAGACGGTGCGCTCGTTGAATTTGACCTTGTTTTCTTCCATTTGTTTGATAATTTCCATAACCAAGTTGCGTTCGCCGAAGCCGTAAAGCTTGGTTAGGATCACGTCGTAGAATGGCCGAGTCATGGTCTTGGCTGGCACAATTTGATTGATTTGCGCCCAGCTTGCTTTCACCTGATCAATGTCACCCAACTGACAGATCGCCTGCCAGTATGGCGTCAGCAGATTGAGATCGAGCGGCATCTTCAAATCGAATCCTGGTAGTGTCTTGGAGGATCGAGCGTCGCTGGAGCCTAGACCACAAAAGTGTGAAATCAGATCTACCACCGTGACTGAATCCGCACGAGATCCGCGGACAAGAATGTAACAGTATCGCGACAGAAGCTGGTCATCAATTTCGAGCTTGCCCCGACGTGCGAGGCTCAAGACATCCTCCCAGATGCCCTGAGTATCACGAATCAGTCTCAGCACTTCAGCTTCAGCGTCTGCGTCATTCGCCTGACCTTTCCTGACCTTGCCCTCAGCTATTTTGGCAGTGACCTTGCTGTTGAAGTGTCGGACTGTCGTGCTACTTCGCTTGTCTGCATCTTGTATCAGACGCAAGTAGATGAGCAGAAGCGTTGTATATGTGCGAGAGTCAAAGTCAGTGACTCCTGCATCTTGCATCATGGTCATGTATTCGCCTGCAGCGGCCAAGTCTTTGCTCATGGTTGCCGTTTTGAGCGCCGCATTGAGATGGATGACATTGGGCTTGACGCGCGTATCCTCAATCAAAGTCGTGAGCAGTGGCCTGACTCGATCGCGACCGCCACTTTCATAATTCTCGGCAAAGCCTTGCAGCATCAGCGTATAGGTGACCTCGCTTGGGAAAGCGCGATTGCGCTTCATATCGTTGAATGTGTGCATCGCCTGATTGACGGCGCCTTGGCGCAGCAAATGATCCAGGAGATAGTTCCAGGCAACTGTGGATTCGAGACGACTGTTTCTGGCCAGGAGTCTGGTCGCCTCTTCTACATTGTTATGCTTGAGCAGACGCTTTATCTGGTCCGACAGCAGATATGTGTCGTCGAAACGAGCCGTAGTCGGCGCCTTTTCCGGTCGCATGTGAGGCTGCGGGCCTCGACGATGTCTCAATGCTTCGGTAGATATATAACATCTTGTCTCGAAGCTGATGGAAGTGGTAACAGATGTTCGCAATGCGCTAATCAGTGCACATGCCCTACGTGATAGCATGACCAGTCGCCGAAGTAGAGAGCTTGCAGATGGCTATCGTATAGCCGTACAGACTTGAGCACTGAGTGAAGACAAATTAGAGCGAAGCCAAACTATGGCTTGATCTGCTTAGACTCGAGAGCGACCCTAAAGTGAGAGATGCAGCTGAGAAGACAGCGCGTCAATGCACTGGTGTCGTTGCGATTGTGGTGGACCACGCGTGTGCAAAAATTCCACAAAGGCAATCTGAAAAGGTTTGAATGGCAACACGCCAAAGACCGTCAAGACACCACCAACTCTTCTTTGTCTCGGCGGCGCGACGTTAATGCAGCTGCTATTTAGCATCCCTCTCCGCAGTGGCAGGCATGCGTCTTCAGAAACTGCTTCATCATGCTACTGCTATATGTCTCGCAACTTGCACTTCACAGCGTAGTCTGTGCTACGTGGACATCCGCTCTGGAAGCTATTCATCCTTCGCAGCCTGCTATATCTCCATTCGAACTTGAGCCTGAGGCAGCTGCGCTCTTCAGTCCTGTTCGTTCAGCGCTTGAATCGCTCGTTGCGAGCCCAAGCTGCTTTCGCAATGCTACACTGAAGCTGATTCACGACTGTCGGACACTTGCCGTCGATCTGGACGATGCGCAAAAGGCAGAGTACGCAGTGGCGCTGACACTATGCGAACTCAATACCGCCGGTGTCGATGGTCCACCTTCATGTGATTCTGCAAGCTATCAAGCAGCTCTGTGCCTGCGTTCGTTGGAATCGCGCACACAATGGTGGACATCCTATTCCGGCTACTATCGCGATGTAAGTCGCATTTGAAATCTTGAAAAGCTTTCTGACAATTAGATTACGCGCATGTGCTATGTCGCGCGTCAAGATGACCAGAGTATCAATCTGCTCAACCTTCATCGAAATGTCACCGACGTAATGGAGGCACTGCTGGTGATCTTGCGACATGAACAAAGCAAAGCTACAGCGGAGCTTTACCTGGTCTATGACGAGCAACAAACACTACAGAGCATGCTCCGTGCTCAATGGTCCAGTTTGGTCACAGAGACCGACGCGATGAAGACAGATCTACTGGAAGAGCATGAGCGGCTCGGTGATTTTGTGCGACAGATGTTACGGGCGCTTGAGCCAGAATTTAATGTTGCGCTATCACAAGTGGTTGAAAAGGGACGATCAGTGCTGGAGTCACTCGATACTGTAGGGCAATTCAAGCACTTTGACGGAGCAGACTAATCAAGGAGCACCAAATTCAAGCGATCGAAAGAGCCGAAAGTCATCTTGAGACCTTTCTTCAAACGGCACTAGGTTCCAGCAAAGAACAAGTGTCAGACCTGCAGATGGTTTTGGACGAAGCCTTACGCGCCTCGCATGATGTGTCCCGAATGGCGATAGAATTCAGCTTGTTGAAGGAGACTGTCGCCGCTCAGCAAGATCTTCAATTGCTCTCGAACGCGCAGCTTGCTACAACAACATCGGAGTTAGAAGCTTTGGTCGGTCACATGCCTCGCTTGAATCAAGTACGTGCATGTGCAGAAGAAAATTAGCTGACACAAGATTGCAAACTTAGGAGATGCCCTCGCACAGGCTGAATACCAAATGACTGCCTTCCATCGTGAGCTCGATGCGAGTCGCGAAGCTGCGCAAACGATGCATATGGAGTCGACAGCGATCGTCCAGACACTTGTGCAAGAAGTCTCAGGCAGCCTGAATCATTTGAAGGGCGAACTTGAGAACGTTGAAGAGCGACTCAGTCAGTGGACAATGAGCTCGATGCTCTTGCCAACTATGGTCCTTCTCGTTCTTACAAGTCTTGGTCGACTGTCTCGACTTGCGGTACTACTGGGACTCGCCTTCTTTCTCATTCGCTTCTATGGCTCGTGGAGTCAAGTCGCCAAGCTTCTTCTGCCCATGCAGTGGCAAGCTGTCGCAGAGATGATCCCGACCCTATCGTTGGTTTTGAAGCCCTGGCTTGCACTTGCAGCCCCCCTCACACTTCTGATCACTGCTGTTTTGTTTCGTCGATGGAGGCACCGACGGCGCATCACCACCCGTCCTGTTGCACTGACTCGCGTCAAGGTTGCAACGCGCAAGTGGCAGTTTGTCCACACAAGTCAAGACAGCTTTAGAGATCATCAGCATACCTACGAAGAAAACTAGGTCGTACGAGACATCAATTTACTGTCCTTTGCGAGTTCGCTCGGCATCTGGGTGCTGAGTAGGTGGATCTTTGCTAATCTTCTCAAACTTGCTTGTTGAAGCGTCCTGCACTGAGGCCGAGTTTTGACCGCCGGCGTTCTTGGCAGAGCTTGCATCGGTCTTGCTGTAGCCCGAAGCCTCCGTGTTGTTATTGCGCCGCTTGTGGTCATCCAGTTCAGCACGCGATGCCGCTGGGTTGGCGCCAGAAGATTCTAGCGCCTCGCCCGTTCGAGTCCGTGACTTGGACGGGTCGGTATTGCGAGAGTAGGCTTCATCGCTGTGTGAAACTTCGTCATGTGTGCCTGACCTGGTATACTCATTCTGGTAAGGTGCCGTGTCTTCGGCAGGCCTTTTGCCAGTCTGCTTGCGTTGTGCCTCACCGAAACCACCGCCGCTTGCTTTACTAGCCTGAAGAGAAGCGGATTTCGCTGAGAATAGCCGCTTACTTCCGAGGCTTCTCAACATTCTTACAGCAGTAAGCGTAGCCTGCGTAGCGATAGTCTTGAGGTCACAGATCGGGCGTCAGTGTTCAGTTGAGCCTGGAGAACCGAAGTTACGTCAGCGAATGACAAATATCAAAAGTTTGAATCATCGTCCCGGCGGTGGCATGAATGCGGTAGCTTCATGTGCATGATCAGCAAGAGCCGGGACATATTCTTGAGCTCAAGTCCCGTATCTTGACCTGCGGCTTTGATCTTGCTCCATCTATAAGGTCCTTTGATCATGGTCCGAATGTACAGGCCTAGGTTAAAAATAGCTTGCGGTCCCCGGAGCCGGCTACGCCTACTACAGCGCTGAGTCGCTGACATCTGGTCACGCTGTATGCGGAATTTTTCGAATGGATGCCAAGCAGCCCAGGCCCTAGTTGATCAGGCCTAGGTGATGTCTCTGTTCAGGTCTCGACTCTCGCGCAAGTTCGGCGCAAGCCGCGCAACGCATTTCGAGCCCCATCTGAGTCGATCTGACAAGATTGGTGGTCTCGCAAATTGCGATTACAACTTTACTCAGCAAATCGATTTCTGAGGCGTCCCTAGAATCCCTACCGATATACGTACCTTGGTCTACGAGGCTACGACTCTGGCTAGGCTACGACTCTGGCTAGGCTACGAGTCTTCAACCCGGCATTGGCGACAGTGCGCAGTCGCGCGGCACCCTACAGCTTTGAGTTTTGGACCTGCACTGAGTGCACTCTGCACACTGCACTGTGCAGTGCTCTTTGTGTGCGCAGTCTCGACTCTCGACTCTTGAGCCTTGACCAGACTGTGCGCACACGACGGCGATCGATGTCACCTCAAATTCTCAGTCTTGGTTCTCGAACGGTTGCGGTGGTCCTCTCAGACTCCTCTGTTTTTGTTTTGGTCTCACTGCATCTTTGAAATTCGGTGTCATGATCTAGCGCTGAAAGCGGTGAGATGCCTACAGTTTGATTCGCTGTGTGCTTGTGGCTTATTTTGGAATGCTGCGAATTGACGATTGTGGCTGGACGTCGCCGAAGGAGGCCAGGGGAAATCTCGAATTGCGCGACCAGACTTGAACACCTTGCTTCAATTTCAGCGTCCTTGCTTTGCCATGAAAGATTCCTTCACCTTCCTTGCTCGAGAAAGCCAGTCAATCATTCCTCAGCCATTTCATCGCGCAAATACAACCTACGAAACCGTCGACGGAAAATCTTTGACCAATGCACCTTCTGGAATGTGGATCTTCTCCCTACCGGAGCCGGCGCGATGAACGAGAATAGTATGAACATAAGATTGATGACAAGGGGTCCGCCTGTATAAGTTCCTGGGAGCCCGCTAAGCGCTGCCTTTACCCAGACACTTATCGACACACACTCTTTTAACATGTTCATCAAGTCGGTGTTCACCAGCAGCTTGCTGGCGCTGTCCGCCCTTGCACAAAGCTCATCTATTGCATCGAGCTTTTCGACTGCTCAGCGCTCTTCGACCATCTCAGCGCAGACCAATGGCACAGCGACCGGCGGCATCGCGCCAGTCGTCACGAGCACACTCACAACCACGGTCATCAACGGCGTGACAGTAACAGCACCAGCCTCGCCTTTGCAAACTGTTGTGGTCAACGGCATCACCGTCAACATTCAGATTATCTCTGGCGTCACCTTTGTTAACGGTGTGGCCCAGGTCCCAGTCAACCCGAATGCCGGCCAGAACCCGATCGTCATTCAAACCATCTACCGAACTGTCACTGGCACAACTACAGTATTCAAGAATGCTTGCGCTTGTCCAGCAGGCACTCCCGCCCTTGGCGGCCCTGGTTCAGGCCCTGGTGGCAACGGTTCACCTGGTGTAGGTGTTATCGTGCCCGGCTCGGGCGCCGGTGGTGCTCCAGGCGCTGGTGCAGGCCCTGGTGCCGGCGGCTTCGCCCCTGGCGCTGGTCTCGGCGCTGGTGCAGGCCCTGGTGCCGGCGGTCTTGCCCCTGGCTCCAACCCTGCTCTACCTGGCAACGGTGTCATCCCTGTTGGCGCGCAAAATGTCATCATCATTGCTCCAGGCGTTTACTCTTTCACCATCACCATCATCGTGGTCATCCCTGCTTCGGTCGTGACAACCACCGTCGGCGGCATCACACGCACGATCACTGTTGATGTGCCACGCACTGTCACCAGCACTGTCACATCCACCACGACTGCACCTGTTGCAACCAACGGCGGTGGCATTGCGCCTCTTCCTGGAGCAGGTAGCACCACTGTAGCCAGTGCTCAGACGACGGCTGCTGTTGTTGTGCCTACAGGTCCTGGCGTCACCGGTGTGCCTGGCGTCACCGGCGTGCCTGGTGTTTCGGGCGCGCCTGCCTCCATGGCCTCGCCCAGCGCCACGGTTGCGCCTGCCTCGACCGTGGTCATCTTGTCGACTGGTGGAACTCCCCTAGTTTGTGTCGGCAGCGTCATTCAGCGCGCCCCTGTCGCTACCGGTGTGCCCGGCAGCCCAATCACCATCGACAGCACAGGTCTGCTCACCTGCGGTGGTCAAACTGCTTTCCTCCGAGAGCAGCTCCCTGCACAAACCACGCCTGTTTACGATGTGGTCCTCGCCCCGAGCCTACCTGTCGGTGCCGTGGCCGGCTTCTTCCAGCTCCAGGGCAACGCCTTGGTCGCTCAATTGACGTCGTTCTCGCGCAAGCGTCAAATGGGTTTCTTGCAATGTGGTCTTGACGTGCTCGGCCGACTCATCTCAGGCGCTGCCGTTACGCCAGTGCAACTCGAGGTGACGCCTGTTGACCCGTCGGCCACCACTTCCCAGGCTGAAATTGTGCCTATCGCTACCACGGCTCCTGTCGAGGCCCCTGTTGCCACGACTGTTGCCGCTGTCGATACTACTGCTGCCGCTGCTCCAACCACGACTGACCCCATTCTCAGCGTGGACCCCATTGGTGCAACGACAGCTGTTGCTGCTCCAGTCACGACGGATCCCGTCTTCAGCGTCGATCCTATCGGCGCTACAACTGCTGCTGCGCCAGCTGCAACTGAGCCTGTCCTCAGCGTGGACCCTATCAATGCTACGACCGCTGTCGCAGCCCCTGCCACGACGGAACCTGTTTTCAGCATCGACCCAATTGGTTCAAACACCGCCGTTGGTTCAATCACAACAGCTTCTGTCGTTGAGCCGATCATTACCACTGCACCTGTTGATGAAGCGACCACTGCACCTGCCGTTGAAGTGACCACTGCACCTATTGTTGAAGCGACCACTGCACCTGCCGTTGAAGTGACCACTGCACCTATTGTTGAAGCGACCACGGCACCTGTTGTTGAAGCGACCACTGCACCTGTCGTTGAAGCGACTACTGCACCTGTCGTTGAAGCGACCACTGCGCCTGTCGTTGAAGCGACCACTGCGCCTGTTGTTGAAGCGACCACTGCGCCTGTTGTTGATGCGACCACGACTGCTGCAGCGACAACGACAACAACCAAGGCCCCGTTCACGCTTGACCCTGCTTGTGCCACCACGTCGCCTCGTCCCTTCAACATCTTTGGAAGGGATGCTGGCGGCAACGAGTACGATCTCTACATTGTTCTTGAGAATGGTCGCGCGCAAACTCAGAACGCCGACGGCACCAGTCTCAGCCCTGAGTTCCGTTTCAACCCTTGTGGCGGCGGCATTGCCACCGTCAATGACACACCTCTTGGCTACCGCCCTGCTGACAGTTTGACTGCGACGGGATCAGTGCTTGGCAACAACCAATGGTGGCGAGAAGATGAGCAACTGGACAACGTCTACACCATCACTCGTACGGGTGATTCGAGCTTCAGCTTCGACGGCAATGTCGGAGTGTTCTTCGATACGACTAACAACCACTACGTGGTGTTTGATAAATCCGTCACTGTCCCAAGCAACTTCATGGCCCTTGATCTTTCGTTCAGGGACCCGGTCAATGACCCGCGCGCTTGCGTCGCTTGCGTACCAGTCGCAAATTAGTAATGTATGGACTGTAGACTGTAGTCATGGATCTTCCTTTTCTACAACAGCATGGTCTAGCAAGTTTCGCTGTACGGCGGATCAAACAGCGACCCCCCTGATGCGCCAGATGCGCCAGGCCGCAAGCCAAATTATGCCAGCTAGAATTACTGCCGAGCCCATAGTGAAGAATGAGATGCTGTAGCAAGCCGAGCCAGCGCAGACGAGACCATTACCCTCATCGCCTGCATGTTGCCTTCGAGCTTCTGTGTCATAGACAGTGGCGTACAGCAGAGAGCCCATCACAGAACCAACAAGCGGCGAATAAGCTAGATATCCCCAATTGCGGCCAAACTTCTCGAGGCCCCAAATGACTGATGCTAGAACAGGCCCAATGCAATAGAGAGAGCCGTAGCACAGCCCATTGATGCCGGCGACCAAGAAGAACAACGTGGTGGAGGGTGGACTCAGAGCCAGCAACAGCATGGCAAATGCCATCAATACAACCAGGCCGATGAGGATTGTGACACGAGATCGTCCGCGTTTAGCGAGCGCATCGCCGAGTATACCCACCAGAAGCCGACTCAAGGTTGAAAAGATGGCAAAGACGGAGACTGCCCGACTAGCATAGGAGCCGATATCCTCGTGAGTATCTGAAGACGCGAGTGCGATCGATTCCACAATGGAACCCATATTGCCAACGAGCGTCTCTGTTGCGCCAGCGACGAACACGTAGGCCACTGCGTACAACAGCACTGTGATATCCTTGAAGAAGGGGGGCTGGGCTGCGCTATCTTGGGGCAGCAGGGAAGACCCTTCATCCACCTCGTCGTCGATCTGGTCTGCATCGCTTGTCTTGGGCTCATGAGCTTTTTCTGACTTGCCCGCCATGCACAAGAAGCCAAGGATTGCGGCCAGACCAGTGAACCAGGACAGACTTTGCCAGAAGCCTGGTATATCATACTGAGTGTGACCCTTGGCCGTAAAGGCAAAGTAGCGTTCAAAGACGATCGTATACAGAAGCGTAGCAAAGCCGTAGGCACAGACCGGGATAGCAATCGCCAAACCTCGCGCATTGGCAAAGCTGCGCGCACAGCTACTCACTGAGGTGATGTAGGCGCAGGTTGATGCAACTCCTATCATGAAGAAAGTAGCAGCTAGCGCCACGTAGTCTTTTCTTTCCTGATAGGCATTGGCGGCAAGGAGCAAGGCAGGAACGCCTAGTATCCCAGAAAACAGAGAGACTCGATTGGCGCCGTACTTATCCGAAAGGGAGCCAATCAATGGATAGGCCAGGAACTGTCCGACTATATTGGCCACATTGATGCAATTGATCTCAAATTGGCTGTAGCGAAGCACGAGCTGGAACGAGGGAGCGTAGAGCGAAAACGTCAGGGGAAACCCGGCGCTAATGATGACTAGAACGCTGGCAAAGAGCGACAGAAGTGGAGACTGCCGCATCCTGCAGGTCAGTCCGACCAGTCCTTAGCTGAATAAATAGAACAGCAATGCCGACAGCAGACTCAGTAAAGATGCGATGTGGAACTGCAGATGGCGGGATCGCGCTCGTCGCGCTGTCACAGTTTCCGTTTGTCGTGTTTGATCACTGTGGCTGGAATGTGGCGCGCTTCAAAACCGCGCCTGCAGCGACGCACCGGATCACGACGTTGACTTTTGCAAGATTGTTGCAGCTCTGGTTCTTTAGATTGATCCTCTGCTACAGATGCGGCATGTGGCGAGCTGTTGCTTCAGAAGGTCCAGGTCAGCTTACAGACTATCAGGAACCAATTTAATTGTATGCAAGCGGGCTGTGCGTCACGCAACAACGCGTTCATCAGCAGAGACATTCGGTCAACCGCTCGCGCATACGCACCCTCACCTTGTCAAATCGAATGAGCGTAAGCAGCGTATCAAGTGTGGCCTTTGCTGACGATAGTGACTCCGGGAGTCAGTGCGACAGAATACGAGCTTCGGCGGACCCTGTTGGCAAAGAAGCTGCCAGAGGGGAGCGTCGTTTTTGTGCCTGGCTCCGGTCAGAGATTCATGCGTGGTCATGCCTTCTATGAGTTTCGACAAAATGCCAACATGTTTTATCTGACAGGGCTCGATGAACCAGACACGGCCATGATTATGATCACAGACAGCTCTTCGAAGGGCTACCGCATGCATCTGTTTCTACAGCCAAAGAACGAAGAGGAAGAAATGTGGTCTGGATTTCGGACTGGCCTCGACGCAGCTTACGATGTCTTTGGTGCTGATGCGGTCAGTGATATGGACGATCTTCATCGGGTGGCACGAGACTTGACCAGATCTGCGAAGCACATCTACTTTGACAAAGTCAAGAGTGCGGAACTGGCAGGCTCGAAACATTCCGATTTCATGCGCGCAGCAGGCGACGCGCGGTGCGTCTCCCTTTCTCCGTTTCTGCATCGCCTTCGGAGTGTTAAAAGTATATCAGAAATCAAGCTGATGCGCCAAGCTGGGCAGTATACTGGCCGTGCTTTCAATCAAGTGATGAGCCAGGGCTGGACCTCTGAGTCTGCGCTGCAAGCGGCCTTGCGCTACCAGTTTGTTCAACAAGGCGCGCATCGGGAAGGATATGTGCCTGTGGTTGCGTCCGGCGAACATGCACTTGCAATCCACTACACCTCAAACGCCGATCAGATCAAGCCGGACAGCTTAATTTTTGTTGATGCCGGTGCCGAAATAGGCGGGTATCTGACGGACGTCTCGAGAGCATGGCCGGCAGCTGGTCTGTTCACGTCAGCTCAACGCGACTTGTATCAGGCAGTGCTCAATGTGGAGAAGGCGTGCATCGAGCTCTGTGTGGTGTCCAAAGGTCACTCGATTCACTCGCTCCATCACCAGTCTGTTCGACTCATGAAGGCCGAGCTTCGAAACCTTGGCTTCTCCCTCATCGAGGGCGATGTAGAGAAGCTCTTTCCACATCGTCTGGGCCATCACATTGGACTTGAGATTCATGACTGCTCGACATTGGGTGGATACGAAACGCTGTTGGCGAATCAGACCATCACAATCGAGCCAGGTCTTTATATCCCGTTTGAAGATTGTTGGCCGAAGCATTTTCGTGGCATGGGTCTCAGGGTGGAAGACAGTGTAGTCATTGGCGAGGAAGCGCCGACTGTGCTCTCTGTCGAAGCCGTCAAGGAGGTTGCAGATATAGAAGCGCTTGGCAAAAAGTGGATGTAGAGAAACTTGCTTAGCCCGCCCCATCTGAAGAAGATCACTGTGGCGCAAGATCAGGACCGCGGCCGTCCTGCGCTCATTCCTTACCGATCTTGTACTGGCTGCGGTAGGACTTATGTCCGCCTCGAAACGCAAGAGACAAGAGTCTGATGACAGTGATTCAGAGAGTGATTCTGAATGGGACAATCTAGTCATCGATCCCAGTTCATCCGGCATACTCATCTCTGCAGATGAAGATACTGCTGGAACAGATGTCGTCGTTGAGCTTGGTACTTCCAGTCAACTTCCTGGTCGAGCTGCGACACGACACGCGAATACTGCTTTGGCTCGCAAAATTCGCCTTGATGTCCACAGAACGCATCTGTTGTGCTTGCTTGCGCATAATGCCACGCGCAATGCTTGGTGCCGTCATGAAGCGATTCGTGCAGCGCTCAAGCCTTGTCTAGATGCCTTTACAGGCAATCTCCATCCAAAAACCACGTCTTCACAGTATCAGCGCACACGCATCTTGACCGAGGGTTTGGCTGCAGCTGTCCAGTTCTGGAGCAAACGGTTCAAAGTCGTCGGCAGTGGCCTGTCCCGTCCGAAATGGCTTCCTGATGATGCACTACCATCAGCAGAGATCATAGGTGGTCCCTTCGGCTTTCGAGATTTCGTCAAGGCGGCGAAAGAGATGCGCGGATCGCGTGACATTGCGGCACAGCTCTTTGCAGCGTTCTTGCATTGCCAAGGCCTGACCGTCAGACTCACGTGTTCGCTGCAGGTGCTGGGCTATGTGCTTGGCAAGGGAAACACAATCAGCGCAACAGACTATTTCGCACAAACGCCTTCGTTATCTCCGGTCAAAACACCAAGTCATTCGCAAAGTAACACTCCTACAAAGTCTAAAGGCACTGTTGCCAGGAGGTTTACGAGGCCAACTCTTGGCAGATTGCCTGCTCGGCAGTCAGAACCTGTCAGCGTGCCGTCAACTTCTGTATCCGATCAAATTGAGCCCTCTGATGCGTCCAGGTTTCCAGTTTACTGGGCAGAGGTGTTTGATGAAGCTGCTCAGAAATGGATTCCTGTCGACGCCGTGTGTACCAAAACGCTTGGCAAACCTTCAAAGCTCGAGCCTCCAGCCTCTGACCAGGCCAATTTGCTGTCCTATGCGATTGGCTACGAAGCAGATGGCACGGCGCGTGATGTGACCCAGCGCTATGCTACTCTGTACAACGCCAAAACGCTGAAGCACCGAGTCGATGCACGTGAACAAGGCTCACAATGGTGGTGGGCGCGCGTCTTGCCCTTATACCAACTTCCGAAGCGCCATCCCGGTCGGGCCGCCAAACGAGACCGTGAAGCGATCGAGACGTCCTTCTTTCAAGCTCAACAAGTCAAAGAACCGATTCCGACCAATGTGCAAGATTTCAAGCAGCATTCGTTGTTTGTTCTTGAACGTGACCTTCGCCGCGATGAAGTTTTGGCAGAAGGCGCACGAGAGTGTGGATCGATTGTCATCAGCAAGGCGCGGCCACCCATCATGGAACGTGTGTTTCCGCGCAAAGCTGTGGTTACTGTGCGAACAGCCCAGCAGTGGTACTTGCGTGCACGCGTGGTGAGACCTGAAGAGCTGCCTCGCAAATTTCGCACAGCCTCCTCATTTCAGCGACAAGCTCGAAAACGACGTCTGCACCACCGCGATGAAAAGGATGAAGCTGATCTAGATCCCTCTGTGACGGAGGATGTGCCGATGTTTAGCGAAGATCAAACGGACGCTTACTTGCCTCCGCCCGTCATCGTCGACGAAGATGGCCACTCACTTGTGCCGAAGAATCAATTTGGCAATGTCGACCTGTACTGCGCTGCGATGCTACCGCCTGACGCGCTCCATCTCTCATGCAGCATGTTTTGCGTGCTCGCAAGGCACGATAAGCCAGACCATGTCGTGTTGAGCTGGCCAGAGGCACAGATTTCACGCTACTTGCTCGAGCTGACCATTGATATTGTCGGTATCGATGCAGCACCGGCCATCACAGGTTTTAAGCACACGCGTGCCGCAGGTTCCTCGGCTGCAGCAACACCTGTCATCGATGGCGTCATTTTTGCTGAAGTCTATCGGGAAGCGATGGAGGTCGCCGTGGTTGCAGCGCTGGACTACATTCAAGAGCTTGCTGACAGTGCCAAAAGTGTTCAGGTGGTTCAGCGATGGCTCAATTGGCTGCAGAGGTTGCGTGTACAGCATCATGTCGAGACACGCTATGGCGATCTCGAGCTCGAGTCTGCGGGACAAGGTGGGTTCATGGTTGAGGAAGAGAAGACGAGTACCCCGGCGACTCCGGAAGCTGTGCCAGGCGACCAGTCGGATGCCTACTCATTCGAGTACGAAAGCGAGTAAGTTGTGGGTTTGATTGGGGATCATTGCATTGCTTCTATGGCTCCAGGACGGAACAATGCTATAGAGGAGAAAGTGAAAAGGGGACTAGTTTGTCGTGAATGAAGAATCAACAGAATAAGGAGGCAGCAGTTGAGTCGTTGCACGGCTTGCCTAGTGATCGCGTGCGCGTGCAAATCGATCATGCGTCGCTCTGAGAATCCCCGTGCGATGATTGGCATGTCGTGCCGCCTGTGGTCTGGCAATGGCAGGCTGCATCGTTGGTATCTGTGAACTCGGCACATGCGGTCCAAAGAGCGCCGAGACACCAGAAGCGTGCGCGTTATTGTTGATGCCCGAGAAGGAGTGTGGTGCGGCAAAGCCGGTCGTCAAGTGACTGGGTGGATTATGGTGAGAGCTGTGTCCACCATGGTCATAGCGATGCGGCGTCGATGTACCGGTGCCTGGAGCCGAATCGTCCATGTAGTCTGGTAGAGACGAGCTGAGCGGCGCTGCAGCTGCACGCGTTGTGGCTGTCGTGTAACTTGGAATGCGACTCAGGGACACCACTTCTTCGTCAGTAAACGGCGCTGGAATGTCAATCGCAGTGGGAGCAGAAGTATGTTCGGCGCTGCCTTGACTAGGCCGCAGATGTGGCGACGAGATGGCCGATTGACCTTGCATAGGCACGGGCCGCGTACCGCCTGAAGCGGCGAGCGACGCATTGAGTTCTGCTTCAGTAAACGTTGGGTGTGAATAAGAGTTGGGTAAAGAGCGTAAATGGGGCGTGCTGGACCCAGAGGCAGGTGTCGCTGATCCTGTACCATGACCTGAATGATGTCCGCTGCGGGTGCCAATGGGAACAGGTGGTGTTTGATGACCTGTGCTGCCGGGCTGTGATGAGGTGAGACGGTTGAGTCCAGCCATGAGCGCGCGCCTTTGAACTTCAGAGTCCAGCGTGCCTGCACCCGCTGCATTGGCCTCAAAGGAGCCTCTGCGACTACGAGCTGGTGTATTGGCACCTGAAGGCAAAGGCGTCTCGATACCATCATAGAGTCGATCATAGATGTGCGCATCATAACTTGGCAGCTGGTTGGCTGGATCCGAAGCATTCATGGTCGAGAAGCCTGAGGCGCCGGCAAAAAGGGTTGGCGGAATGAGGAGACTGACGGGCAGAGCCGCACGTAACTCAGAGATGTGGCCATCCGGGTTCTGCAAGCCAACGGTAAACTTGAGCTTGTGCCGGATCTTGATGTGCACCACTTCACAATCTTGAGTGCATTTGTTGAGAGAACTCGGAATGGTCAAACTCTCGTCAATGTCCCAATTTGGCACGTCCTTGTCGAGGTTGTCGATTGTGCAGGTAGCGATGGTCCGGTCCACCTCCTTCTTGGCAGAGGCGCCATGATAGCCATGCTCAATTGAGAGAGACTGGTACTCTTTCAAGACACAGACAATTTTGGCGATCTGAAGCCCTTTGAGAAGCGGCACGAGCTTGAAATTAATGGGAATTGAGGAACCGATAGGATAGGATTTGGTTGGAATAGAAATGGCGTATTCAATCTTGTTGGGCCAGGTATTGTCCACCGAGAGAGTCTGTGCCATCTCCAGCGAGTCAATCGAGAGCGTCCGTACGACACGGATGGTCTTTTGCGTAGTCAAGTTGTGCGCAAAGCCTGGCCGTTCAACAGTCGCCGTCATGGTATACTTGATTGAGCCGTAATCGAGCCCTTCGACCGTCTCTGGCACATCTCCTGGAAGCGTCACTTCGAATGGATACTCGTAGTTGCCAGAGCCCATAGACTTGTTGTGTGATGAAAAGGACAGGAAGGACCATGTATTCTCATAAACGATGTTCTCCTCCTTTTGCAGTCGGTAAGCCTGCGCGCGATTGGAAGTGGTGAACACCTCTTGCCAAGAAGCTCGCGCCTTACCGCGCAGTGTCAGAGTGATGTCTTTCGCTTGGATTGGATCGTGCAGCGACATGACGAGGACGCCCTTGAGAATGGCGCCCGGACAGTCACCTGGTGCACCACGTAAAACAATGACATCGCGATCCGTCGAGTCGATTCTAGAGAGAGTCAGCAAGCGGATACAAAGTCAGGACGTTGCGTACCTGATCTCAAAAAGTGTGGCGACATTGGTCGTCGTTGAACTGGCACCTCTTAGCAGATTCATGGCGTACAGTGGTCGCTGTCTTGCGCTGCTTGTTCAATTGGTCGTAACGGGGTATCAAGCTTGACTGAGAGAGAACCAAGCGACAGGAACGGGTTGGCAAGCACTGCGCGACTCTTGAGTACTGGTCCTTGCGACGGCGAGGTCGCACACTGGTCGGCTAGTGTTGCAATAAGGATGATCTAAGCTTGAACGTCGAAAGGCGCTGCTGCAGATGCTTCTGAATCGCTTACTGATTGAATGCTTCCGTCTTGATTGACAATAGAATGATGCGATCGGGTGTCAGTCTGTGGTGGTGAATAGATGGCGAAGATTGAATCAGATTCGGGCCGCTCACATGCAAACAAGCAAGAGCAGACTCCTGATTCTTGCAAAGCTTGGCCTAGCTAAATAGTATCTGATGAAAGAGATAACCTTACTATACAAGGATGGGCCCTCTACAGCTGTCTATGATTCAAATGATAAGAAGCTTCCTGAATCGTGTCCTCCAAAGTAATAAGAACCAGGCAAACAAAATAACATGAGCAAGATCAGGGGCTCATGTGAGACGCACGACCTCACTTGCCCGGCCGTCGCCAAACACGGATCCGTCCGTACTTCTTGCCCAGTGTTGCAATCAAGAGAAAGTCCTCGTGAAAGCTCAAATCAGTCGGCGGCTGATCGTCGATTTTTTTGATGGTGATGGGAGACAAGATGGCCGTTGAGAGGCGAGACTCAGGCTAGAGGTGTTAGCAGTCTGTCTATCGGTGACTGTTTTTGATCGATTGCCGCAGCATCGCCACTGAACATGTGCTTGAGCTTATGCCCGTGCGCAATGATGTCGCAAGTTCTCGCAAGTGACATCCCGCGCGCGCGGGCGATCTCCGAGATTTTTGACAGGTCGGCCCGACTGCCTAAAGAAAAACCAGGCAGACGCAACCGGACATGCGAAGCAATGACTCAACCGCAAACTAGCAATCGACCGAGGCTTTGAAGAAAGTGAGAATGAGACTTACCGGGTGGAAGACGGTGCCCTGTCCATTGCGTGTCGTTTTCGCTTCATGAGCGCCCGAGAGGATGGGTCGATGTGCATCTTCTGGCATCTGCTGTGCCTGATTCAAGTTTGTTAGCGTCTCTTTCTTCATGTAGAGAGTCAGCAGGCAGCCTACCTGGTTCTTGGCCGTCTTGTTGGATGGCTTGTGCAAACTCGCAAGCGCAAAATCCCAAAGCAAAAGCTTGCCGTCTTCAGCGACACTGCCAATGCGATAACTGTACTGATCACACTTCCATCGATCAAACGAGACAGCCGTGATAAAGCTCGAGTGGCCATGGCAGCGCGCCACAATGCGCGACTCGAGGAATGACCAAATGGTGACGAGATCATCCTTTCCGCCTGTAACGATGTATTGTCCGTCTGGCGACCAAGCAACACAGGTTAGTCCGCCGTAGTAGGACGAATAGACATCCAACAGCTTTTCATCTCTGAAATTGATCACCTTGAGACAGCCGTCGTCACAGGTCACGGCAACATGGGTCTGATCCGGTGAAATGGCAAAATTGGTGCACGCCTGTCGCGAAACGCCAAAGGAGCTGACCGGGTTCGTCTTGGGTGCTTTCGTATCATAGCACGACTTGTAAATAGGAAATGCTGGGTTTCGATCGGGATCGTCGGCGACATTCATATTCTCAGCCACAAGCGCGGCGTAGAAATCCACATCTTCGCGGTCCTTGTCATACACAACCAATGATCCATCTGCATGTGTAGCCATGAAAAGCGACTCCGACCCAGGCAACCACTGGATACAGGTGACTGCAGCAGGCGCGATACAGCGCTGCTTGTTGAAACGGAGGTATTTGGTTGACACTGGATCATACCAGCAAATGTCACCAGTACTCGTGCCAATCACGACATCCATCGCTCGTTGTGTTTTGGTGACCGGGTTGATGTCATGACAGGTGACTTGAGCAAGGGAAAAAAGTAATTTCGACAACGGTTCGTGTTTCATGGTCGCCTTGGCGCCAATGTCCAGCATCGAGATGCATCGCGTCATATTGCAAAGCACAAGCACGTCCTCGCGATTTGGCTCAAGCAGACGCGTGTTGAGTGCAGGATCCGTCACGGCGCGCGAGACATAGGTCGATGTGGTGCCATTCGCCGAGGTTCCTGTCCGTTTCTTGCGCTTGCCAGAGCCATAAGCTGCATCAAAGACGGAACTACCCCCGAAACTGACGGCATGCGAGGTCGTGCGGTCGATGGGGTTCTCAAGCATGTCAAATCCACTCGAAGGGACAGGTGAGGCTGAACCGTTATTGATGGGCACGCCTTGCATGCTTTGCTCCGTCACGGAATGCGTCAATATGTCGCCATGCACCTCGCCATTACTGCTCGAACTGTCGTCGCGCATAGCATGGCCGTTTGTTTGTGCTTGTTCGTCGAGTGACAAGCCGTCCATCACGGGCATATCTCCCTGCGAGGCTGTGCGAAAGACGGGCATCTGGACAGGCATGGGACTTTGGCCATTCTCCTTTGTATTGCTCTTGCGTACCGTGCGAAGCTTGAGCCCGTTCGTGTAGGGCCCCGCATAAGGTGTCAACGGGTTTGGATTCGGTAGAGCTTCTGAGGGATGGGCCGCAGGGTAGGCGATACTGATTTCCTCAATGGCGCGATACGTGCCTTCGCTCGCAATGAACTGATGCTGCGGTAGCTCTTCGTTGAGCTTTTCGTACTTGTTGTAGAAATGTTCAGGCCGAACGACGATGGGCGCCGACATGGGCATAGGCACAAACATGCTGGGCGGTCTTTGAACTTTCGAAAGTTTTGATTGCGATTTGCGTTGGACAGTACAGTCGCGAGAGCTAGATGAGTCGCTTTCGGGCGACGATAGCCGAGGATGGCAAGTGCGGCGTGGGTCGCGGTCGATTCGTGTATTACGTTCGGGAGAATCAGAGTTCCGTTCTGAAGTGGTCAATAGTCGACGTGACTGGCCTCGAATGGTCTCGCTTTCGTATTTTCGTGATGGAGACGATGCTGACTACCTATCTAGCGAGCCGCTTCAGTCTGAATAGCGTAGAGCGTACAAGATGTTCTTCACAATATCCAGTGATGGTGACAAATCGAGACGTCGATAAGTCAACAATAAAATCCTGCTATTCCGATGCCAGGCCACCCTGTTTTCGCAAAAGGGCCCTTGTCAAGTGAACGGAGTGTAGCAGTTGCAAGAAGCGAGTTGTGGTGGTTGCTGCCCCGGATCACTCATTCTGACTCAACACATTCTAGTATTCATCCCGCGCACCAAAATACAACTGTATACGGACAAGTAAAACATGTGCATACCCAGCAAGGCCTTCATAATTATTATAGAAAGTGAAGAATGGGGATGCCTATACTGTTGCTAGCTAGCTACTGCATGTCGTGGACTAATAATGCAAAAATCGTTAAATAAGAAAAAATGACATATCCCTACACGATCGCTCATCCCCCTTGTTGCACTTTCGCCAGCTGTTCATGCAAAATGCGTGTATCACAGCAGCCAGGCGGATGCACGCGAGCCGGCTTATCATGCTCAAAGTCCATGCGTTCCAAATCAGCCGTGGCCACCAGGGCGCCATTGTCACGATGTGTCTGACAACCGGCGCAGCTACAGCCATCGCCGCATTGGCAAGCGACACCAGGCAAGGCGCATCCAGGCACGTCAAATAGGGATTGCCAGAAAGAAGGATTGAGGAGTTCAGGTTCCTCGGTGAAATGATCGATGGCGAGGGCATCAGGTGGCGGTGTCGTGTATTCACCAGAAGCGAGCGAGTGTTTGCTGGCGCCACCATAGAATGTAGAGAAGGACGGGATGCGCATCGTCGTATCAGAAAGCGTGCCTGGTGGCCTCGAGGCGGTCTCTGAATCTGTTTGTACCTGGCCATCCTTTTTGCTGCAGCAAGTTGAAGACTCCCTTTCAACCACTGGCGGAGCGCTGATGGAGCCATGAAGCAGAGCATCCATCAAGCTTGACTTTTGCGCAGCTGTCAAGCCCGCAAGGAAGGGGCCCCAGATATTGCCTCCAGAAGCAGCAGCGGATGAATCGGCCAAGCTCATGTCTGTGTTGATGCCAATAGAGCGTGTCGACGGATAAGCCTCTGCAGCCGGGTAGGGCGCCGACCTCTTGCGGGCCAGGGTCACTCTAGAATTGCGCCTGGTTGCTTGTATTGAGGCGGTTGTCGACGCTGAAGCTTGTTGAACACTCTGCTGTTCTTGCATCTGCTGTCCGGCTTCTTGACGCATCTCGACCGGGGGTTGCATCAAGATCCCCGCAAAGGACTGGCCTGGTGAAGCTGTCGTGGCAGGGGTTTGCGCCTCTGCGGTAACCACTAGGCTCGCCCGTCGCCCGAGATGCGGCGATGGATACGGCATGGAATTCTGCGTCTTGACAGAAAAGGCGTCAAAAGTATGCAGTAATCCGCCATTCAAGTGCGGCACGGCCCCATTGCTGACACCGTTCTCGTCTGTCGCGGCAGCCGGACCATTCGATGGGCTTTCGCCAGTTCCAGTAGAAGCTTCGCGTGTCCCTGACATCGGCACATATTGAAAGACAGAGACAGGGCCTGCACACGAACATGGTTGACCAGCATGACACTCACATCTGCCGGCGGCACCACCACCGCTGGCATTCTGCGCCGCCGCCCCCTCAGCCGGCGTTTCACCACATTCGCATTTCGTATGACAACTCTTAATCTTGCGCAAGTCGCGACAGTGAGGACATTGAGAGACTGGCCGGCCCTTTCGGCGGATTTCAAAGAGAGGCCTGTCGGCGTGTGTACAAGCGCTTGATCGATGGCCGCGAATGCACTAAAGGCATGTTAGCGGCGATCATGTGGATGTCGAGAGGGAAAGCATACCGTTGCGCAGGCGTGCTTGACGCCAGCTACAATCATGCGACGGAGAAAACAAGGCTGGTTTGATGGATTTTGTTATCGGCGATTGAGCATGAGCGTCCAAAGGTTCGCGGGTTTGTTGCGCTCGAGTGAGATTGCGATTCTTGCGCACGGACAGATTATTCAGATGACGCTACTAAATTCTAATTCGAGAACGCCGACTACTACAGTACTATCCATGGATCTAAACGCAAATCCCCTTGCCCAATGCTCCATCAAGTAGGTATCCACCTACCAGACCTCCAGAATTAGTCTCAGGTCCAACGGATCCTGCCACTTCATAAATTGCGCCTTGGCAGCTTCCTCACTCAATCCTTGCGCCACCGCCACTTTTCTCAAGGCCTTTTCAATACCTTGCAAGAAGCCCTTGGCGGCACCACATACATAGATGCGTCCATCTTCCTGCGTCATGACGCGCCAGATGAGTTCACCTTGCCTGACCACCTCATCTTGCACATACTCACGCCGGCCAGCTTGCGACTCGACAATGCAGTGCTCAGCAGACTGAAGATCATTGCCGTAGATGCTATCGAATTGTGAGTCGCGACATCCTTGAATGACATAGACCTTGCCGGCACATTTGGCAGACGAGACACGACGCTGCACGAAACCTCGAAAGGGGGCAATACCGACGCCAGCGCCAATCAAAATCATGGGTCCCGTATCGTTGAAATCCTTGGTGAAGGGGTTGGCATGCAGACCACGAAACATGGGTAGTCGACCATCTCGTTTGCCATTCATAAAATCTTGCGCGAGGCGTTCCAAGAAGCCAGAGCCGACACCAGGTCGTGGGACTCCTTTGTAGCAAGGCACTTCAGCCACAGTGAACGCAAACTCGAGTGTGCCATGATTACTTGACGGGTCGGATGAGAGTGAATACCAACGCGGCATCAGTTGTGGATAGACTGCCAACAATTGCGCCAAATTTGGCCGCGCACTTGGGAATGCGGCAAGAAGATGCGCTAGGGTGACGGGATCGCCCGATCGAAGCGTGCAGAAGGGTACCTGACCTTGCCGCGCACTGAGGAATAGTAAAATTTGTTGCTCGAGCGGATCGCTTGCATAGCTCGAGAGTAGACGCAAGGCACCTTTTTTGATGGGACTTGCCGAGATATCAGAGCACCAACGCAAGACTTCTGCTTTGGTGGTCGTCAGCGAACGCGCCTTATCGTTGCCCCAGACAGATGGCCAGCGACCGCTTGTTGTGCGCATGACGATGGGTTGATTAGCCGACTCGGTCGTTTCACCACATGCTTTCAGAACCGCTTGAATCGATGCATCGTCGTTGGCTGTGCAAACACCAAAAGAACCACCAACGAGCCACTGCTCGTCAGCGCCGAGTGGGTAGTCAGAGACGTCGATGCTCATGTGATAAACGCGCTTCGAGGCGCCGTCTTTTGTCATGCGATGGGCATCCGTGATCGGCGCCGAGAAGACCTTGTGCGGTGGATGCGGCTGTACGTAGTCGGGTGGATGGACTGATGTGCGATGTGCTTTGCCATTGGCAGGTGTTGAATGATTTTGATCCTCTCGCGGTGAGGCGGGCGGCGAAGGTGGCGACTGCGCCGGCTCAAAAGAAACTGTTTCGGCTGGCATGGCAGGCACACTTGTCAACTTCATGCCGGGCTCAAACGCCGTCAAGTCGAGCTTCAACGCCGCAAACGCAGGATTCTTTTGCAACCGCTCGAGACGCGTCTTGTAATCTTCGACGGGCTCAAGCCGAATGATGGAATCCAAGTCAAACGTGACACCCGAGCAACAGGCAGCACAGGTACTACCAGCTTCCGTATTAACAAGCGTTTCCGTCTTGCTCCCTCCATGACTAAGCGTCTCAATCAGCGTCTCTTTATCGTGCGTGTGCATTGGCCCAACGTCATCCTCCTCGGCCAATGTCGCGGGATCGCGCGTCGTCAATTGAGCGACAAAGCCGAGACGCTTCGCTTTCGGTCGTGGTCGCAGGAGCACAGCTGGCGCCGAGACGGGTGGGTGACAGACACAGGCGGGGCCGCAGCTCATGTTGATGGCAAAAGCACGTCGAAAGCCAAGTCGCAGAATGGTGTCCGAGAGAAAGAGTCCTTGGAAGCTCTGACTGTCCAAAGAAAAAAGAGTTTGAAACGAAGGCCAAGCTATGGAAGTGCCCGTTGATGGGTATTGCCCCGGTGGTGGTGACCTCGGGATGGCTTCCAAGGTTTCTCGGCGCTCTGCGGGCGAAATGAGCAAATGATGAGATCAAGATACACGTGACTTTGATCTGACAAGGAATTGGCACGTGACGAGCTCAAATCACTGCCAGGGAGGTACAGACAGGCTCGAGACAGGTACAGCAACCATCACAAGCTTTGTCCCGGTAGCTAGCACAGGCCTATTGCTGGGCCTATTGCTAAATAGACACTGTGCTCATAAAGACCGCTGCCATGAGCAATTCACATGTTGCTGATACTGAACCCTCTACCTTCATGCAGCCAGAGGCCATCCCCTTTGCCTTTGCCGCAGGTGCAGACATCATCCGCGCCAACCAGAAAGATGCATACTATACAGCTTACCTCATGTCACAGGTACAATCGCTCGCGCGTCGATTCCTTGGCTCTCGCGTCGTCAATACGCATGCTGTAGAGATCGAAACAGCTGCCAAAATGGCCTATCTCGGCCTGACGACGCTCGTTGCACAGCGCACACTTGGCGAAGAGTACTGCGATATAACCTATGCCGATCCGACAGGTAAAGCTCTGCCGAGTCCAAGAAGACGCACGGCCTTTGTGGCCACATCGACACTTGTACCGTACATCTTGCACAAGTCTTGGCCACAAGTAAAAAGAAGACTCAGCACAAAACTTGGCCAAGAGTCTCGCATCGGCCGCGCTTTCCATTTTGCGGTTTCATCGCCGACAATCCAAATGTTGACGAATCTGCACCTTGCGCTCTTTTACTTTACAGGCGCCTACTACACTGTTGCGAGACGCTTCACTGGCTTGCGCTACATATTCACACGCAAAATGGAACAATCTAGTGAACGCATCGGCTACGAAGTGCTGGGCTTCCTCATTCTTTTGCGCATGGGTATCCCCATTCTGACGAATTTGCTACCGACTTCCAACTCTGGCGAGAAGTTGCCCACCGCGGCCGAGGCACCCGTACGCATCGATCTCGAAAACTCGACCCGCATGCCTTTCCTCGATGAGCAAGGCCGAAAGTGTACGCTTTGCTTAACAGACATGCAAGATCCAACGGCAACAAGCTGCGGCCATCTGTTTTGCTGGACATGTATTAGTGAGTGGACGCGCAGTAAGCCAGAGTGTCCTTTATGTCGACAACAGGCTTATTGCTCGCATCTTTTGCCCTTGCGCGAGTGAGCTTCCTGTCAGAAATAGCACGAGCGCTGCGACGCGCCAGAGTCAGCACGCGCTCCGTCAGAAATCAACCACCATCTGTCCGATAATCTTTTCGAGGTCATCCACATCGAGGTGCAAGGTAGTCTCTTCGCCGCGGTCTTCCCGCGCCTTGGCAACAGCGCGGGAAAAGGCTTCTTGCGCAAAGATTCTATCGTAGTATTAGCATCAGCGTCAGCGCATCAATTGTCGCGCGTACGTCATGAGATGAGCAGAGGCATGGACTGCTGCTTTAGAGACCTTCATTTCGGGATCCTTGATGGACTTTTTCATAATATGCGCAATTGTCGCCACTGGTATAATCTTGGTCTCTTCCTGAGTCGCGCTCATGGTTCGCGTTCTATAGTTCCTGCTGGTGACTGGCGCGTGTCTTGCTTGTAGACAAGTCGCGCTTCGAACATCCAGAATCCAAAATTGACTTCAAAGCTGGCGCACAAGAATCATCCACTTTCACGCCATCAGCCATGGATTATCAGAACCGCGTCGGCAGCAAGTTCGGCGGAGGCGGTGTCGCCGGTCAATCAGAGACCAATGCAGCCCGTCGTGAGCGTCTCCGGGCACTCGCCGCCGAGACAATCGACCTGGCAAAAGACCCATACTTTTTCCGCAACCATCTTGGCTCCTTTGAATGTCGACTCTGTCTCACTGCACATGCCAATGATGGCTCCTATCTGGCGCATACGCAAGGTAAGAAGCATCAGCAGAACTTGGGGAGACGCGCGGCGCGTGATGCGCAGCTGGGACGAGACGGCCCAAGTGCCGCAAACGATGTGCGCATCGGCGCTGCTGTCCCCATTCGTCACAACGTCCTGCGGATTGGTAGACCAGGCTATAAAGTCCAGAAAGTTCGCAGCGAGAACGGTCGACTTGGCTTGTTTATTCAAGTATCGTTGCCACAAGTTGAAGCTGGCTTTCGACCGCGCTACCGCTTCATGTCTGCTTTTGAACAGAAAGTGGAGCAGCCGGATCGACAGTGGCAATATCTCATCATTGCAGCCGACCCTTATGACTTGATCTCCTTCAAGATTGAGTCGCGCGAGATTGATCGCAGCAAAGAGAGTCCGACGGGCATTTGGGAGCTATGGGACGCGCCTACCTATTCAATTCAATTCTTCTGGGCTGAAGAAGTGCAAGTCTTCAAAGGCGTTCCGGGACTCAATTAGTCAGGCACAAGACGATGGCTACAAAGAGTCAACAGGACAGAGAGTCTGCAATCTCAGGCAACGCAGCCACAACCAGATTACAAACGACATCGCCCATGACCTCTGCGCCACGTTCGTTGAGATGTGTCCCACTGCCGGGCGTCTGACGGTACGACAGGGTTTCCTCATATCCGACTTGCTCAAACTTCTGCCGCGATGCCGTGTTTAAATCCAGCAGCGTGGCACCCGTCTGCGTCGCGGCATCCATATTGGCTTGCCGTTCCATTAAGAGTGTACGCGTAACACGACCATCTGGCTTGATGTTTGTGCGCGAAAGTGGTGTGACCAGAATAGGTATTGCCTGTGCCTCGCGTACTTCATCCACGTACGCGACCAGGTTTGCTGTCGTGTCCTCTTGCGAGACATTGTGTTTTTGGTCATTTGCGCCGAGACTAATCATGACAAAGGTCTGGTATGCAAATGCGTCTTCTGACTGCAAAAGGGCCAAGATGTGACCCCAGGCATCTTCTTCGCGGTAGGTGACTGTGGTCCTACCACAGAGCCCCCAGTTGATGCCAAAGGAAGGCTTTACCAAGTGAGACAAAAAGGCGCTGCCCCAACCTAATCGTTAGCAAGCGTGCTTGTGTTCTATACGATGGTCGAACCTCCACCACACCGGTCTTGAGGTCTCTTGGGCGGGGCTGCAACCAGAGAGTCGCCGACGAGAAGGAAGCGCAGTGGGAGTTCCCCGTCTTCAGGCAAGCCGATTGACACGCTCTGGGCGTGCGCGTCGCACAGAAAGGTAGCGGCAGAAAAGTACAAGAGCCACCAGAATAGACTCGAGAGCATTAACAATCAATTTGAACGACTAGGTGTGCATGCTTTGGGGTGATCGGAGGAGAGTTGTTCCGCATGTTGAGAGAAAAAGGGAAAGCTGAGCGGACTCCTGACCCTTTTCCCTTCCACCTCACCTCGCTCGTTGCTGGCAATAATTGTTCGCATATATCTTGCCCCTGATCGCAAATCAATACAAATTACCTTTGCTACGATAACTGATCAATGGCGACTGTGTTCCACGGTAGGTGTATTAGACTGAACCTCACTGGTGACCAACGGCATCCGAGGAGTCAGCTGAAGAACACCGAAAGTGCTTGGCAAACTGCGGCAATGCCTCAACAAACAACTTGCACACAACATCACCGACCGCGCGAGCCCCTTGGATATTAAGATGCGTACTGTCCAGCGGATGAAGGCGATAGGTCATGACTTTTTTGTAGCCATCCTGCTGGAATCTCAACCGTGACGCCGTAGTCAAGTCGAGATAAATGGCACTTACATCTTTCGCAGCGTGGTAGTTGATCCGTTGCTCGAATCTCAACGACCTCTTGATGGTCCCATCCGGCGCAATGTTTGTGTACGACACAGGCGAGACGACGATAGGTATCGCATTGAGAGACCGGATATCGGCGATGTAATTTTTGAGAGTGTTGAAGGTGGTCACTTCCGGAATCAGTTGTCTCTGATCATTGCGGCCGAAGCCAATGATAACAAAGGTCTGCGCGTTCTCCTCTATCGAAAACTCATGGATGATTGTCATGGCCGTCTCCCAGTGCCCAGTGGCCATGTAAGTCACAGTGCTTGCTCCGCAGAGGCCGAGGTTGACGCCAGAATCTGGTCCGACCGTCTTGAGAGTATTCAGAAAACCAGAACCCCAACCTGGCATTAGCGATGTGGTCATTCTTGACCTGACTCACCTCCGCCGCAACTATCCCATCTGTGAATTTTGGGCGCTGCAACAGTTGAGTCGCCGACCACGACGAAGCGTAACGGTTTTCCTGAGTCGACAAGATTATCCTTGGGCGGCGCTTTCTTATTGCTGAAGAGTTTGACCGTTCCACCCGATGTCAGTGCGAAGAAGTATGCACATAAGCACCAGAGATGAAGGCGTGCCATGTGGTAGTCTGTCTTGGGGTTGTGTAAGGATTGCGGGCTTTTCAAGCTGAACAGGAGTTATTCCTCGTGCTATTCAGGGGCTCAATGTTACGTCGCAACGGATCTGTAAAAGTGGTATGTTTACCCGCCAAGCGAGGGGATCTGTATTGCGGTATCGGGGATGTGACTAAAGCTGCTGATAAGAGTATTGATTGAGAAGCGGACGTTGCTATTGGCAAAGCACTACTTGTAGACGGAAACAGATTCGCACAAAAGTGGCAGAAAGGGTACCTCATAGACAGCCAGCTCGCATAGCACTTGACCAACCGCTTCTGCACCGTGTCTGTTGAGGTGGACGAGGTCTTGGAGAGTCCGGCGATATCGGACAACTCTGTTGTAGCCAACAATGTCAAATAGCCATCTGGACTCTGTATTCAGATCAAGAACACAGGTCTGCGTACTTTTGCCAACGTCAATCATAGTCCTCGTGGAGGCGCTGTACGAAGGTGTGCAGAAGCCGATGCCACTGGTAGAGCAACTTGTTTGCGAGAGAGGCGTCACAAAGATGGGCAGGGCACCGAGATTCGACACTTCGCGTTGAAAAGAGACCAGGTTGGCTGCAAAGTCGCGCATGAGCATGCCGGCATGTTCGTCATTGATGCCAAAGGAAATAGAGACGACCGTTGCATACTCTTTGACCGATTTTCGGACTTGTTCAAGAGCCTTCTTCCAATGTCCATCGGTGTAGTACGTCTCGGTCGTCATTTTGCAGACACCAAGATTAACACCTGTTGCGCCAGCTTCTCCATCTAGACGCGCAAGCAATGCGCCTCCCCATCCTGTATATTAGCCATGAAACGCTTCTCTTGAAAACCGAACCGCCAGCGCATCGTTCCGATCCTGCTGCAGCTGTTGTCGAATCGCCCACCAGGATCAAGCGAACAGGCAAATCGCCGGGATCCCAGTCAATGCACGAAGGTGACAGGAGAGCGGGTTTGACATGGGTTACGAGTGCTAGGACTGGAGAAGATAGACAAGTCCAGATTGGGCACTTGAGCAGTAACATGATGGCGATGATGGCGATGGTAAAGCGGACGGGGGCTGGATTCTTCATGCATTCCGCTTGCATAATCACGCAGATTCGCCAGCGTCAGGGGTCGGATTGCTCTACTCCTTGCGATTGGGTCAAGACAAAAGCTTTTCGAAACCAGGATTCCGGATTGAAATGGAAACTGTGAGTAAAGCTGCTGACTGCAATGTATATTGAATAGTGAATGTGGCTAATGAGGGAGATCACTTGGTGCGAAGACAAATTAGCATAAAAGAGGCAAATGGGGCAGCTTATTGACGGCCAGTCCACACATGACCTGGCCGATCACTTTTGCACCAGCTTGATTGAGGTGGACGAGATCCTTGAGAGTTCGGCGGTAACGGACAGTCTTTTTGCAGCCAGCAATATTGTACTGCCACCAGGAGTCTTTGTTTAGGTCAAGAACTCATGTTCGCGTTTCTGCGCCGACGTCAATCATGGTCTTCGTGGAGGCCCTGTACGAAGGGGCAAAGAAGCTGATGTAACCGGGCGTGCAACTTGTTTTTGCGAGAGGCGTCACAAAGATGGGCAATGCACCGAGCCTCGACACTTCGCGGTGGTAAGTGGCCAGGTTGGCTGCAAATTTGGACATTGGCATGCCTGCGTTTTCGTCATTGATGCCAAAGGAAATAAAGACGACCGTTGCATGACTCTTGACTGAGCCTTTAATTTCGTCAAGAGCCTTTTGCCAGTGTCGATAGGTGGAGTATGTCTTCGTGGTCATGCTACAAACGCCAAGATTGACGCCAGTCGCGCCTGTCTTTTCATTCAGGTGCGCAAGCAATGCGCCTCCCCATCCTGCATGTCAGCAATAGAACGTATTCGTTGCAGAGACGATATATACCGCCAGCGCAAGCTTACGAGCCTGCTGCGGCCGTTGTTGAGTCGCCCACTAGGATCAACCGCACGGGTCAATTGCCGGGATGCCAATTTGTGCACGAAGGTGCCGGAGGAGCGGTTGAGGCTGCAGATACCAGGACCGCCAGATGCAGCCAAGCCCAGCTTGCGCACTTGATAAGCATCATGTTGAAGCTTGTCGCGATGAAGGGTCCCTGTCTTTCGATGTGCTTCAAATCTCAAGCGTTTAAAGGATTTTTGCAGATGTGCTTGGCCAGGGGATTTTTGTGGACTCCTTGCGGATTGGCCAGGAGATAGCAGTGTTTTGAAGAATGGAGTGTCTGACTTGGAGCACGCGCACTGGTCGTATCAGAAAGCATGCATCACGCTTTACTAGAGGTCATCCGGAACGACTTGAGTCCGAGCCTGATTTCGTTAGTACGCATCCTTGGCAAGCCTGACGAGCTCATACCAATTGAGAAGCACCCAAGCAAAGCCAGTGACAGATATAAGAGATAGGAAGCAGACAAGCTCAGCAGCTTCGCCGTGCTGGAGACCAAGGATGCTATCCCAGATGCCAAGCAAGCCGCCGACGCCTCCGACAAAGACGAGCCATGAGATTGAAAGTAGCACGTAACCCCAGAATGCAACATTATCATCAGAGTCTGGAACAGTCTCCTCAAACTGCATTGGCATCAAGGGCGCTTCGAAGACTTTCACAGACTGCCGCAATGAAGCAGCTGTAGAATCCTTGGTTCTTAGATAGCCATCTTGATCGCTCTCCGCTGAGCTAGAGCTATCAGGCTCGGGAGAAGCCTTGTTGAGCTTGCGCACTCGAAGTGGCATTTTGAGTTTGCGTTTTGAGGAGCTAGATTAGGAGCACGCTCATGGCACAGCTATGCGTTGCGCGTGATGTTGGTGTACAAGTATGTGTCAACAAGCGAATACCGCAACTTGTCCGTCGTGCAACAGCGACATCCAGCCTATCGTTACTGGAAGCTCGTCGACAAGTCATTGAGTCCATCTTATCATGTCGCAACGGTATGCCATTGAATGACGACACGCAAGTCTAGGCACTGACACATGGTAGGTACAATGGCGGCCAGAACCCGTATGCGCGCAACACAGCGACTCCTTATGCACAGTCAGATCAGCAACTTGAGCAGGAAAACGATAGCAACGTCGATATGCTTCGCAATAAAGTCTCCTTCCTCAAGGATGTCACCATCAAGATTGGCGAAGAAACGCGCAACTCAATGGGCTTTATGAATGACATGAATGACGACTATGGCAAGCAGCACGATATCATGAAGCGTGTCAAGAACAGGCTCTTACGGGCTGCAGATATGCAGAGCTGGGGCTGGTTCCATCTCTTCATCTTTCTCGCCATTGTCTTTACTATCTTCTTCCTCGTCTACCTGTTCAAGTAGGCGCGTTACAGTGCCACGTCAGTTCTTGGACGTAGACAGCCAGCAGCCCGGACGACAATCAGGGCTCAAGAGTCGCGCTTTTGCTATGCACAGTATTGTCCTTGTGATGCGCATAAGGCTGGCACAGCGATGAGAAATGTTTGTGACTGTCTACTTTCTGATAAAAAGATCTCAAGCGTTGACACATCACAACTCAAAAAGGTCAACCGACCATCTCTCGTTGCGCCTTCAGTCCACCTAAACATGAACGGCCAAGGAGCTGGCTCGACCCTGTTGAGCAATGACCCGGCAAACGGCTGGGTGGTGCAAAAATTTGGCGGCACTTCCGTTGGCAAATTCGCTTCCCAGATTGCACAGGAGATTGTCGCGAAACATCTCGGCGACGCTCGGCTCGTGCTTGTCTGCTCGGCGCGGAGTGCGGATACAAAAGCAGAGGGAACGACAAATCGACTCCTCAAAGCCTGTAAAGAAAGCGAAAAGCTACCAAAATCGGAAGATTACAAGAAGATTGTGCAAGTCATTGAACAGGACCATAACGAAGCAGCCACTGCTTTGATTCAAAATGCAGACATCTTGGCGCAACTTAACAAGGATACAGCAGAGGCGTGTCGGTTTCTCAACGGTCTCCTTGGCGCTGCGCAATTCTTGCAAGAGGTGAGTCCCAAGACACTCGACAACGTGCTTGCGACGGGCGAGAAGCTTTCCTGTTTGCTGATGGCGGCACTCTTGAATGACCGTGGCATTGACGCCGAGTATGTCGGCATGGAAGATGTTATTGGCGATTACGACGCTACCAATGGCCTTGACCAAAAATTCTATGATTTTGTTTGCGAGCGCATGGCGCGGCGTATTGAAGCATGCGGCAACCGCGTGCCGGTCGTCACGGGCTACTTTGGTGTTGTACCAGGCAGTTTGTTGGCCATGATTGGACGTGGCTATACAGACTTGTGTGCCGCGCTCATTGCCATTGGATTGCGGGCTGATGAGCTTCAGGTCTGGAAGGAGGTGGATGGTATATTTACAGCCGATCCACGCAAAGTACCGACAGCGCGTCTCTTGCCGCGCATCACGCCTGAAGAGGCTGCCGAGCTGACGTACTATGGCTCTGAAGTCATTCACCCCTTCATCTCGAATCTTGTCGTTCGCGCGCGAATTCCAATCCGCATCAAGAATGTTGAGAATCCTACAGGCGCTGGTACCGTCATCTTCCCGGACGCAGACACACGGAGCGGGTCGGCGACACCGATCAATGTGCCGCATAAGAATCCGCTCGAGTCGGCCAAGATGGGCAAGACACCGACGGCGGTCACGATCAAGGATGATATTATTATTCTCGCTGTCGAGTCCAACAGAAAGGTGGTCTCGCATGGCTTCTTTGCGCAAGTGTTTGGCATTCTCGACAAGTGGAAGCTGACTGTTGATTTGATTTCCACCTCTGAAGTCCACGTCTCGATGGCCATCAATGTCAATGTCAAGCTGGCAGCGCTCAAAGGTGTCGAAGACGATCTACGCAAAGTAGGCGACGTGGTGCGCAAGAAGGATATGGCTATTCTGTCGCTCGTCGGCAAACAGATGAAGAACATGATTGGCGTCTCTGGCAAGATGTTTTCAACCTTGGCCCAGGCTGGCATCAACATTGAGATGATTTCACAAGGTGCGAGCGAGATTAATATTTCGTGTGTCATCAGTGAGCGGGACAGCATCAAGGCGCTGAGTGTGATTCATCAGCACCTGTTGACAACCAACTCGTTTGCCGACAAGGGCTGGCTTTTTAGATAGACTAGAGCGAGCTTTGCATGTATCATGGGCAATTGTGGCCATCCTACCTAGGTTCAGCATTGTAAATAGGTATTCGAGCATGACAATTTGTACGTAGCCTTTTTATAACGGCATCCACGCAACGACCACAAAGACAAAACGTATCAAGCCATGCTGCCAAGAGATCTCTTGCGGACCTGTCTGCATCAGCGCGGCTATGCTTCTATCGTTGCTGCTCCCTCACGCGGCGCCATCAAAATTGATCCGGCCATCTTCAACCAGCAATCCGTCAAACCACCCGGATCACGCAAGTCGACGCTTCATGCCGACTATGTCGCCTTTGTCCGTCGACACGGCACGCTACTGCTTCTGCAACACAACAATCTGTCGCAGGCAGATTTGCTTAAACTACGAACAGAGCTGAAGGCGATCGGTGCGCGTGTCCGTATCCTACGCGTCGGTCTCTTTCAACATGCCGTGCGCGTTGCGGACCTCACCCGCGAGGATGACGCTTTACAAGCCTTAGATGTCAATTCAAAGCAAATCTACAAGCTTGCGAAACGGAGACGGACTGCGGAAGGGTTGCGGCTGACGGAGCTCTTGGCCGGACCGATTTGTGCCATTACTTTTGAGCCGAGTGTATCACAAGAGGGTGCGGCTACAGAGGGGAGCAGTGGGCAAGACACTACAGACTGCGACCTAACAGCCAAGTGCGATACAGGCGTTGCTCCCGAGACCTTGTCACGCGTTATGGCGCTCGTCAAGGCTACGAACAACAAACTCATGCTACTCGGTGGCAAAGTGGATGAAACGGTATTTGCCTATGACAGTCTCGAGCGTATTTCACAATTGCCCCCGTTGCCTGTCCTTCAAGGACAGGTCTTGGGCTTGCTTGGCGCGAGTGCTCAGCGACTTGTAGCGATCTTGGGCAGTCCTGCGCAGAGATTGACTGCTACGGTGGATGGACGACGGGTACAGCTGGAGGAAGGCGCATCAGGCGAGAGCAAGTCGAATGAGACCTCTTCCCCAGCTGCATAGTCATAGACTCGTACATGAAGCATGTGACTGTCAAATTGGATGCGACCAAACATGACAAATTTCAAAAGTTTTGTTTGTCTCTGGCGCGCGCTTCCAAGTTTGAACAGATTTGGAGAAGAAAGAAGAGAAGGCCAAGACTCGACTACTTTAGAAGTTAGCACCGACTTCCTTCTGCCCTTGAAACAGACGATCTATCTACACTGTATGTCTTGATTTACACTAGAGTACTTGGGCAACGTTCAAAGCCCTGTTCTTGCTTTTGGAGATGACCATCCTTGCGACTGCGGGATGTGTCAGGAGAGAGATGAAGCGATAGCCAAGATTTTCTTCCTTTGGACCGGACCTCAGGCATGTTCCTTGCCTTGTAGGACAACGGACGTGCTTGAGAGACCCGCGTCCTCTCTAAGTCATTGCAGACTTTGAGCTTGGAATCCCTGCCTCTTATTCTGTTCTCTCCAATAGCAGAGCAAATACGGCAGCGACACCCCAAGTTCTCGATGGAAGAGCATGTGATGGCTAATCTCTTTTCTACAGTACAACCATGGTCCGTCAATCCGTTCTCAACGACTGTCTCAACAACATTGTCAACGCCGAAAAGGCCGGCAAGCGTCAGGTCCTCATCCGACCTTCGTCCAAGGTCATTGTCAAGTTCCTTGAGGTCATGCAGAAGCACGGTAAGTCTTATTGGCACAGCCTGGAGAGTCTATTGCAATGTCGAGAGCTATGAAAATGGAGAACCCGCGATCCGCATCATCAAACCGAGCGATAACTAGGCGCATGCTCCTCCGCAAGGAGACCTTTTAACGGCATGTGTCTTTTAAAGCTACGGGAAAGCAAATACCAGTTCGCGTTCTCCGGGTCCTCTTCCTCTAGAAGTGGACTATCATATTTCTCGACACATCTCTAGACCCCATTGGCGCTCATCTCGCACAATGAGACAGAAAGCTAACCTTGATTCAGGCTACATTGGTGAATTCGAGGAGGTTGATGACCACCGTGCCGGCAAGATTGTGATCCAGCTCAACGGCCGTCTCAACAAGTGCTCCGTCATCTCGCCACGATTCAACGTGCGTCTCAGCGAGATTGAGAAGTGGGTGACTTTGCTCTTGCCCTCGCGTCAGGTCGGACACGTCGTGTTGACCACATCGCGCGGTATCATGACACACGAGGAGGCCCGTTCAAAGGGAACCGGTGGACGCATCCTTGGTGTGTTTATGTAAAGAAGTAGACGCTAGTCTAGCTCGTCTAGACACCCTTGCATTTGCATTTCTTGCAACTCTCTCTTATGATCCGTTGGTCGTGCTTGAGCTTATCCTTGCATGGATCATCCGGAAGCGTACATGCTGACTGCATCTCGCCTGTGTTTCTCATTGAGCTGGCCGCGCAGCAGCCCGAGGCAACGCAGGGGCATGTGCCGTCCGCGATCAGAGCAAATCAGATCGTGTAGATCATCCAATGAGTCCCTGTTCCTCATCCATCATCCCCCGCTTCATCCTCGCTGTCACTCTCGCCATCCAGCTCAGCCTGCAATGGTGATATCCGTGGTTCCAACTCATCCATATCCTCCAACAACCCACGCGCCATCAAATTTGGTAATGCCACGTCAAAGACGCGTGATTCTGTCAATAGCTGATCCACAATGCCATCGACTGTATCGAGTCGCCAGGACCCCGCCGCCGTGCGTACGCGAATCTTGCGACGATCCGTTAGGAGTGGCTCGAGCGTTTCATAGACGAGTTTTGCCGGAAACGTCAAGCGCACGTAAAAAGCCGCCGCTATACGGAGATACTTGAAAGTGGCGTCATGAAGATAGGCTAGGATAATCTCGCGCGATGGCAAGAGTTGAAGGAGTTTGAGAATCAAGCTGATAAAGGCTGTTGATTTGCCGCCGCCGTAACTGCCACCGACATACGTCAACTCGGTGATGCGATCCAAGATGGTCGCTGCTGTGAGACCAAAGCATTGATCTTTGTAGTAGAGTGAGTCGAGAATGCGTTCGCGCAAGATTGTTTCGATGAGGAACGCCGGATTGACGCCGTGAATGGAGGCATCGGCTGCTGCTTGGCCGCGTTGCTTGTAGAAGGAATCTTGTGGTTTCTTGCGGTCTTCGGCCATAGGCTCTCTTGAGTTTCTTTGAGAATTCGGTCTCTCAGCTGGAGCTAACGATGCCGCATGCCTGTTGTCATGATTTACTGATAGAAATTGTTTGTTTCCATGTCGTTCAATTTATGTAGCAACTCACAACCATCCATCAACGAGATCCCCCTTCAATCTATAGCTTACAGGCATCAGACATTCCCCAAGATGCCCAAAGCCGAGCGCGGATCCACCAAAGATGTCGCCAATCGCATGAAAGCGAAAGGCCTCCAACGTCTGCGCTTCTACTGTCAAGTCTGCGAACGTCAAATGCGCGATGAAAACGGTTTCAAGCAACACGTCAACAGTGAACCTCATGTGCGCGCCATGATCGCCGTCGGTCAAAATCCAGCACGTAAGATTCATGACTTTTCGCGACAGTTTAAGCATGATTTCCTTCAACTTTTGCGCACGTCGCATGGCGAAAAGCGCGTGAATGCCAATCATTTCTATCAACAGTATATCGCCAAGAAGGATCATATCCATATGAATGGTACACACTGGAAGACCTTGACGGAGTTTGTCAAGTCATTGGGGCGAGAGGGATTGTGTCGCGTGGATATCAGCGACAAGGGTGTCTTTGTGGCGTGGATTGATCAATCCCCTGAAGCGCTTGCGCGTCAAGAGGCGATACGACGCAAGGACAAGCAAGACAAGGGAGATGAAGAACGGACACTGGCGTTGTTGTCGGAACAAGTCAAGCGCGCGCAAGACGAGGCTGCGGAAGCGTCAGAGGACAATCCAGACTCTGCTGCTGATTGTGAGACCACGACAATGCGCACTATTGCCGAGCGCAAGCCGGAAGAGAAGATCAAAATCAGTTTTGGAAAGCCGCAAGCTGCATCTACAACAGGTACGCCGACTGATGCGCCAGTCAAGAAGGCGAGTGTCTTTTCCTTGTCCAAGGCTGCAGGCGCGCGCGCATCCAATGGACCGCCTTCCGTCTTTGGCGCTGCAAAGTCTTTGAGTAATGCTCAGCAAATGGTCATGGAAGAAGCAGAACGACAAAGGCGCCGGCATGGCCAAAGTGCAAGGACTTGAACGAAATGACACCCTGCTGCAATAAGATGTGTAAGCCGATATAATTCATTGTCGAATGGAGACCCTTCAACACAATCTGGCCGGCAATGCTGCTGTAACAAGCAAGTTCGCCACTCAGAGCGGACCGGCTCTCGCATGTAGATGGCCGGAAGATGCTCCACAGAGCCATCGCGATGCTGCACAACGAGAATCGACAGCGGACGTTGTTTTCGATTCTTGAGCGGAATCGAGAGGTCCACATTGTCAGAGGGACCTGGTGTTTTGAGTCATGTGTGGATAGATGAGGGTAGCTCGATAGAACTACGGGCAGCTAGGTACCTAGGTAGATAGATTGAGGTGTGGCGATTCCTGTGCACGTGCAAGTGGTACCACCCAAAAAAATAAAGAAGGCGCTCTAGTACAACCCTTCGAACTTGCATCGCCAACCCCTTTGCGCCAAGACCATCTCTGTTACAGAAGCTACTCTTTCAAGAGAGCGCACAGCATCATGCTCAACGCGACCTACTCGGCCATCTTGGCCACGACACAGGCTACCCAGCCACAGCTCAGTATGCATCCCCTTTTCTGGCTCGACGCGCGCCTTACATAAGCTAACCATGCTCTTTAGACTATTTCGAGGCGCTTTGGGCGGCTTACTATACTTGGATTAACAATGATGTGATTGCGACAGGCATCATGTCATTTGCCATGCATGAATTGGTCTACTTTGGCCGGTGTATACCATGGATTATCATTGACAACATGCGCTACTTTCACCGATACAAGCTGCAGCCCGGCAAGCAACCCTCAGCCAAGGAACAATGGGAATGTACCAAGCTCGTGCTTCTGTCACACTTTACCATTGAACTGCCGCAGATCTGGCTCTTTCATCCCATGTGCGTCTATTGGGGCATGAAGACCAACACGCCCTTCCCGTCTCTACTCGAGATGGCCGGTCAAATTGCGCTCTTCTTTGTGATGGAAGACACTTTTCACTACTTTGCACACCGCGGCTTGCACTATGGTCCCTTCTACAAGCACATTCACAAGCTGCATCACAAGTACTCGGCACCCTTTGGCCTTGCCGCCGAGTATGCGCACCCGCTCGAAGTCATGATTCTTGGCTTGGGTACCGTTGGTTCGCCGATTCTCTACTGTGCCATGACGCAGAATCTGCATCTGCTGACGGTCTACGTCTGGATTGTGCTCAGGCTCTTCCAGGCCATTGACGCACACTCTGGCTATGACTTCCCTTGGTCGCTCAACAAGTTTATCCCGTTTTGGTCCGGCGCGGATCACCATGATTTCCACCACGAAAAGTATGCTCATCCAAAAGGTCTTCAAGACAAGAATGCTGACAGACAGATTCATTGGGTGCTATTCAACCTCGTTCCGTTGGTGGGACCACCTTCTTGGCACCGACAAGCTCTACAAGAGCTATCGCAACAACCAGGCGGCGCGCAAGGCTGGTATCCAGCAGCAAACCGAGGCAGCCAAGGTCAAGGCTCTCTAGTTAACTCGCTTCTCAGGCTTCTTTGAACGTGCCATATAGTCTTGCCATTTCATATAGGAAATTGATGCTGTATTTCGTCTCGTTCTCGCCATGCCATTCAGTGGCCAGTAGCCAGCTCATTGTTGCATACCTGCCTCGGTATCCGGTATCCGACCCTCTGCCAGCATCGTCTCCAACTTGACCACCTCTTGCATCGTCGTGGCACTTAAAATAGCACGATGAATCCGTTGCCGTTCCGCTTCCGTCATGCGACCTATCGCTCCACGGCCATCGCCGCCGCCGCTGCCGACTTCAAAAGTACGCGAGCGTGTCCCGGCGATTTGAGCCGCCAGCGAGGTCATGTCCTCGGCACCAAAGGCACTACCAAACAAGTCGCACACTTCAGCGCGTTCACGTTGCTTGATTTTGGTATAATCAAGGAGTCGTAAGCTCGGTAGACGCCAAATAACCCAGGCGCGATAATGTTCATGTTGCGTGACGGGGTTGCCTTCGAGTACGAGACAACTGAGGCGTGTCAGTTGGGCGAGTGGTTCGAGGTCCATAAGGTTGGCGAGCTGGTTATGGCTCAAGACGAGGCGATCGAGGTTGGGCGCGCCTGTTGAGAGGTTGTCGGCAAGACTGGCGATGCGATTGCGACCGAGGAGGAGCATCTTGAGACGCGGCAGTTTGGGCAAATTCCCTAGATGGCGTAGATCATTGTCTGTTAGATCTAGAGGGCGCACAGGTCAGTATAGGGGGCAAACAGCGTCTGAAAAGCATACCTATTGCATCATTTCCGTCCTTGGTGACACCGAGATTCTCAAGCGCTGGTATACGGTGACCGCGCAAGTCTAGCTCGCGATCTTTGAGCGGGTTGAGAAAAGAAGGAGCCGCAGCAATGAGCTCAGCTGTGAGTCTGACCATGCGTTTGCAATTGCCAGCTTTTCTAGAGCTGCTTTTTCTTGGATGGTGAATCTGGTGATGGACAACGGTCGTCGAGCATCTTCACTCGAGCAAGAAACACAACGACTCGACTCTACTGATAGATTCAGAGGAACGGAGGCGCTGATAGAGAGACAATGACAAAAGCTACACAAACGCTCACTTATGGCCTAACTGCTTTCGCGCTCTGGATCGTGCTCATGCTCGACTATGTGCCTCTACCAGCTACCCTTGCGAGTATCGTTCCTGCTGTAAGACTTGTCCTTCAGACGCGTTGTGTTTATTCTCTAGACGCGCATTGCTCTCTGTTGACCGCTTGACTGACCTTGTAGCTTCCATTCTGGGCACTCGTCTCGTTTGGCGCGTATCTACTCGGCACGCTTGGCTGGAACATCTTTACCTTTCAAGACAAGGAGGATGCGTACAAGAGTCTGCTCAAGGTATGTCTTCGCTCCATGTTGACTGCTCTATGATGCTAATTTGAACAAGGAGATTGATGAAGCTAAGGACGCGTTGAGGAGCAAGGGCGTCACCGTCGACTAGACCATCTACAGAGCAGATGCAAATACAGAGGCCGTACATGCGCAAACGGGAGGAATCGTCATGATGCACGAGGACGCCTGTTTGTTGATCATGATGCCTGACCAGACCACGCTTCGGTCGTCTCTCACGCGAGGCGCGTCATTGAACGACTGGAAGCTCTCGCGATTCAGCCTTCCGAGGTGCATGTAGCAGATGTAGAAGCCCTAAAGGCTTAGCCGTTGGCAGACAAAATAGCAAGGCATGTCCATACGACTCAAAGTCCCTGAAATACTACCTGACAAACTGAGATGCGTCATGCGATCCTCTGATGACAAGCTAAGAGAGCAATTGAGCTCCTGGCGCAGAGTCGGCGGCTTGAGCTGCGAATCTGCATCTAGTGACCACACGACAACCACCACCACAAGACTACAAGGGCACCCATAAGAAGGTCGATTGCTCGGCCCCTGTGGCTCTAACACGCTCTACTTCCTCATTGCTGCTTGCTGCTTGAGTCCAGTGCTGCAAAGCTAGCAACATCTTCTTCTCTCAGCCATCATGGCGACAACAGCTCGGCCATTCGAGATTGGCATCATCGGTCTCGGCGACATGGGCAAAATGTATGCCCGCCGTCTCGCTCAGGCAGGCTATGCCATTGCCGCTTGTGATTTGCCAAGCAAGCAGGAAACGCTACAAAAAGAATTTGCTTCAGAACCTCACATTACAATCTACAGGGATGGTCATGCTGTCTCGCGTCGAAGCGATTGGATCTTGTATTCAGTTGAAGCAGCCGTCATTGAACGCTGTGTAGCTGAATTTGGACCGAGCACCAAGGTGGGTGCCATCGTCGGTGGTCAAACGAGCTGCAAAGCGCCCGAGATGCAGGCATTTGAGACGTACCTGCCTGCCGATGTCGAGATTGTCTCTTGTCATTCGCTGCATGGTCCTGGCGTCGACCCGCAAGGACAGCCACTTGTCGTCATTCAACACAGAGCCTCAGACGCTTCACGAGACAAGGTGGAAGAAGTGCTTGCGTGTTTTGGGAGTAAGCTTGTGCGACTCTCTGCCAAAGAGCACGATCGTATCACAGCCGATACGCAGGCCGTCACGCATGCCGCATTCCTATCTATGGGCATTGCGTGGCGCAACAATGATCAATTCCCCTGGGAAGTCACGCGCTGGGTCGGTGGTATTGAGAATGTCAAAATCAATATTACGCTGCGTATCCTATCCAACAAGTGGCACGTCTACGCGGGTCTTGCCATTCTCAATCCCGCAGCCCGCAACCAGATTCGACAATACGCCACGTCCGTCACAGAACTCTTCAAGTTGATGCTTGAATGCAAAGCCGAGGCCTTTGAGAAACGGATTCGCGAAGCTGGCAAGGCTGTCTTTGGCGCCTTGCAGACTTCGCAAGAGGCACTTCTCCTGCAAGATGAAGTACTTGAACGCTTCTCTCTTGGCTCAACACCCAAAGAGCAACACATGCCGAATTCGCATCTGTCACTGTTGGCTATGGTCGACTGCTGGCACAAGATGGGTATCGTGCCCTTTGATCATATGATTTGCTCAACGCCGCTTTTTCGCATCTGGCTGGGCGTCACCGAGTATCTCTTCCGACAACCTGCCCTTCTGTCTGAAACGATCCACGCAGCCTTGTATGACCATCAATTTCGATCAGACGACCTCGAGTTTACGTTTGCGGCCCGCGGCTGGAGTGATATCGTCTCGTACGAAGACTTTGGCGCCTATGAGAAGCGATTCTGCGACGTGCAAGAGTACTTCCGGCCTCGATTTGCGGAAGCGACCAAGCTCGGCAATGAGATGATTCGTACCATTTTTGAAAAGACGCAGGGGCAGTGAAGCTGGCATTCAACCCAGCAACAAGGGATGCGCTTGCCAGAAATCCTCTTTGATGAGGTCGACATGAAGTTCCGTCACGCCAGCTTTCCGCTTGCGCTTCTCAAGAGTCTTGGCACTCACTCGAGCGTCCGTTTCTTCCAATTCATACAGCAAGATGGTGCCCTTTTTGAAAATCTCGGGCAAGTTGTTGTAGTTGATGCCGTATTCTTTGAATAAGATTTCATGCTTATCCTTGGCAAACGAGCCTTGTAACCGTTCTTGAGCCTGTGTATTGCTCAACTTGGGCGTGCCATTCGCAGAGTCGTTCTGGATGAGGGCCCAAAAGGTTGTATTGTAGAGGTTGTTGATGTGACAGTCTGCTTGTCGCCAGCTAAAATAGTCACGCACGTTCGCGTCTGTCGGATACAAGACGGCCCTGGCATCAAAGGAAGGCGCGTACTTGAGCAACTTGTCTGGAAAGTGTTCCTTCCAGCGAAACACATAGGCAGCTGTAAAGACAGAAGCGCAGGTCGAGACGAGCTTGGAGGCACGACGTTCGAATCGATTGAATGAGCGAGGAAAGAGAAAAGAGTACTCATCCGAGTCGCCGTACGCAAGTTGGATTTCGGGAAACGCCTGGAGCACAGCTTTTGCAGCTGTATTCATGAGCTGGAGAGCAGCAAGGTCGTTGGGCTTTTCAAAGCCATGTGCTGCAGAGAATTTGTGAAACGCATGGCCGTCGATACGGATGACGATATAGGTGTTTGGTAGCAGCGTATCGTTGAGCTCAAAGCACTTGACATACTCGAAGCGCGAGTTGGCCATCTGAGATAGGTTGCAGTGCTAGACTTGAGCTTTGAACAATGCCATAGCTCCCTGATTGTAATTTAGCTTCAGGGTGGTTGAAGGTTGAGGTGGAAGATGTCCTCGCAACAGGACCAGGACAGTTACAACCCACAAGCCTACAACGGAGGCCACAAGCTGCAGCTCTCTCAAAACAAGGCCGATCGTGTCATGCATGTCACTCTTCCAGCTTCCTCTTCGAAGTGAGCGGCGGGTCTCTCGCAAAGCTGCTGCCGCTGCCGCTGCTGCCATTGATGGGCATCTACCAGAATATCACAGATCAGCGCGCGCTACTTCTGACGAGGGTTCTCCTACTGACGACGCGCCACATCGCGAGCGACGTCGCACGTCTACCTCACCTTTGAATGTCGTAGGAGAAAGGCCCTCCAACAAACACCGCTCGCAAAAGTTCCAGCACGTCGCTGTGCTCGTCACGCTCATCCATCGCTGTATTCAGAAACGCCAGTGGGACCGTGGTCTCCGTGCGTTTAGTCTCCTCGTTCGCGTTGCCGACGTTGACATCAAGCTCTGCTATGACATGGCGCTCGAGATTCTACTCAACAGTGACCCTGATCGCGTAACTGAACTACTTGCGCGTCTCATTGTCGCCTTTCCACCCTTGACACAAAACATGTTGGCCAGTCTCACTCAAGGCATCGTCCGTCTTGCGCCGCGTGCAGACGTGTTTGTACGCTTGTTGACGGTGCATCGTATCAGGCGCCGCGAATATCTCATTGCGGTGCAGGCGCTGGATGAGTGGCTTCTTGTAACGCCCTTCAGGGATGACAAGACGCTTTGGCGGTATATGGGATTGATATGTAGTGCCTTGGCGGATGAGGCGTGGGGCAAGGGAGATGAGGCGGCGGCGGCACGGTGGCAGAGTAAGCGGATCAAGGCTGACAAGATGAATCGCGTCGATGCAGAGGCTGATGAGCAAGACAATAAGTCGGTTGATGCAGAGGATAAGTTATGAGATGAAGGAGCAAAGGACTGGAAGAAAGATTGCGTGCTATTGTTGCTTGGCTTCGTATTGCTTGACGCGCTTCTTGAAGCTGTTTTTGTTAGCGCTCTTGTTTCTAGAACCTGGCTGGTACGGACTCATCGTATTGACACTTTTCGTAGCTGTGTCGCTCATCTTCGCACTTGAAGGGCATCGAGAAGGTCGCACTCCGGCACTATTTCACAGTCAGCAAGTCTAATGGTCGGTCATGTCGCAAGCTACCTTGTTGAGCGGAATGAGCAGATGCGCGCAATTGTCCCGGTAGCCAAGTGGCAGCTTTGCCTTGGCCATCTCTTCCTGCGATGGAAGCTGTGCGTTGACCATCTTTGATTCTATCGAGCTAAAGTCTTGTATAGATGCTTAAGCTTCTTGGTCATCGTCGTTGTCCGAGTCCTTCAAAAAGAAGTCGCGACCCGCCAGCCTTGATGACCAAGCCCAACAAGACTCGATAACAGGCTACTCATGTCTTCATCAGAGCTTCTCAACGCTAATCCAACCATTCACCACGTCTCAACACGCAGAACGGCCTTACGCTCGCCTGCAAACGACATATTTGCCCTTCCAGCCGATCCAGCATTTGCACCTGACGCCGACGCCTTCGCCTCCTCGGACGACGACGAGGCCGAGGCAGCGGAGCCCATTGACGAGCAAGAGATTTTCGACTTGCTCGCGAGTATCAATGATCCAGAACATCCCTTGACCTTGGCCCAACTCGCCGTCATCAATCTCGACGATATTCGCATTACGGAACCTAAAACAAGTGCCGGCCTGCGCACCATTCATGTCGGCTTGACACCGACGATCCCACATTGTAGTATGGCGACGCTGATTGGTCTTTGTGTCCGTGTCCGGCTGACACGCTGTCTGCCGGATCGATTCAGGTTGGATATCAAAGTCAAGGAAGGCACGCATCAGTCTGAACGCGCCGTGAACCGGCAGCTTGGTGATAAGGAGCGTGTGGCGGCTGCATGTGAGAATGAACAGCTCATGGCTGTGCTGAGTGGGATGATGGAAGGATGTGCTTGAACATACTTTCTATGCTTTGCCTTTTTGTTTTTTAGTCTAGCATTTCTAGCGTATGGCCAAAAGAACCTCTGCGCTTCAATCATCGTCCGAGTCCGAGTCACTGTCATCCGTACTGTCGAGATCATCATCACTCGAACTCGCATACTCGCGATCCACACGACTCCGCTTCGTCGCTTGACCTTTCATCGCCGCCATTTGTCCAGCAAGTGTATCCTCATCCGGTTCACTAATGTCGTCTTCAGCCACCTCGGCAGCTTCATCGAGCACGTCAAGCTCCAGATGATGCACCTGGTCGATATCGCGGTAGGTGTCCGACTTGAGGTGGACCTGGAACGTATACGTCCCTGCCGTCGGCGGTGCTTGAAACTGTAGCTTAAAAGTACGCACCTGGCCACCAATCGAGTCAATCTGCGCTGGTCCAACAATTACGCGATCTTGCTTATGATCCGCCATCAAGAACCAAAACGTGTTGGTGGGTTTGGTTGGGAAACAAGGCGCATAGGCAGCCGTATCACGCTCAGCTGTCGCCGCCATCCGTTCATCAGCCCGCAAAAGGGCCTCGACATCGCCTTCATCTTCCTCATCTTCTTGCAAGGCGCCCTTTTCGAGGGGTGCCGAGCCAGCACGACGAACCTTGAGGACGAGATGGACAATCGCATTGGCATGCACGGCTGATTCGCCAGCGACTTGAAACCCAACCTGACAACAATCGAGCGCAGGCACGGCGCGTGCCACGGCAAGAACATCCTTGTACTGTGCGTCTGAAAGCGTCTTGAGGGCTTCACGGCGCGGTGTCTCAGCCAGTGCCAAAAAGTCCGTCACGTCGAGTGTGCCAAAGGCAGTGACGAGCGCTTGAGCGAGGGCAGGCGTCATATGCGGTAGCCAGGCGAGCGGCGGCGCTTGCGGCACAAGGGCCTGAACGAGGCAAGAAGACACTTCCATGATGCGTTTGTTGGTGGCGAGATATCCATAGGCGAGGCCAATCTGAAGCAACGTACCTTGAACGAGCAATATTTGATCGAGAAGCGAGAGTTGCTGGGCGGCAAGCGAGGCAGGGAGATGAATGCGCAGGAGATGAGCGCGGAGCAAGACTTCGGCCGTGCGTCGTTCCGAGGTGATGACGAAACCTGTTTGTTGTGTAATCTCAGCCGCAACGCGCTCTAGCTCAGCTGGGTCGCCGTGCAACTCTGCAAACTCATCTGCTTGCGAGAGAAGCGTCAGAATATCGTCGTGGGTCATGTCTTCTTCAATTGAACGGAAGAAGCGTTCGGCCGTGCCAGTCTTGACGCCTTCTTTTGTAACGGATGTAGAACGATACCACCAGCGACCGACAATCACAGGCAATCCAACGAGCAGGACGAGACAGTAGGCAGCAAGCACCCAGAGGGAGTTGCTGCCTTCCACCATCCAAGAGGGCAAAGCGATGCCGACTGCCGTGTCTTGCTTGCCATCTGGGTGGCCAAACTCAAGGAAGTTGTTGCGAATTTCCTCATCCGTCAAGGCCTTGTAGGCCTTTGTGATTTCAACAAACTGATTCTGCACCTCTTCAAGCGTCTGATTGATGGCAAGCCTGACCTTGTCTGGATGAAACTTGATGGACATGCGTTTAAAGTGTTTCTTAATATCCTTTTCTGTCGCCGACTCGGAGACACCAAGGATCTCGTAGGGGTCCCAAGAGATTGCCGCTTGCTTTTGCTTGGAGACGCCATAGCCTAGATAGAGCGTCAAGGCCCAGCCAGCGACGAGAAAGGCATGCTTCATGGACAAGGACCGCCGCACATGCTGGCTGACCGGTCGATTCTCCACGACCCGCTGAACGGCTTCATCCTGCACCTCCACTGGGAACGGCGCAGAGGCAGTGACTGCTTTGGCCTTTGGGAAGAAGGTCCGAAAGGTGAGCGGTGTCAGGGCCAGGAGGAGAAAGACAAAGAGCACAAGCGAGCTGAGGTTGCCTGAATCGAATTCGTACTGCATGGCTGCTAGTGCTGCGTCCGCGCCTTGTCAATGAACTCAGCAGCAGACCCAGGAAGCTGTGATTGCAGGCAAGAGCAGGAGGGTCGATGCGGAGAGAAAGACGCGTTTGCTGCCTGATGCGATTCTCTTTGGTGATGCGCTGTCTTGTTTCGGCTCTGGACTGAGGATTTGATCGCACGGACCCTGGCCAAGAATTATCAGGGAGAGCAAGAAAAGTTAATGGACACTCTAGCAGACCTACAGAATAGCAACTAGCTCTACTAAAATGGCCCGCAAAGCAAGAGGACCCAATGCCACCTCCATTAAGGTCGATCCACAAAAGGGCCGCGTCAACAAGCGTACTAAAAAGATGGGCCTCGCTGAAGAAGTCAGGAGCATGCTGCCAACCGATAAAAAGCTAGACAAGGGCGACAAGCCGCTCGATACCTCGACAGGACGTAGTGTCAGTGCCAAGGGACTCGTGACTATCTCGGCCAACGACGCAGATTCAGAAGAGGAAGAAGAGGCGGATGCGGATTATGCCCTTGAAGAAAATATGAGCAGCGAGGCCGATGATGCCGATTTGGTGCCTGAACCCGCGGATGAAACACTCTCCGGGGACGAGCTCGACGAGGACGAAGAGTCTGCAGAGTTTAGTGATTCGTCAGAGGGATCCGAGGAGGCTGAAATTGAGGTGGCCGAGTTGGCGAATATCGAGGACGTGGATGCGCTCGAGCAGACCGACTTGGATGCCATTTCAATGCCAACGGGCGATGCGCTTGCGAGGCTACAGGCTGAACTTGCCGGTGGGTCCGACACAAGCGACGATCATGATGATGAAAGCTATGGCGCAGGTGAACAGCAGGAAATCGCCACCGAAGAGGAAGACGATGACGTGGATGAGGCGGCGCTCTCTGAAGTCGCGCTCTCTGATGTGGACTCTGAAGTCGCGCTCTCTGATGTGGACTCTGACCTCGACGCCGATGCCGCCGACGTGGTCCCCAAGACGCGCGAAACGGTCAATAACACAGCTGCCCTCGCCGCAGCCTTCAAGCGCATCGCTCTACCCCTGCCGAAACAATTTTCACAACATCACACGCTCTTCACGGCTGAACCTGTGATTGTCGCAGACGTCGACGATGATTTGAATCGCGAGCTTGTGTTTTATAAGCAGGCGTTGGCGCATGCGCGTCAGGCACGCACGCTTGTCTTGAAAGAAGGCGGTGTCTGGGAACGTCCCGCAGACTATTTTGCCGAGATGGTCAAAACGGACGATCACATGGAACGCATCCGTAAAGAACAGGTGGCGGAAGCGACAGGTAAGAAGGCCTCGGCAGAAGCCAAGAAGCAGCGTGAACTCAAAAAGTTTGGCAAGCAGGTGCAAATCTCAAAGACGCTCGAGCGTGAAAAGGAAAAGAAGGCCATGACGGACAAGGTCAAGTCACTGAAACGCAAACGCGGTGCTGAACTCGAGGGTAAAGAAGACTTTGACGTTGCTCTCGATGAAGCGGTGGCGGCTCCTAACAAGGCTGCCAAAAGCGGCGGCGGTGCCTCACGTGAGTCAAGGGATAAGAAATATGGACACGGCGGCAAGAAACGGTATGCCAAGTCGAATGATGCGTTGTCGTCGGGCGATGTCACAGACTTTGGCGGTCGCGGCGGGGGCCGCGGTGGTCGTGGTGGCCGTGGCGGCCGTGGAGGCAGTCGTGGAGGACGCGGTGGCGGCGGAGGAGGACGTGGTGCCAAGCGTGGTGGCGCACCGCGGCCGGGCAAGTCCAAGAGACATTGAGTCTCGTTCACGTCGGTTTTCTCCTGCATTTTTCCTTCATCACTGCATAGCATGTACGCCGACAATTATTCCTACATTCTTGAGCCTTGACGCTATCGTCGTCCACCAAACTTGCCGCGTCCAAAGCGTGAACCACCTTTTGCACCTGAATTGCGCAATTTGAGCGACTTGTAGTTGGCTGACGCAGCACGCGGCTTACGTCCCTTTTGCTGCTTCTCCTGCTCTTGCTTGCGTGCCTCGGCTTTCTCCTTGATGGCCAGATTCTCCTTCTCGAGCCAGGCAGGGACTTCTTCGCCCGTGGTAGGCTGATGCTGTTTCGCAGCCATCTCTTCCTCGCCAATCTCTTCGTCGCTGTCCAGGTCACAGGCGCCTTGCACCATATCAGAAGAAGGTTCAGTCGGTGTGTTAAATTTGGGTGCCTGCGGGCGCATAATGACACGTCGATGAGAACGCTTGAGACCCTTCTTCTTCCAACGCACTTTGCTCGAATCTTCTGCCTCAACCTGCACATCCTCCTCTGAAAAATCATCCTGGAAGGTCGGCAAGGGCGCCGCTTCACCCTCTGCCTCACGCAACGCCTCAAGCGCGTCATCATCCTGTGTATCGGCGTCGTACCATTGCCGATTTTGTCGAATGATGGCAGAGAGACTTGAAGCTGGCTTATTGCCAAAGAGCAGTCTCGGCGTGCCTGAGGCCGTCGCGTCGTCGAGAGAGAGCGCAGACGCTTGCCGTTTAAGGAAATTGGGCGTCTTTTGCGGTGTTTTGCGACTACGGACGGGCGATTGAATCGCGAGCGATGGCATGCCGTCGTCTCCTTCTCTCTTGCGCTTGGCTGAGCGAACAGGAGACTGCTTTGAGGGTGAGCATTGAAGACGCGCCGGTGAGACGTCAAAGAGGCCCAGGACGCGACCGTACTTTTGAGGCGTCGGGCCCATCACCAGCGACTCGTGACGCCATTCAATCGTCTGAACAGGTTCAGCCTCGTTCAAGGCATCGTTGTCTTCGTCGCTGCTGTAGTCACGCGACAGAGGCGCACTATGAGCTTTTGTAGACGCTAGAAAGGGATTGTCTTGCATTGGACGGGCTAGCAGCAAGCTTTTATACAGCAAAGATACACTACTCGATGACAGAAGCTTTAGCTTGCAGCAGTACAGGGTAGATTGCACAGATTATTGAAGCTTGGATGTTGTGTTTTCCGAAGAGACGCGCTTTGCTTGCTTTGGTCGACGCGCCGAAATGCAGACCACACCAGCCACATGTGTCTGTGCAACTGCAACTGTGGCAAGTGAGACTAGCCCGGGTGCGGCAAAGAAAAGATTAAGAGATCCAGCCGCACAGCCTGCCAAGCTTGAGCCAGCTGCGGTCGATACTCAGACGCTCAAAAGATTGAAAAGATGCTCTCATCATCCTTCTACTTCTTCTACTACCTACTCTGAATATTGCTAGAGGCCTGGTGCCCATTCTGCAGTCGCTCTCTATGCCACGCAATAAGTCAATCTTCACCTTCGCTTGCTATGCGATAGCCACAGCTACCGCCGCCGCCAGCACTAAGCGTGGCCTGATTGGCGTCGACAATATCCACTCTTTTAGCGATCAAGCGACGCTCATGGCCGGTACGCAACTCTTCTGGGCCATGAACTACGGTGTCGCGCCCGGTAATGCGACTTGGTTCGGCGACCTCGAATTTGTGCCGCAACTCTGGGGTGGCAACGACGCGGCATCCTTTGTCAGCGAAGTGCTGGCTCAATCGCCGCGACCGAAACATATCCTGACATTCAATGAACCAGATGGCTTCGGCGGCGGTCAGGCAACGATGACACCTGCCAAAGCGGCTGAGATTTGGAAGGCGAATGTGGAGCCTTTGAAGCAATATGGCATGCTCCTAGGCAGTCCAGCATGCACAGGTTCAAACGATGGCATAATCTGGCTTCAGCAATTTATGCGCAATTGCAGCAGCTGTACGATTGACTTTATCACCACGCATTGGTATGGCGATTACCAGGGGCTCGCTGATCACCTGGGTCACTTGAATAGCGTCTCGAACGGTACGAAACCTATTTGGATCACAGAGCTCGGTATTGCCCATACGACATTGCAAGCGACCGAATCGATGTACAATGTGAGCATTCCTTGGCTCGACGGTCTGTCTTGGGTTGAGCGATATGCTTGGTTTGGCTCATTCAGGAGTCAGGACTCCAATCTCGGTCCGAATGCCACCATGCTGAATACTCAGGGACAGTTGACTCAACTGGGGCGCCAATATTTGAATGTGGCGCCATCAGCTTCAGCTTCAGCATCTGCAAGTCCGATCGGGACTACGGTACAAACCACACCGACTACTTCTGTGCGTTCAGATGCTGGCCGTGTACAAAATGTTTCCCTGTTATCTTTGAGCTTGGTTATCGGATGGTGTTTGTGTTGAACCTCTCGCTAAGTCTTGAAGAGGCGACCGCGAGGCTTCCTTCGACTTGCTCGTCGAGGATCTTGCTGGGACGATGTTTCCTCTGCAGACGCAGACCACAAGGCTGCTATCATCGCGAGTAGTATCATCAATACGCAGAGCAACCATCAAGCAAGCGAAGCGCCACTTTCAGCTCTGTCGCGCACGCTTGGGGCGAGAACGGCTCTATCAGCGCAACAGTACGCGAGACTTCGCCTCAAGGACAGTTGCTGTGGACTGATGACTACAGCCGTCGACCCACAGAACCACTTTGATGTTAGCCAATATCCATTGGGCCATCGCGGCGCAGAAGGCTGTACATGTAGATGTTTGTACAAACAGTCAGGCACAAGATCGTAGAAAACTTACATAAACCCTAACTCGAAATCGATCCTGACAACAACACTTTTGCTTGATCACAACAGGGCTCACTGCTCGTGCGTCCGGCCTTGAGACGCTCTGACTTAAGCTTATACATCCTTTTGGACTGTTTTCTGACTAGCTCTGCTCTTAGCGCTTCAATTTTGAGCTGAAACCAAGCTTAGGCGCCATGCCGAACGCTGCCGAGTCGCAAACTGGCGGAAATACGCCTGCCAGTGAGCCAGCATCCGGCTACTCGACGCCGCGTCGCCTAGACTTTGCAAGCAGCTTGCGTGTTGGCTGCACCATCAATGCACTTGCACCCGACAAGACATTTCGCAAAGCTGAAATTCGCTCCTTGCAAACACGCGGCGGTGAGCCTCAATTCTACGTGCATTTCCAAGAATTCAACAAGCGACTTGATGAATGGATTACGCTTGACCGAATTGATCAGGCAACACCGCCCGAGTGGCCCAAGACGGTCGAGAAGAAGAAGGCTGCGCCGCCGAATAAGTCTGCCGGTGGTAGCTCTGCGCGGCCTGGCACGGGACAAAAGACGATCGGCCACAAGTCAGTTGCGCAAAAAACGATTGGCAAGCGGACGAAAGGTTCACGAGAGGGAACGCCGACGCGTCCTGTGGGCAAAGCAGCTCAAAAGCGGACGGGCAAAGGTGGCGAAGAGTCCAACTTGGCTTCAGAGGTGAATTCCGTCATGGATGATGACGATGAGGATATGCTCGACAGCAAAGATGATGAGCTGGATTTGGTTGACGGCGCGAATGACCACAGTCAAAACGCGGTACCAGTCTCTAAAGAACAAGAGATTGACAACTTGCGAACAGGCGGCTCCATGACACAAAATATTCACGAGGTCTCGCGTGTCAAGAATTTCGACAAGATCCAAATCGGACGCTATCAAGTCGAGGCTTGGTACTTTTCACCGTGGCCCATCGAGTTGACGAGTTTATCGGTGCTATTTGTGTGCGAGTTTTGCTTCTCGTTTTTCGGATCAGAGAAGCAATTCTCGCGGCATAAGCACAAGTGCGACTTGCATCACCCACCTGGCAATGAGATTTATCGAGACCAGACCGTGTCTTTCTTCGAAATTGACGGCCGCCGGCAACGTGCCTGGTGTCGCAACTTGTGTCTTCTTTCCAAAGCCTTTCTCGACCACAAGACGCTGCATTTCGACGTGGATCCATTCTTGTTTTACTGCATGTGTATTCGTGACGAGAATGGCTGTCATCTCGTTGGGTATTTTTCCAAGGAAAAGGAGTCTGCCGATGGCTACAACGTGGCGTGTATTCTGACCCTGCCGCAGTATCAACGGCACGGCTATGGACGTTTGCTGATCCAATTCAGTTACGAGCTTTCGAAACGCGAGGGCAAGTCTGGCTCACCAGAGAAGCCGCTCTCGGATTTGGGTTTGTTGTCCTATCGTGCCTACTGGGCCGAGACGCTTGTGGACCTGATTATGCAGTCTGGTGTCGAGGTGACGATTGACGAGCTTGCGTCGCGCACGAGCATGACGACAGCAGACGTCCTGCACACCTTGCAGAATCTCAATATGCTCAAATATCACAAGGGTTCCCACATCATCTTTGTGTCTGAACAAGTCGAGCAAGGGTACGAAAAGTGGAAAAAGAAACGAAAGCGGTGGATTGATTCAGCTGGCTTGGCCAACTGGAAGGCGCCCGTCTTTACACAGGCACAGCTACGGTTCAATTGGTGAGGATCTGTATAAATCTGTAAAAGAGAGTAGAAAGCAATTTCAAAGAGCGGTGTGGTTGATTTGTGGTGAATGGCGATGAATGGGTCGAACAATGGTGCCAGGCAATCACATCAACAGACAAGGCACAGCAGCAGATGCTATTCCGACGTCAATGATTATTAGTCAAAATCAAAGTCAAAGACAATCAGACAGACATAGACATGGGATGAACAAAGCAGACGACGTTTAAGCTGAAGGTGATGCAGGATTATAAAAAGCGACCCCCAGTATGCATCTGATCCTCGACAAGCCAACGAGACAGCTGCAGGTGATCATGCAGCAGGCACAGGCACACGCCTCTTCATCACCCATCAACCCCTTCCTCCGAGACGACGGTGTCATCGCCAGTATCCTTGGCGCTTGTTCCACGGCAGGCGCCCAGATTCCCGGCTGCCAGCCGGCGTTTGCGGCGCCGCAATTGACGTTGCAGGATATGCTGATGGCGCCAAGTAGCCGCGGCCGCGCGTCCCAGGCGTCCTCTGTATACTCTTCGCGGTGGTCTGATCACTCATCGCTTGAAAGCGAGTCGGTCTTTTACTTGGCGTCGCCGGCGCCGCCTGTTCCGCCAAAGTCCATCTTGGTACAATCTCAAACCGAAGATGAAAGAGAGGAAAGCTAAGCTAACATGACATAGCACAGTCCACCGCGTGCTCCGCAAGCCGTTGTCAGCAACAAGTCTGGCAAATTGCAGCGTCTCGTTGTGTGTCGTAATTTCCTGCAACGCCAACGTCAGCGCGTTGCGCAACATCGCGCCGTGCAATCGCTCCTCGTCAAACTCGCTGGTCGAGATTGTCGCAATGATCCACATTGGGCGGATGTCTCTGATGCATGGGAGTCAGAGACGGTGACGGAGAAGCAGTCGCTGACGCGTGACTCGAGTGACACGGCCGTAACGGGTGAGAAGCGCCGGTATGGATACTTTTGAGCTGAGCATACATCCCATTTTCGTAGTCATGGCAGGTCCATCTTGATAAGTTGCCGCGTTGTCTATCCATCCTGCATCGTGACATCGCCAGGCGTTGCGGCATCCTCTTTTGCCTGAGCGCCTAATAGTTGCCCTGCCGTCTCTGCCGTGCCATTCGCATCGACATCAGCAAGCAGATCCCAGTTCACAGCAGTCAGACAGTACTTCTCCGGCGGCAACCTGAGGCCATAGCCGGCATTGACAGGCGGCAAGGCCCTTCGATTCCGTTCACCGGCCAATTCGAGTAAAAACTCCTTGGGTGGTGCGCCACGGAAGGAATGGGCCATTTTGGCAGAGACGGCGAGTTTGACGTCGCTCGTGTCCATGCTGTTACTCCCGCGGTGTTCTTGAAAGACGAGCGCGTCTTGGATGACTGATGTGATATAGGTATGGGCAAAGGTCAATAGTTGTTGGGGCACTTGTTCTTCATATTGAGGCACATTGAGCGATGTGAGAAGAAGATGAAGAAGACGTGCGTCGCGTGGCTTGGTCTCTTTGGCTGGGGCAGACATGCTGCTCACGATAGCAAGTGGTTGATTGACTACTACTTTGTTGGTCGTTGTGATGGTTCGTCGGCTCAAAGTCAGGAGAAGGCGAAAAGTTACAGAAGCACGAGAATCGAAGTACCTGGGTAGGTAGTTTTCTAGCTAGACTCATAAGGAAGCTTCACTTGAGCATGAGATACATCCACAGCAACTGGGCGCCTGCAATGCCAGCGAGAAAGTACACCCGCCGTGCTTTGCCCGATCGCCCAATGGCATCCTCTGTACCCTGCAAGATGGCACTTCGCAGACTCCGTAGCATGAAAAACGCGACACTGAGGCCCGTGTAGAGAAACGTCAGCCAGTAGAGCGTTCTCCCCGGATTCAACAAACCCACGAGATTGGTGACGATAATGCCAATATATTTGTAGCCGCTATAGGCCACGAGATCGAGAAAGAAAGTAGAGGGGATATTGAGCAGGTAGCAGCCAAGCTTGATGAGGAGGTTTTCCACGAGCAAAAAAGCACCAGCCCAGCCGGCCGTTGTACTGAGCAAGTCTGCTTGGAACGCACCCTGGATGCCGGCAATCAGGCTGTTGAGCAAGACATAGGTGACGTAGGCCATGATGGGAATATACATGTCTGGCGCATTCAAGTCTGCCTTGGGTTCCGCAAAGCCTTCCACCTGGCCCGTGCCATCGCGCGTCACTTCACGATGCCAAGGATGATGACGCCAGGGGAAGAGCACAAGCAAAAGTTTGCGCAAGACATAGGCATTCGTGACTTGAAAGTACTTGCGCAATGCGGCGATACTGATGAAGCGCGAAACGTTTTGATTCACATAGGCTTGCGACGCGTTGAGGGCCGATTGACCGACTTGAAGGCCTAATTGAGCTGTGGGCGCGTTCCAATACTCTTGGCCTGGGAAGGTTTGGCCACCCATGCCGCCTGCAGCTGTCGGTCCGCCGGCACCTACGCCTGGTGCACCATACGCGTTATAAGCGGACTGCTGATTATAAGGAGAAGCTCCATAGGGCATGGACCCTTGCTGTTGCTGTTGCTCGATAGGCGGCGACCGCATATTCATCGGTGGGATGGGATGCTGTGGCTGTCGATGCGTTAGTGTTTGTTTCTAGAGGTATAGGTGAAGGCATGGCTTACTTGAGGCGCATAGATGGTTGGCCCACCTTTGCCAGTCATCTCTCAGCTTCTAGTATGTCTCTGGTAGACTGCCTGACCTTTTGAATGGGGTTGTGATTGGACTGAAGGTGATGGTTGCTGTCCTTGATGGATCTTATGCCGAACGAGCAAACCCAAGACACAGACCATTACCTATAGCTAGCTCAAGATCTATTGCACAAGCTAGATGCTGACTAGATACGCCCGGACGCAGGCCCTGAAGGCGCCCTGTACCTGTCAACGCCGTCTCTTCTTCTCTTCGCCGCCACCTCAAAAGTTCACCATCCATCGTACCTTGCCACACAGCAAAGCCGATCTCTTCAGCGTCATTGCCGATATCGATGCTTACAAGACTTTTGTCCCCTTCTGCACCGGTTCACACGTCACAAGAACGAGCAAAGAAACGAATTTACCCACGGAGGCGGATCTCAAGGTAGGTTTCAAGAGCTATGAAGAGAGTTTTACAAGTCGCGTGCGGTGTATCCCAGAGACCTCCGTCGAGGCGGTTGCATCTGATCATCCGCTCTTTCGCAAGCTCGTGACGGCCTGGCGTTTGAAGGAATCACCCGCGCTAGCTGGACAAGCTGGACAAGCTACTCAGACAGAACCTGGGTGTCAGATACATCTTGAGATTGAATATCAATTCACGAATCCGCTCTATGGCGCCGTCTCTGCGGCGGTGGTGCCGAAAGTGGCGGGACAGGTGATTGAGGCGTTTGAGAAGCATGCAGAGCAGGTGCTAGCGTCAAGGCAGTCAGCATAGAAGATAAAATAGGCTGTATTGATAGGGTGGTGGCCTGGTAGTAGCAATGAGACGCGATTGCCCAAATTGTCGCGAACAAGACAAGACACGCAACGACTCTACCTGTACACACACCAACAGATGAAGCTCATTGCGCTCCTATCCTGGCTCACAGCCACAGAGGCCGTCTACTTCTACCTCGAAGGCGGCGAACGTAAATGTATCCAGGAAGACCTCTCCATCGGCACCTTTGTCGTAGGCAAGTACCGTGCTGAAGAATACCGTCCAGAACAGCAACAGTACATGACGAATTCAGAGCTCGGTATTCAAATCACGGTGGAAGAGCTCGCTGATAACAATCATCGCATTGTCGACCTGCGCGGCAAGTCGGATGGCAAGTTTACGTTTACGGCTGCTGAAGTCGGCGACCATGAGATTTGCTTTCAAACGAACGCCGGTAACGGTTGGTTTACAAACACGCATGTCAAGTTCCATTTGGACTTGAATGTCGGTCATACGGATGATTTCAAGGCTGGCGCTGGTGATGACAAGGTGAATGATCTTGCTAGGCGGATTCAAGACTTGAATGCGCGTCTTCAGGATGTACGTCGCGAGCAGGTGTTTCAACGGGTATCTTTCTTCATTCAGCGTGATATGGCAGCAAGACTAACGATCCTAGGAACGCGAGGCAGACTTTCGAAACGTCTCTGAAAAGACGAATGCGCGTGTTGTGCGCTGGTCTATTGTCCAGCTCGTCGTGTTGACGGCGACGTGTGCCTGGCAGTTGACGCATCTGCAGTCCTTCTTTACAAAGCAAAAGCTCGTCTAGCTCTTCAACTAGCTTCCTTACAATACTGCTTCCATGGTCTGTGCAAGCTCGTTGACAGTCTCATGCTTGACATTCTGCGCGTCCTCCTGCACAGGCAATGCCTTTCTGATGGGCGTCACGCGTTCCGCAAACCCTTCCTCGCCCGGTCGCCGTCTAACATAGCGTGCATCAATAAAACCCGTGATCCCTTCCATTGTCCGTTCCCGCATAAAAGCAACGCGCTCTTTTTTACACCAAAACTGACCTGATCCCATCATCTCGACAATGTGTGATTGTAACAAAGCAGGAACAAGTCGCGTCCGTTCGGCATGACCCACGAACCGTTCAATCGCATGCCATGGACATCCCTTGTGTGTCGTCGTCAGCGGATCTGCAAACAGGGCCGGGTTGGCAAAAATGCCACGGGCAGACATGACACCGGCACACCCTGTCTCTTTATAAATCGCATGCGCCGCCATCCGTGTCGCGGCATCGCCATTCGCAACAACAGGGACCCGGACGCTCTCCTTGACAAGCCTGATTGCCGCCATATCTGCAGGTTCTGAAGACCGTGTCGTCTTGGTACGGCCATGGCAGGTAATCCAATCAACGCCGGCCGCCTCAACTTTTTGCGCCCAGGCAACGGTATCGTGCAAGTGAGCATGCACGCGCATCTTGGCCTCCAGTAAGATTTCTTCACCGACGGCGGCACGGGCTGCCTGGATAAGCGACACGACACGCTCTGGTTCACGCATGAGTTGTGCACCGATTCCTTCGCGGCAGGCCCACGATTGTGGACAGCCACAGTTGAGACCGACGGCATCGGTGTAGTCTTTGACGAGGAGACAGGCATTAGCTAGAATCTCGGGTTCCTTCGCTGCGAATTGAACCACCAACGGACGTGCATCATGGCTATCTGATTGGAAATCAGCGTTACGGGCCCCTGCGGCATTGACGAATTCTTTGGCAAGGAGCATCGGTGTGTAGACCAAATCGCAATCATACTGCGAGACAGTTGTACGGAAAGCAAGTTTAGAGTAGCGTACCATGGGTGCTGCCACCGTCACGGGACGGTCTTGTGAGGCACGCAGCGAGAAGAGCTTGGTGATGGGGTTGTTTTCTCTTGTGCGCAGGGCAGGATCGCCTCTGTAGCAGGGGTGAGATGCATCATAGGGCAAAGCATCGAGCTCGGTAAAGTTCATTTTTTGTGAACCTTGAGCAGCAGCAGTAGTAACAGTAGTAGTAGCAGTAGTATCAGCTCCAGCAGTTGTAGCAAGTCTCTTCCAGCAGCTCTTGCAAGTGATTGTCGTGGTCGCTGTTCCTGATTTTGATTTTAAAGAAAGGCCAGATGATTTTTATTTTTTGATCCAAAGAAGCGCAACGACCAAGAACAGCACAGACCATCATCACAGAGCAGGCCTCGTCGACAGCTCCATCACATTCTTTCCCTCTCTAAACCTCCAGCATAATCATGTCTTCCCTCATCGCCCTCAAAGACTTTCTCGGCAGCAAGATCGTCAACACCATCAACGCTCTCGGCCAACAAATCGACCCAGACTTCCGCTACGATCTACCCACCCTCTCACCAGTCGGCTACCTCTCTCAATACAGCACAAAGGACTTTATCCGCGTGGTCATCCTTGTCGGTGCGTATGCACTCATCATTAGGCCACTCATGGAACGCACGATGCAGAAACTCAAGGACCGCGCAGAGGCACAGGGTAATGGCCCTCAACCGATTCCAGTCGAGATGCCGGCCTGGGAGAAGGACGGAGGTCATGGACACGGTGATGAGGCGCTTGACTGGGGTGCCAAGTTGAGGAAGAAGGCGAGGGCGGCGCAAAAGGAAAGAGAGGCGGCGCATCCAGATGATGAGATGGCGGAAAGCGAGCTCGACAAGTATCTCGACTGAGACTTGGAACGATTAATGAATGCTATGATGCTAGATATAGAATCTGTCTCTTGCAACGACAATGCGTCCTTGATTCCTTGTAGACGCAAGTCCAAACGCAAGACTAAAGATGCTTAAATGAGCAAGTCGTACCAAGATCATGATGGCCCAAAGCTGCTTAAGTAGAATGCGCCGTAGTCCAAGTTGCGCAATGTCTGACACGCCATTCTGACGTTGACCAAGACACAAAAAGAACCAACTGATAGCCGACCTTCACACGGCAGCTGCATTCGACGTAGCTTCACCCGAACTCATGGCACGCTGTCGTCCTTGCTTGCGGATAGCCGTCTTGATGTGCGACGCCAACAACTTTTCACGCTGCTGCAAGTCACGCTCCATCATCAACTTTTGCGAGGCATGGACAATCAGGTGGTCGCACTGTTTTGCAGTAGGATGACCCGTCTGCTTACTCGTGACTTCAGCAAGGTACGATTCACCCTTGAGGAATTCCCAACTGACGCGTTCGACGTGATCAAAGTCGAGGCCATAGACAAACCAGTCGAAAGCAGTGCCACACTCTGTCAGGTGAAAAGCTGGCGTCGACGACGTTGCACTTTTCCCATCATCATGACCTCTGCCAGAATCTGAACCATGACCACGCGTCTTGTGCAACGATCCAGACCGTTTTCGCCCCACCGGACAGGCCTCTGCATGTTTCATCGTCGTCGTTTTAGGCAACGGTCGCCAATCAGCACCCAGCAAGGCACCGAGACAGTCATAGCGTGAGGGACGGTGTGCCGACAAAGGCGGTGCTGAAATCTTGAATTGGGCACGACTAAAATCAGGCATGCGCCCGTTGTCGTCTTCGTCTTCTTCCTCACTTGAAGAATCAGACATGCTCATGAAGCAAGCAGCCGCAAGCGCCGAATCATCCGAATAATTGCCAGAGAAGGAAGCTGCATAGTTGCTCGAATTGTCTTGTCCGCCCTCGCTCCCCTCTTCATCGTCATCGTCAATGATGGCTTGTTCAGCAGCTTGCGCCATACGGCGAAGACTGGCGCTGTCGTGCTGCTCGAGACCTGATTTAGGCGTACCGGTGCGCTGACGCTCATCTTGCAAAGCCTGCAAGCGCGGCGCTGCGTGACGTTGTTTGCGTTGAACCGAGACGGTGCGGTTGTTGCTGTTGTTGCGCTGACTGGCGTGAGCCAACATGCTTGCGGCGTCGAGACTTTGTCGACTAGACAGAGGGCTAGCTTGCTTGCTGATAGGCTCTTGAATAGAGCTCGGAGGGCTTGTGAGGCCGTAGCTGGGGCTAAGGGAGAAGGTGGTTGTGATAAGAGCGAGCACTGGTCTGGACTTGTCTTGTTCAGGGGTCTCTTGCTGCTCGTCGACAGGAGCGGCGGTCAAAGCGCAAGAGAGCGACATTAGACAATGGGAGTCGGAGAGCAGAAAGAACGGTCTTGTCCTTATCCTTTGTAGCTCTGGAGGGTCATAGATGGAGACCAGCTCGTCAGGAAGATCCTGCTCGCTGCGGATGACGCTGCGTCACATGGAGATACGACCTGTTGCGGACGACCCCCTGAATGACGCAAGGGAATACCGTCTCAACAAACCATCAATGCCAAACAAGCATGACTTGCCGTGTTTGTCATGCGCAGACCTCGCTCAAGGCGCAAAGAGATGCAGTGAAATCATGACACTCTCTTCAATCTATTCGAAACAAAAAAAAGGCATGCAGGAGCAGCAGTCGTAAGAAAGTAAAGTCATCAAGCTGGCGGCAAAAAGGCACCAAAGAGCACCGCCTGACATAGTCCATACAAGACCCAGAGCGCCAGAATCTTGCGCCAGAGAGGTCGTTCATTCTCTTGAACCACCTGTCGCGCGAGATACCAATAGACGCCTGGGAAAGAAGACATGACGCGTGTGATGATTTGGGCGTGTGCGGTCGTGAAAGTGAGAAACGTCAAGATGCCCTGTTGAATACCGACAAAGGAGACGTCGAGTGACAGAACGCAGATGAGATAGCTGGGTGCTGCGAGTAAAAATAGGGGCAGATTGCTGAATGTGAAATATCGACCAAAGCCAACCTGCCAATACTCGTCTTGCACAAAACTGTAGATGAGTGGCGGAAACCGATCACACCACGGTCGACCAGGGCAGTACTGCAAAAAGGCCGTTGCTTGTGTCAAGAACCAAGGTCCGCAAATCACCAAGCCTGCTAGGCCTGCATTGATGAGGCGTGCGGGATCAGGCCGTTTCGGAAAGAAAAAGAGGACGTTGATGATACCTGTGGCACGCGTGAGACTAGCGAGGCCGAACAGACACGCAGCCAGTTTGGGCAGCTTGTGCAGCATGGCTAGACCTGAAAAGGTCAAGGCACAAAAGAGTGGCTCGGTATAGCCGACGCAGAGAAAGATGCCAGCCGGACTCAGGATATGCAGGATGGCAGCCACTTTTGAAATGCGATCGGAGCTTGTTGCATTGAGGGAGGCGCGATAGAGGGCAATGACAGCGATATAGTGACAAAGACAGCCGAGCAGGACAGGATGCCAGAAACGCAAGAGAAACGGCAAGAGAGGCCCAAACGCATGTTCTTGCTCATAGAGGTAGCCATGACGCGCGATGTGCTGGAAATAAACGGCATCCCAGTGCATAAACGTACTGCTAAAGTCCAGCAAGCGAGACGAACTATCGTAGACCCCTGCCCAGGACGCTGCAAACGCAAATGACAGCAAGATTGCTTTGTAAACGACAAAGTACGTAGTCAACTCTTTGAATGGCGTCTCGGGAGCCCGTAAAGCAGATTTCATGCGTGGCAGACTAGGCCGCTGTCCAGGACTCAGCGTATTCGGCCGTTTACCCGTCTGGACAGCCGTCGCTAGGTCTGTCGAGCGACGCTGTCCCATTGGCGGTCTTGCAAATGAAGATGGCAGCAAGGTGATGGAAGCCCTGCGCGGTGAAGGCGCTTCAAGCATGATGGAAGGCAGCTTTTGGCGCTGCTCATCTTGCTCCGCAGCTGATGGAATATCCAACTTGAGTTTCTCTGGCAAGGGTCTCGCCTCTATGCGAGCGGCCATGGAAGAGCCTTTTCGTCTCTGCTTACAGCTGTAGGAAACGCACGCTTTGCTAGCAACTCATGTGGATGGGTTTTTTTTTTGTTTAGCTGTTTGGTTTGGTGCGCGTGGTGTTTATGACGCTGTGCTTGCAGCTTGGCAGATCCGCGCGCGTCGGTAGAATTGGCAGAACCCTTGTCCAGATGGAAACGCTGGAAATGGCTGCTATAAAAGAGTCTACAATACTACACTTATGCTTTGGGCTTCTTGGCCTTGGACTTGGGGGCTGCTTTCACCGCTCTGGCCTTGGCTGGTAGAGCTGCCTCAGCCTTCTTGCTAAGACTCGCCGAGCGTGTCACTTTCGCCTTCGGGGCCGTCTCCTTGACAGATGCAACCTTTGCTTTTGTCGCGACCGGCGAGACCGCCTCTTGCTTTGCCTTCTTCTTGGGTGCTGGCTGAGCCACGGGCTGAGGCACGCCATCAATCACCTCCTGCACCGACTCGAGCTCAATGCCCGGCACCTCCTTTGAATGCTTGCGCTTCTTTGCATCATTCTTCTTCTCTTCAATCGCCAGCGTTGCAGCGACATCTTGAACCTTGTCTGTTTCCGGGTCAAACACCTTATCAGCCAAAAAGATGGGCAACGCAATCGAAGAAGCTGTTTTGATATGCAGAGACTTGATGTTTTGCCATTTCTGAGGCACATGGCTCGCAACGACCTTGTCTGTCACCGCCTTGATGTTTTCAGCCACTTGTTCGGCCGTTTGACCTGCAAGCGCCACTTTGATCGTGGTACAAGTACCAGGGGCGAGATGCAGGTAGGTGCAAGCAAGTGCTTTTTCAATCTCAATCTTAAGATGCGCCTCCTTGCCAGCTTCCGTCGGCAAGACGACAGGAATCGGATTATGCTTGCCGGCGTAAAAAGTCTTGCCGAGGATCGAGGGCAGCAACTTGACGACGCGGTCATCTGCCAAAAACACATCATGCGCATCGCGTAGGGCCCTTTTCGCCTCAAAGGTCTTGTGCTTTCCCTTCAACTTGGAGACACCCACAACACGCGTCACCGTCTTTTCCAAACCAGCAGCAGCCACCATATCTTTATAGGTCCGTTGCGGATCCTTTGTGAAGAGACAGACAGTAGCATCTTCCGCTGTAAACGGATGCGCAAGTGGTATACGCGCCGGCTTGAGCCGCTTTGAATCGACGATGAAATTTTTGGTCGTCAAGCTGAGCCAGATGGGTGTCTCGCGTTCCGGCGCATCGACATCGGCGGCGAGTAGGTTTTGTTTTGCCGGTTTGGCGCCTGTGTCGGCTTGTTTTTGTATATGAGAAAGTAGGGCCTTGGCTGCCTTGAGGACTTGCGCCTGGTCTAGCTCTGAGGGTAGGTCTTGCTTGGGTGGCATGTTGTAGCTCTAGATAGTCAGCTAGCTACCCAGGTATAGTTTCCCTGTCTGTCTGCCTCTTCCTTTTTAAATTTCTCTTTCGTCTCAGGCCTGGACAAGACAAGCAACCACTAGGTACCACTACAAGTACCTGCAGCTGGATAGGGCAAGCACAAGCACAAGCACAAGCACAAGCACAAGTACTCAATAACGACAAGACTTGCAACATGGTCCAAATCACAGAGGTACGCGGCAATGCTAGAGACTCCAGGGTCGCCCTCCACAGTCACATCCGCGGTCTAGGCCTCAATGAAGAAGGATTCGCCGAAAACGCCGCCGGTTTCGTCGGTCAAAAACAGGCGCGTGAAGCCTGCGGCGTCGTGGTCGACCTCGTCAAGTCGAAACGTATGGCTGGACGCGGTTTGATGTTGACCGGTGGTTCAGGCACAGGCAAGACGGCGATTGCCTTGGCCATTGCGCAAGAACTCGGTCCCAAAGTCCCGTTTTGTCCGATTGTCGGGTCAGAAGTCTACTCAACCGAGATCAAAAAGACCGAGGTGCTCATGGAGAATTTCCGACGCGCGATCGGCTTGCGTGTGCGCGAGACAAAAGAGATTTACGAGGGCGAGGTGATGGAGATGAATGTCGAAGAGACTGAGAATCCACTCGGCGGCTATGGCAAGACGGTGGCTTCCGTGATTGTCGGCCTCAAAACCTTCAAGGGCACCAAACAACTCAAGCTCGATCCATCTATTTACGAGAGCATACAAAAGGAGAATGTCAACATTGGCGACGTCATCTACATTGAAGCCAACACGGGCGCCGTCAAGCGCGTCGGCCGATCAGACGCCTATGCGACTGAATTCGACCTCGAGGCAGAAGAGTATGTGCCAGTTCCGAAGGGCGAGGTGCACAAGAAGAAAGAAGTGGTTCAGGATGTCACGTTGCACGACCTCGACGTCGCCAATGCAGCACCTCAGGGCGGCCAAGACATTATGAGCATGATGGGTCAAATCATGAAGCCGAAAAAGACTGAGATCACAGACAAGCTGCGGCAAGAAATCAACAAGATTGTCAACAAGTACATTGAGCAAGGCATTGCTGAACTCATTCCGGGTGTGCTCTTCATTGATGAAGTACACATGCTCGACATGGAATGCTTCACCTACCTCAACAAGGCACTCGAGTCGAGCATCTCGCCCATCGTCATTTTCGCCTCCAACCGCGGCATGTGTACCGTTAAGGGCACCGACGACATTCAAAGTCCTCACGGCGTGCCAGTCGATTTACTTGATCGGCTATTGATTGTGCGCACACTTCCCTACACTGCAGACGAGATTCGTGTCATCTTGCGCTCCCGCGTGCGTATAGAAGGTCTTGTCGTTTCGGATGCTGCACTTGATGCGCTCACCAAGAAGGGCGCCGAGACATCTTTGCGGCATGCGATTCAGCTGCTGACGCCGGCATCCATCTTGAGCAAGATTGGCGGACGTACCGAGATTGGCACAGAGGATGTTGGCGAATGCGAGGGTCTCTTCTTGACTGCAAAAGAGAGTGCACAGGTGGCACAAGCCTCAGGGGGCTTTATCGTCTAGATAGATCATCTCACATCCTGTATAAAAACTAGCCTTTTTTGCAAGCCTCTAGGTCGCCGCGCCGGTGCTAAAGCCACGGGTCGTTTGTCTGGCTGCATCTGCTTGCATGGCACCAGCCGAACCGTTCGCGCGGGGCATCGTTGTTCCTGTTCCAACAATCTCAGAAGCCTTGTTGATGACCTCGGTTGGGATGTCCGATCCATCGGCGTCCTCTCCCGTCGAGGGTCTTGCACCGCCCTCATTGCCTTTTGTTCTAGATTTGCTAGGCCAGAAGCTTGGCACATCAATACGCTGATAACAGGGCTCCACGACCCGATCACAAAGCCACTGCCGAAGCCTCGACTCAACGAGCTGTGCAATTTTGGGAATATCCTGTAAGCGTGACCGAGAGCCAATCAGGGATCGAATCTGCAGCTCAAGACCAAAATCTTGCTCGAGTTGAAAAGTCAAGGTGGTCGACGTCTTGTTGTTGGCCGGTGGAATCAGAGCGATGTGCAGGGTTCCTGAGAAGCGAGAGATGGTGACACCCAGTGCTACTGGGAGTACGACAAAATTCGGGCTCGGAAAGTTGAGCAATAGCGACGTTTCCACAGCCAAAGTGATGGTATCGCTCAAGTCGACGTCCATGGTTGCGTGTAGGCGTTGGTCGACCGGCTGCCCGTCTTCCGTCTCTTCGTCTGGCTCAGTCAGGCTCACCCGACAATTGCTAAAGATTGGGAAATCTTCACCCATGTTGATTTCTGTGATGCGAATAGCCCCTAGAAAGTCCGGTTTGCGAGACCCATTGACGATCGCATCTAGGGAGACGAGAATCGCATCTTTGCTCTGTGCATCTTCGCGAAATTGAGCAAACGCTTGGGCAATCAAGACATTGAACCAATCAAGCGATTCAGCACGATGCGAAGCAGTATTGTAGTAGGTCTTGTCCAAAATTTGTGAAGCAGACAAAGGCGGTGGCCCGCGCAACACGCGGCTCTTCTTCTTTTTCAAGCGTTGCTTACTCGAGCTATTGCCGCTACGATGCTCTGCGTCTCGTTTTGACGGCGATGTTTCTGCAAAGATGAAGAACTTTAAGAAGAAGATAATCATGAGAATGACTGTCAGCTGGCCGACAAGCAGGCCTTGGGCAAAGGTCCACCGAGATGAATGCAGCTGGTTGATGCGAGCGATTTCATCTTGTACCGGCTTGGGCAATTTTGCAAAGTCATATTTGGAGGTCATGTGGCCCTTAGAGAGCTGTAGAAGAGAATGTCAGCATGAGCAATGCGCAGTTCTAGCCTTTGAGATTTGGTATTGAGAAAGACGAAGGGCAATCAATGGTCACCAACTTCAATCTATCGAGGTGGAGTTGGAATAGCCGAATTTTATGGCCAGCTGCTCAGGCACACAAACATACCCACCGGCTGGATATCTGTATAGAAGCTTGAGGAAACGTCGATAGAATGTATGCTACGCTACGCTATGCTGTATTATGACTGCTTATGTCTCATTCCACTTGCCAAACTTGGACCAGTCTTCAAAGAGTCGCTTGAACAAGACACGGCGGCCACTGTCCAGGGCAGCACCCACCATCTCGCGCTCATGCACACCGCAAAGTCCCATCACCTCGTAAGCAAAGCCCTCTTCCAAAATACGCTTGCAATCAGCCGGCATACCAGCTGCCAAGGCTGGACGGGCAAAGAGATGAATGTATTCAATGAGCAGCCAGGGCAGATGCTTGGCCAAGGCACGGTTGAATTGCTCGGGCGAGCTGGACACTTGACACGAAGACGACAAGAATGTGTTGAAGAGTCGCGTATATGCCTCAGTTCGATCCAAGGTGATTGTCGTTGCTAACGTCTCTGTCAGTGCTAGTTCAAGGTGGGCACTCAATAGTAGCGCAAAGGTCTGCAGAACCACATGGTGACGGTCCTTGAGGAGATGCGCACGCCGCTCAAAGACCATGCGAAGAAGCCCTGTGATTTGCAAATACACCTCAGCTGCATCTTCATGGGCTGTATTCATCAAGAATCGTGGCAGCACGCCAAAGAGGCTGTCTAGCTCCGCCAGATGCACAACGCGAGGATGGCGATCCACCAAAGTATGCAAGATGCGCAAAGAACGCTGCACGACCGTTGTTGTGCTGAGCTTGCGGCAGATTTGCTGAAAACAGACTTGAAGATAGTTGGGCGATGGTTCAGCTCGCCGCTCCGCAAAGGCTTGCAACAGGACCAGATAATTTTCAGCTGAGAGAATCTCGCGCGCTTCTGTAAGCAACTCCAGATGGAACGCTTCTGGCAGGCTCTCTGCGACAATTTCGCTCGTCGTCGTTCCTGGGAACGCCCCTTGGCTTAGAAGAACCTGCATCGCACGTTCAGGCGTTTCTGCAAGACTGGCGAGAAGCTTCAAGGCAAACTGATCTAGGTCGAATTGCTGTCGTGAAGCTGGTTCGGTAAAATCTTTGATGGTCGCTGTGGACTTCGGATCACGCTCCTTGACATGAGTCAACAAGAGATCCTGGAAACTGTGTCGAGTAAATTCTGGACTCAGTGCTGTCGCAACTTGAAGCATGGTGTCTCTGTAGAGCTTGTGCTTGTCGAGCACCCTGATCTCCCAGAGAGCCTCAAGCAAAGGCACTGATGCAGAAAGCGCCCTGCGTATAATAGATCCCCGTGCCGCTCGAAGTGACTCGGCAAGAGCCTGGTCAGTGACAGCACCGCATCGATCGAGGATGGCAATATTGATGCGCAAATGCCGCATGACAAAATCTCTTGCCAATTGCCAGTTTCCAGACTTGGCCGTGTCAAAGGCAGCAAGCTTTGATTGTAACGCTGTCTCACCTTCGTGCAAAACGTCCACGAGATCCACAGGCTGCATGTGCGCCACATACGCCTCCAGCACAACCTGGTCCGCTGCTAGTGCAAACTCGAGAAAGGCGTCGCTCGATAACTTGGCGAATATGTCATGGCGAGCAAACTTGGCAAGCAAAGCAAGGCCATCTCGCCCATGATTTTTTCGACTTGCCAAAAGCTGCACTAATTTCTGCCGATTGGCTTTGCTGTAGTACTCTATCGGGATTGTGAGCAAAGTGCTCAAATGCTTGTCTTCAACGGCGCGGGACAGAAGTAGCTCTTGCAAAGGAGCAGCCAATTCTGTAGATTCCAGGACATTCATATCTGCTTGTAGCCCGACATCGAGGAGGCGTTGTGCCAGTAAACTCAGCTCGGAAGCATCCATCAGGGGTGCCATACTCGGAAGCCAGCGGTCTGCGATAGAAATCCACAAATCGTTTTGGCTGCTCTCGTCGAGGTGTTTGCGCAGCATTGACTTGAAGAGAAGACGGAGATCCTTTTCAGAAGGCAGGTCACCAAGTTCGATCGAGCGCAAGACTAGCTGAATGTCATATAGCCCAGACAGATGCTCGCAAGAGACAGGCATGGGTTCTGTCATTTTGCACAAAGTGACAAATTTGAGCAAGGTCTCAGCATGACCCGTTTGCTGCCAGATGGTATCGCGATGCTTCGTGAGCAGAGCAGAGTTCCGTGGGAGTCCTGCAATGATTGCGGCAGCCACTTCGAGCCGCCTCGATTTCGGAGGAGATTGAGCGTCTGCTAAAAGGCGATCAAGAATCTCTGCCTGAACCGGCTCCGACATTTGTCGAGTGTAATCCGCAATCTCATCCAACAACTCCTTGTTGAGGGTAGGACTCGGTGAAAGACGTGAGTAGGGCAGTAGGAATTCGTCAACTGCTCGAATCTGTACAAACATGCGGAACAAAGGTCCTTCGAGAGACATCATGGAGCTGTGCTGCTCTAAAGAAGCCCAGACCTTGTCCATCAGCGGCAGAACAATGTCAAGGTCGATCGAGATGAAGAGTGACAGCACGGCAGCATTATTTTGAAGCGCTTCGGCTTCGAGTGCGTGTTGTATGACTGTCTTGGTCTTTGCATCCGATACCAGCACTCTTGTCGGGATAGGATGAGGAAGAGAATCGTGATAGCTCTGGAGAAGGTCCTGCTGAGGGATGCCCTTCCTTGGCAGTAGATCTCGAAGCAGTGTATTGGCCAATATACAATGCTTTTCGGGGCTCAATTGCAAAGCTGAGATGGATCTGAAGGCACTCGAAATGAAACCAGCAGATGTGTCTTGAAGAGTCGTCATGGCCTGCTCAAGAAGATCCGGTTTGGCAGCAAACTCGTTGGCGCATGGTTCTGACCACAAAGTCTGACGCAGTAGATGCTCTAATGGCCCAGCAAGATACTGGTACTCCATTGCAATCGAGATCTGATTCAAACTGGTCTTGATGAGCTCTTCTGTGAGCTTCTTGATTGAATGCCTGTGTTGAGCATTGAAAATGGAGAATTCAACCAGAGTCTCGAGGATATCCGCCGACCGCTTCATCAGGAGATTGTTCGCAGTCCTGACCTTTGCCAGCACAGTGCGTATAGCTGCTAGTGTTGTATCGATTGGACATGCTACACTCTTCGCCAGCGAGCGTTTTTTGAGCAGATAATGCAGGATATGGCGGCCGGCGAGCAGGACAGCGTGTAGCTCATCTCTTGGAGCAACATCGACTGCCTGTGTCAAGCTGGCAATCAAATTGGCCTTTCGAAGCAGCGGCGCCAGCTTTGAGATGGAAACTGAAGCAAGCGTCTCGTCAAGGGCTTCCCAAGCAGACTTGACCTTGTCAGCTTGCGGGTTTCTGATTTCACGCAGCAAAAAATGGATGAGCAAGTCTTGTTTGCGCGGCAGACGGGCCTTGTGTACAGCATTTAGACGATCTTTGAGCGATAGAGCATCATTTCTCAGCAACTTGACGACAGCCTCGCAGCCTAAACTAGCTTCACTCGCCATGTCTGTTCCTGATCGGCAAGGTTGATGCTCCTTTTGCTGCATCTTTGCTGCTGCGGTGCAAATTAATTTATAGGGTTAGGGCAAGTTTTACGGTGCACCTCATGCGACAAGGAAGTCTGAAAGCTCGAGCTCATCCGGCAAGCTCATCGCGTCTCAAGATGCTATCACGGAGTAGGGCGGCGGTCTCTGCACCTCAATGGCGGCGTTGCTTCTCATGTTCACAATCGAGTCAAGCTGAAGATGCCAAGCCCCTCGATCTGGCCTCGAAGCTTCGGGCAGCGACACCGACACCGGCTGGTGCGACCCAGGGTGACGCGGGCGCTGCGCAGATTGATGCGCTAGACACGACAAGCTTACTGGCGAGTATCATGGGTTCCTCTCGGCGAAGCACTCGCGAGAAGCCAGCCGAAGCGACGTCCAAGATTTTCAAGCAAGAGCCTGGCGCATTGGCAGAGACGCAAAAATACTATCTGCACTGCTTGACATCGCACAGCAACACGCTCTTGACGCTGACCAATCACAAGCACGAGCCTATTCTGTGGACCTCCGGCGGACTTTGTGGATTCAAAAAGGCGGCGCGAGGTGGCTATGAAGCTGGCTTCCGCAGTACCATCACGATGCTTGAGAAGATGCAACGCAAAGAGGCTGACGATCGCGCGTTGCTGCTCAAGGAACAGACAGAGCCCAGTCGTGTGCAAAAGACGGCCGCCAAGAAGCGCAAGGCGCCCTTCAAACCGCGCGAGATTGAGCTCATCATCAAGGAATTTGGATTAGGACGTGAGGCAGTCATGAAGGCGCTTGCAGGCCAAGAGGGAGATTACTACCGGAGCCTGATTACGAAAGTCGTCGATGCGACGCCGCTCAAGTTTGGAGGTGTCCGCGCTAGAGCCGTCAGGCGTCTATAGTCTGTCTTTGTGCACGACAAGATTCACAGTGTCTCGCAGATGGCCTTGATGACTTCCTGCAGCACGTCTGCCATCTGCTCGATTGACAGCGGCTGATGAGGCGGCGGTACGTGGACAAATAGTACCTGGGCAGCGGTCTCTTGTTGCAGACGAGCTGCCAGAGCTGCTTCAGCCATCGACGCGAAATAGATGTATTCACATAGATACCGTCCTGCATTGGTGCTTGGCTGAATAGAGATGTCTGGATGCGCCGTGGACAAGCGTGTTGCCAGCATTTGTGTATCGAGACTCGTCTGCAGTGCACCGCCCTCGAGCGGCTCCAATTCTTCTGCGAGCGGGTATCCGAGATTTTCTGGCAGCTTCTTCTCCTGAGCATTCAATGTACGCTCGTGAGGGGTCACAGTGAGGTGTTCCGCTGCCTCGACAGGCGGCGGGAACTTGCCTGCGACATCAGCGCTCTTGTAGCCAGAGACGTAAGCCAGCGTCTCGAGCTTGATGCCTCCAACAGCACCCTGGCCGACATGTAAATAGAGATGATACTGCTTATTCTGATCAAAGTCGTCACGCTCCTGTGAGTTGGCGGCTGAACTCTCATGGTTTCCCCTTGACAAGGCCCGCCGGCCATGAAAGCGAGGCATGCGCTCCAAGACTGCATCATACTCGACAGGCATATAGCTGATATCCAAATGCACACGCTTGTGCTTCTTGACGAGCTGTGCGTCAGGACCTGGCGCATCGCATGTAGCGTAAATCACGTCAAAGTCAGAGCCGCGTTCTGCAACGAGCTTGACGGCTTCCCAAGAAGGGTTGCGCTCTCTTGCACTTGAGAAGGGGCCGAAGCCAGTCATGAGAACATTGATGCATGAATCAGCGGCAGTAGTAGCCGGCGCCATGATTGAACAGATGGCTTGTCTAGTACTAGGGAGAGTACAGAGGTAACTGACGTGATGTGTCGTAGCTGATCAATCTCAACGTTGCCATTGAGCACGAGCAAATACTATGCGATTGACATAAATACACGCATCAGCAGCATGGATTTTACTGCTCCTCTGCATTGACAAGGCCTCCCGAGACTACATAGAAGCGCCCGCGTGTCTTCTTGGCAAGCTTTGTATAGTCCACCTTGTCAAACGTCTCGCTACCCGCCGCTCTCTGTGCATCCTCTTCTCTGAATCGCTGATTGGCAACTTCACCAAAGGCAAGCGCGTCTTCATACTTCAAAGCACCGGTACCGGCCTCAAGCTCATGCTGCGAAGCAAGAATGTTGTGAAGCGGTGGAACACCCTTTGTATCCACCTCATAGACGAGCCGCGTAAAGTGTAATTGTCGAGCGAGCTCTCGACGCCGTTGCAGGCGAACTGCAGGGTCTGAAGGAAGTTTCAGTGCTGAAAGCTTGTAGAGATGCGCAAATTGGGCCTCGCTGATGGGGAGATCCGTCTCTTCCTGTTGGGTAGATTGGAGCAGGGTGCTCGTCGACCAGGACGGTCGAGCAAATAGTTCTTGAAGCGATTGAGCTTGGTTCACTTTACTTGAGCTGTGACGAAGCTGATGACTGTGCATTGGACAGCCCTGTAAATAATGTCTGAAGAGGATCGAACTGGGCATTCTCAAGAAGCTGGGCATAGACATGCTAGAGTCGATGTATAGCGGTCAAGAAGGGACTGGATAAAATTTTGAGCTGCTGAACTTTGACTGAAGAGATTTTTGGAGATACTCAGTATGGCACTGGATGTGCGATGGTAGACAGCGGCGCTAGAGAGTTCCAAGGTTCGAGGTCGCGACATCGTCGAGGTTTGAGATTTCATCTGAAAACTAATGACCTGCAGGTGAGTCTAGCATTTGGGCTACCTTGGTTAAAGAGGAGTCTAGTGGTGTTCTGCTATGACTAATATATGCCAAGCACCTATGATGCGATGTTCATGTATTGACATTCAAGAATACGTAATCTTATTGCTCGACGGCGGCCATTTGCATCTTGAGGGGTTGCCTGCAATCCGCGATGTTCGGCAACAGGTACTATCAGGCAGATATCGAGATTGTCGTAGGGCGCAGATAAACCATCCGCGTCCACTGCTCGGGCTTTAGAAGGCACTGACACATCAAGATTCCTGGCGTGAATGCGTCAGCCTCTGACTAACGTCCAGGGAACAAGCCCTGAGTAGCGCATCTCGGGGCCCCATTTCGTTTCAATGACCAGACTGACCTTGAGGTCTAAAGGGCTTCATACATCCATGAGCCCCAGCCTTGTCAAGTCAAGCTTCAATCCCGCTTCCGTCCACTCCTCTTCCAACAATGCTTTGAGCTTCGTGCCATCACGATACACCCATCCTTCGCCCTCGACATAGTCGAATCGTTTCGGTCCTGAGATGGGTGAACTGAGCCAGACTTGTTTCGACGGCGGTTGCCTGTTCAAGACATAGGTGCCGCGTTCTGCCACTGCCACGTTCATGACGCCTTCGCTGTATTCGACGTCTTCAAGAAGGTCATTCTCATCGGCTTCGCGTTCAAGTTCATGCAAGAGGTGTGTCAGGGTCGCATCGGCAAGCTGGTAGTAGCGGCGGTCGGACAGGGTTGTGGGCTGGTGGTCGTAGAGACGGAGGCGTGTTGTGCTGAAGGGGCGCTGCGGTCTTGATACGTGAGCGATGAGAGGGAGCAATCTTATTGCCTTGGGTCTTGAGGCAAGATGACTCTGCGCTTGGCGGGCTAGACAGGTAAACATGAGTCTTTTGCTTGACATGGTTATCGTCGTGAAGTGGTGGTTTCAGACAAGTTGCTCGTCGTGCTCATCATCTCAGCAACCTTGTAGGACAGACACACCTCAAATCATCGACATTGAATCAGCTATAGAAGCAGTTGATAATATAAATACAGCACGCAAGAGTTCATAGAGATTACTGAGGGAAGTCAATGCTCGCCATGACATCCACCTCATCCAATTTGACACCAGCCTCGGCAGCCGCACGTTTCCAGATATCCACCTCACGCCAGGCACGCTCACACTCTTGCTTCAGCTTCTCCAACTTGCCTTGCAAATCGGCAATCGTCTGATCCGAGAGCAACTTGTCCAGCGTATAGCGTTCCGTATGGATACTCTCGCTTTCCTTGAGTTTCTCAATATAATTGGCGGCACGACGCAATATGGCGCCCTTGTTGCGTTCAGGCTGGGCATATTCCTTTGAGATCAACGAAGCAAGCTGATTGATGCCGTCATTGATCGTCTCGCGACGCTTGCGCTCGACTTCCTTGTGATTCACACGGCGCATCTGATTCCACTCCTCCGTTCCCTGCGGTGGGCGGTCTTGCTCAGGAATGGGTTTACCGCCATCACCCAAGACAATCCCCAACTTGCCCGTCGAGCCGGCACGACGACTGTGTCCTTGATGGTGCATGCCGTCATCCTGAAGGCTTGATTCGTCACCGACGCCGCCGCCAGACATGGAGACATCGCCCTCTTGCATGGGTGACCCACCCAATTCAGCCAAAGCGCTCGCTTCTGCAGCCGTATAAGGTTCCGCAAACGTCATGAGGGGTGAGTCTGGATGATGCGTCAAGGCTGGTAAATCAGAGACTTGCGAAACAACACCTGTGCCATCGTCATGCTGCTGCTGCTGCTGCTGTTGCTGCTGATGCTGTTGATGGACACGGACTTGTTCGTTCTGTCGCGAAGCTTGACCTACTTTGTTTGGGTCTGCGCCCATGGAGCGCGCAAGGGCGGCAAGGCCTGGATCGACGGTTGTGTGATCATGACGTGCCTTGCTGCTGTTGTTATTGTTGTGATTGCTTGTGCGGTCCATATTGTTCCCCCTGTTATTGTCCAAAGTCACGGGGTTTTCTCTCTTTAGGAGGGAAGGAAGGGTTCACGGGTTTTCGCTTGTTTGTGGGCGATGGTGGTCTTCTTGAACTGCGAAGGCACGGGAATTGATTCAAGTCACGGGGCGTTGAGGATACAGCCACGTGTCAAATGGAGCAGTCTCAAGTAGAGGATCAAATGTTTGGACGATTAAGACCGGAATTCTGTTTAGTATACTCAAGAGTCAAGACCGAAGCTGTTTATCTTCGTCTCATTGTTCCTCTAGTTTTGCAAGCGAATATTTGTGACTGTCTCTGTCACGCCATCTCGTCCTTCAATCGCAGAATCTCACGCTGTCGGCTGTCAGGCACCTCGGAAGCTACACCAGTGTTGCAGCTACGTAACTGTTTGCCTCGACATCGTCTCTAAGATACGCGGCAGACTTGCAGAGACATGCCTGTAGGTCTTAAACGTTCAGCAAGTCTACTTGCACAGAGTCGGCCACTCTGCCAATGTATCAGGACACAGCTCCGACCGACGGCTCGCCTGCAACCCCGAAACGTCCTCAATAGCTTCTCGTCCGCGTCGGCGGCTCGTTCAGGCAGTAACTCACAGCTTGATTTCCCCTGTCTCGATGCAAGTGAGAGACGGACACAGCGCTACAAGTCCTCGCTCGAGTCTGGACCCGAGCCGGCATATTCGAGCTCGCCCGAGGGACTGCATGTGTTTCATTCAGATGAGCCGCTTGTCTGCGACTATGGCGGACGCTTGCCTTCCTATGACATTGCCTACGAGTCCTGGGGAATACTCAATGTAAACAAGGATAATGTGATCCTTCTGCATACAGGTCTCTCTGCCTCTAGTCATGCGCATTCGACGCCCGAGAACAAACAACCTGGCTGGTGGGAGAAGTATATCGGGCCTGGCAAACCGCTCGACACGGATCATTTCCACATCATCTGTACAAATGTTCTCGGTGGTTGTTTTGGAAGCACAGGGCCGCGGTCGAGTGATCCAGCCGACGGACAGCCGTATGCCACGCGCTTCCCCATCTTGACACTCAACGACATGTTGCGCGCGCAATTCAAGCTGTTGGATCATCTAGGTATTCAAAAACTATTTTCCAGCGTCGGAAGTTCGATGGGTGGCATGCAGTCTCTCGCTGCCGCGACTCTTTTCCCAGAGCGTGTCGGCGCTGTCGTGTCTATTTCGGGTTGTGCCAAATCACATCCTTACTCCATTGCCCTGAGGCATACACAGCGACAAATCATCATGGCTGATGCGAATTGGTCGCGCGGATTCTACTATGATAAAGTCTTGCCACACGCCGGCATGAAACTCGCTCGACAAATCGCCACCATTTCCTATCGCTCAGGCCCTGAATGGGAACATCGCTTCGGATCACGTCGAGCAGATGAGACGCTCTCGCCGGCGTTTTGTCCAGATTTCCTCGTCGAGACGTATCTCGACCATGCAGGTGAAAAGTTTATCGGTTCCTATGATCCAAATTCACTCCTGTACGTCTCAAAAGCCATGGACTTATTCAATCTATCCGAAAGCTACCAGCGTCGCTTGGCACAACGCAAGGAAGCCGGTGGATTCGCAAGCCAAGCGGACCTCTGCCGCACAGCCGCCTACGAAGAACAACCTCAGCAAGATGCCGTTCCAGCTGGTAATGTGGCACAAGGTCAGGCAGCGACACAAACATTGCGTGATGCCGCCGTCAAGGATCTCGCACGCGGCATGCGCCCAATGCGTGAAACACCAACGCTGGTTATTGGCGTCCAGAGCGATAACCTCATGCCAGTCTCGTGTCAGCGCGAGGTGGCGGATGCCCTGCGAGAGACTGGGAATGCTGATGTGCAGTATTCGGAGTTGTCACTTGAACAGTCGTATTTCGGCCACGATACGTTTTTGCTGAGTGAAGCGGTCGGCGAGTATGTGCGCGCGTTTTTGACGCAGCGACGTCGGGCTTAGCCTATTTTCGTATAGTATGGCCTATCCGTCTCTGGTCATTCAAGTATCAAGCACGGCCGACAACCGGCAAGGCGTGCTGCTCGACATAGAATCGCACAAGACTCTCGTAGCCCAAGACGTCGCCCGCGCGTAACAAATTGGCCAAATCGATATTGAGTGGCGAATCAGGTTCTGGTGAAGCCAAGAGCTGTACGACCGCCGTACACGCCGTACTCAATGTCCACGCGGGGCTCCAGCGCTCTTTCAAAATATCAAGACAGATTTCGCCTGTTTTGAAGTTGACATTGGGATGCGCTACGCGCGTGACGAATGTCAGAACAGGTGGAACAGCTGGATAGGCTGCTGGACAGCTGATGCGGAGATGAAAGACGCCATGTTCAAAGGGCGTCCCCTGTTGACCTTCAAAGGAGCAGGTCCAGTGCGCCAGGTTGTCCTCAACATGGTTATCGGCGGCTGGGGCTAGGTGAAGAAGGTCTCGATTGGGTGATTTCTGGAGGGCATTGAGCTCTTTGATGAGGCGCTTTGATGCGCTCAGAGAGGCCATGTCGCTTGACAAGGCGCTATGATTCTATGAACTTTGGCCGATGGTTGCGGAGTCGTGCTTAAGCTGTGTGCCTAGGGAGGTGATGATTTTGAGCGTGGGAATCAGCAACGCGCAACATAAAACTCAGACAAGACCAGCAACACCCTTGCTTTTCTTCAACCATCCGGCATCGGTTGCGTGCCCTTGTTGTCTTTCGGGACGAGCTAGTGGTGCAAAAGCCGATGCGTTCGTCTTCCCGCGCAGAAACCTAGATGAGAAGCTAGTCTTCTTGTCCGCTGTTCTTGTCACTTTGACAGAATAGTGTCTGTCTTTTCTTTGGAAAAGACCATGAAGCGTTTGCGACGACGGGTGTCTGAAGAACTGGCGATCTGTCTGGACTAGTGCGCTTGGCAATATAAAGGCTTACTCTTGAGCTCCACCAGGTTTCATTTCGTGTCAACTCTTTGGCCGGAATCAGGTGTGAGCTCGGGTTTGCTGGCCTCGCACACGTTCTCTTGCTCCTTGGAGGAAGAGAGGTCTCGATGGATGTGTTCTAGGAGCTTTATATTCCAAGGTGTCCTTGTCGACAGGACTATGTCCGACTTGACTTTACGCAAAACCATAAAGCTTACATACCTCTGTCATTACATACAAAACAAGACTTGTCCCTTTCAACCTTCCTCGTCGTCTTGTGTCGTGTCGTGTGCCATGAATGTCTCGGGTGTGCCGGTGATCAATGCATGCACCCGTTTCGCTTCATCCACAAGCGCCTCATACGATTCTGTCGTCTTCATCGTCACAGTCTGCACGCCATCCGCGCTTGTTTCCGCAGTGTTGCCTGCTTGGTCCTGTGCAAACGTGCAGTACTGGACGCCAGCGATGAGGGTCGACTCCCGTGCAGCGCCACAATCGAGCAAAAGCTTCTGAGCCGTCTCTAGGTATCGCGTCGCCTCTGCGATAGCGGCATCAACTTCTTGCGCCTGATCCACACTTACTTCGAAGCGCAGCACCGTCTGCCCCTCTGGACAGACACCGGCGCCTACACCAAGGACTTGTACATGCACAGCCCAAGCGCCCTGTCCAAGCGCTTGCGGTGGTATCGCAATCACGGCGCCTTCACCTTTTCCACAAAGCAAAGACCAAGACCCGCCGGCGACGATCCATACCCGCTGCAAGAGGACTGGTTGTTTTGCGAAAGCAGCGGCCTTGACGATCCACCGCGTCTGAATTTGTGTCTGTGTTTCATCCGTCAAGCGTCGAAGGCCTTGCCCTGTCTCCTCGCTTAGCTCCTTTTCAGCCAGATCTGTCTCGAGACGGTAGGTGGCGCCTTGCACAGCGGCTCGTCTACAAAACGCCTGGCAGAGTTCACTACCAGCACCATACAGCCCCAGCAAGCATGGGAAATCGCCGCCGAGCGCACCGAGACTTGTGACGTGTTGACCAATCTGGCGCATGCAGGTCGACAGGTCGTGTTGTGGATGTGGACTGCGGCCGAGTGTATAGACGAGGGCGTCGCTGTAAGGATTGTCAAGCTGCCAGTCGGTAATATTTGCAATTGTCTTGCCTTGCTGCGTCTCGAGCATAGTGCCTTCTGTACTTGTGCTCTCGGCAAGGTCTGAAGGAGGACCGGTTGCTGAGCTAGACAAGGTCGCACAGGCCTTGATAAACTTCATTAAGCGCCGTTTCATCAGAAGCGGTACCGTCTTGCTCGTAAAGATATCCTCCTTACTCGCCGGCACACGAATCAGCTTTTCATTCGCTGTAGCAGCTGCTGTATCATACAGATAGAAATCTGCAAGGGCGCGGAACTCGAGATAGTCTGCAACGTGCGCGTCACGGAGGAGTCCGACGAGAGTTGATGCAGCGTAGATGGTCCGCGGTTGAAATTCCAGGTGATAGGACCGGGCGGCTTTCAAGAGCGAAGGATTGGAAGCGTCCGTCGTGGACTGCAGCCCTTGCAAGACGCAGACATGGCCAAGACCGGGTGGCAGCGCGTCTGTCAAGCCAGCAGGTGCATGCACACAGGGCGGCGGGGCTGACGCTGCTTCGAGCAGTGTATAGGGAATATTTCCATCGAGACCTGCATAGGCGTCGCTTGGATCAAGATGGAGCACTTTGAGCGGTGCGAGTGAAGCGGCTAGAATGCTCTGAGCAAGCGATGTGCCAACTAGGACGACATCATATGTTTCTATGGTCCTGTCATTATCAGCTGAAGCGTGCGCATCTGTCATGAGCGTGTCAGTGTTGTATACATGCACTGTCGTGGTGTGAGGCCTGAACTTGCAGGCGTCGTCTACGTAGTACGCACCGGCCGGCAAACATGCAGCTGTCAGAAGAGGAACAAAAGAAACGAAAGGTCCATGGACGATGCACACAATGCCCTAGCTAGCCACATAAAAATCTACATGAGGGCCAAGCCGACCGAGGAAACGGCCGTCAGACCGAGCACGGCGTAACCGGTGCGGTAAACACCCTTGAGCGAGAGCTCGTGCGCAGAGTCCCAGCTATTAGATTGTTAGCATGATTGATCCTCGACGTACACTTGTCCATGTCCCATTGACAGAGAGACAGGCATCATAACTTACAGCAAGTGACGAAGACCGTTCCACGAGTGGTAGGTGAAGGGCAAGGCGACGGTAGTCTTGAGGGCAAATTTGGTGACATCGCCGAGCTGACCAAAGGATTCAGCCAAAGTGGCCGTGTCGAGGTGCCAGCCAAAGACGGGTGCGGCGAGGTAAGCGGCGCCATACACGTAGAGTCCTGGAGGATGTGTCAGCATACCCATTCTTCATTAGAGACTTGCATCGGCCGTCCATGGCTGCACAATCGGGCCATGAAAAAGGAGTCTGACATACCACCAGAGAGAGCAACACCTGTGATGCGGTTAAACATGGACAGGTACCATGTCAACTGAGGCTGATAGATGGTCAGGTGCGGGGAATTAGGTCGACGGCGGCGTTGGGCTGCCAAAAGAGCCTGCGACTCGTCTGCCGAGATGGAGGTGGTGGCGACGGCGCGGATGGCATGACGCTGGATGAGCGCTGTGCGGGCTGCTGTGTTGAAGGATGAGCGGGCGAGCATGGCTGTTGCTTGTGGTCTGGACGGATGCTTTAGAAGTAGGCTTCTGGTTGTTCTTGTCCGGCTGATTCCGCGAATGAGAAGCACGACAATGCAAACCACCTTCTATAAACAAGCTAAGTCTAGCTAGCTAGATACTTACAGCTTCTTCTCCAGAAACAACTCACGCAGAATAGCCATCGTCTCCTCAGGCTTCGTCACCGCATGACCAATCACCCGCTTGTCATTGTAAATCTCATAGTCATTGCCACCCTCATACGTCTTGTCGCCAAAGAAGTGAATCTCCTGCCAACCATCTTGGGCCACATGCTGTAGACAGTACGTCTTGTCCCAGCCGGTGGGAAAGACATCAAACGAGATTTGTCCGCCAATCGAGTAAGTCACGGCCAGATCAGCAAAGCGCTTCTTGAGCGCAGCCACCATATCGCGTCGAATATGGTGTTCCTTGTCAAAGGCTTCAAAGTCATGCCGCTCCTGGATGGAAGCGTTTCTGCCAATTGGAGAGACATTGATCATGCCATTGCGAAATTCGATAAAGGTACCGCGCATGACAGGGAGCTCGAGGTCGGCAATGTAGTGAAGGCAAAACTTGACGAGTTCTTTGTACCGGTCTTCGCCAATCCATGTGATGAAGGATTGCGATGCGATCGGCTCACCTTGGCGATAGGCAGTCAGACCATTCTCGGCAAAGGCATAGTCAAACAGGTCCGTCACTGGCGCGCGCGTTAGCCATTCTGTCAGCGTGTAGCAAGCGCGTCGTACCTTTTGTGTCGGGCGTGGCAAGCTGTTCCTGCTGCTTCGGCAAGTCTGAACCGCCGACAAAGCCAATGGCCACCTTGTTACGTAGTGCATGAAGCGTGTCGAGCATCTCCTGTGAGACATGCTGGCGCGCCGGGGTCAAGGTGCCGTCGACGTCAAAGAGAACGAGTGTGCCGGGGATGGGTCGTTGAGTGAGAGGTGGGTAAGCAGACATGATGTGAGCGAGCTGTCGAAGGCGATGTATCTTGATGGATTTCGTCTCGATCGAGACAAGTACTTGGGTACCACCTACCTTGGCAGTACGCACTGATTGTCGATCGCGTTGCTGGCCCCTCTTAAACTTTCGTGATCCGTCAGAATTGAGCTTTGAAAACCTTGGAATGGAAACGTCCTCCCATTCTCAGCCTTCCAAATCGACAATTATGACAATCTTCAAAAGTTTGAGGGAGGAGCTCTACTTGTACTTGGCAGAGGAAGAAACTAGCCTAGGTACTGCTACTTGCACCTGTGTCTAGAGAGACCCTATGGTCAACGTCTGCACAGGTCAAGCAAGCCTTCTCTATCAAGGCGCTAGTGATTCGAAAGCCGCCTGTAGCATGCAACATACTTGTCCCCCTCATTCCGCTCAACCTTCTTTCCCTCTTCCGTCTTGATGCGCATCTCCTTGACACACACGTCTGCCTCCTCCTCGGCCTCCGCCAGCCGTTCAAACAACGGATGCGCATCTAAATGCCGCTTCATCCACAAGTGCAGTTGCAGCACATCTGTAATCGTATAGACAATGCCGCCCGGTCGCAGGGCATACGCATACTCTGCCAACAACGTCGGGGTAATGATACGCGCCTTGTGTTTACGTGCCTTGAAGTGTGGATCCGGAAAACAAAAGAAAACCTTGCAGAGCTGTCCTTTACTGAAAAAATGTGGCAGAAATTTCATGGCGTTGCCGCGCAGGACGGCGATATTGTCATACAACCCTGATGCTTGCTCTTGATGCCGCAAAGCACGAATACGTTCATGCACGTACTCGGTCACCTGCGATCGAATCTCCATGCCGAGAATCAACTGGTCTTTGAAATGCGGTGCAAGTGCTACCAGAAGGCCGCCAAAGCCACATCCAATGTCTGCAATCTCCACCTTTCTTCCACGTGCCTCTGGATACAGGGCGTCCCAGTCCATCGCTGTTGGTCGTAGAGGATAGTCGAGCGCGTGATCGGAGAATGGATTGGCATGGGCGCGTTGACGGTAGTAGCGTTTTTGTGGGAGTTGGGCAATGGCGTCGCCTTGACGCGCGGCATATTCTTGGACCTTGTCGCGACGACGCAGGGGTGCCGTCTCGGTTGACATGGCTCCTCGCGTTGCTTGTTCTTTGAAGAGGCGTGTTGATGATGATGGTCTTCAGCTTGAAGTGAATCTCGTCGTTCTTTTCGCACGCATGACAGGTGGCATCTGATGAGCAAACCTTGGAGCTGCGAGCATGATCCTGACTAGTACTGGGCCTTCTACCTACATGACAAGGACATTCTAGAGCGACTGGTGCAAGCCAGCAGCCACAAATCGCTTCTCTACCGCTTGCAGCAGTGCCAAACATCGCTCATCCTTGAGAAACGCCGCCAATCGAACATCCATCTCCGTTTCTGTGAGTGCCTGTGCCTCCATCGCTCGTGCTGGCATCGCCTGTGCTTGTCCCTGTCCCTGCATTCGTGTCACTGCTGCCAAACGCTTCATGGTGGCGTCACCGGCACTGCTCGTCTGTGTGCTTGAGAGTGTCTGCGTTTGCGTCTGTGTTTGCGTTTGCGTCTGAGTCTGCGTTGATGACAGCGAGGGTGCAGACCCCTGTGGTGGCGTCTCGGCAGGTGCCTCGACGATTGCAGAGGGCGTTGCTGAACTAAACGTAGGTACGACTGCGCGTGCAAAAGCGTCTGGCAGACTCAGGGCACCCGTGTTGTGCCGCATGAAACGATGTGTTTGGGAGGGAACTTGTGCCTGTTGCCCATTGGACATCGAGACTGGCGCTTGGATTGGCAGATAGCGTAAGAGGGACTGTGTAAAGGAGCTGTATGCCTCATCAGAGTCAAACTTGATCTATAGCATGAGCACGAGCATGACGGACGGATGGCGATGGTATACCTGACACTTGTCAAAGACCATGCCGTCTTGCCATCGAAAGCCAAGCAATGGCGTCTTGCCAAAGCATTCGAGTCTGAGCTGTGCACCTGCCTGCAAAAACAAGCGCTGGACGATTGTCTCGTGGTCGCGGAGACGCGAGGACTGAATATAGAGCGTTGCTTGACTGTGTTCTATGTAGGCATAGTGCGGCAGCTCACTTGTGGCAAAGATGCCGACGTCGCGCAGCCAGACAGAGTATGCGACCTGTGCCATGCCTCCTTTCTTCAGATCTCTCTTGCTGCCTGTTGAATGAGAGGCGAGAGTCCTTTGGAGGGTGGTCGAGGACTAGAAGAATTCGTGCGCCGGCATCTGCTCAATCGTGCGCTCCACCTCAGTCCAGCTCGACACACACTTGCGCGCCCATGCCACATACGCCATACCAACACTCTCCATCAACTTGCGCCAATCCTCCCGTCTGGCATCCTCCCATGTCTCCACTTCAGCCAGCACCGTCTCATCCAGATACGCCAAATCACGCGCACTGTTCGCAGCCGCCACCTCAAGCGCGCTAATCATCTCGCGTGTGGCACCAATCTTTTGTCGACGCGTCAGGGCGGGATCTGTATCCGTCAACGCGTGCAACGCATGATTGAGTTTCCCGAGTCCAAATTTGAAGCTGCCGACACTCAACGTGCTCGAACTCGGCTTACGTGCCGCTTCGGTCGTATTGCTCGTCGTCGGCACCGGCGCCGTATCGTGCGTCGGTGGGAACTCACCTGCGGCTGGTTCGCCGAGTCGATTCAAGGCACCATCAATACGTTTTGCCTCTTGCTCTGAGCGTTCGAGCTGTTCGAGCTGAAGGCGTTTGGCGGCCAGCAATTCACCAGCTTGTTCGACCTGCGTCATCTTTTGACGTCGGTATTTGAGCACCTGACGTACAATGGCCAGCATTTGCGTTTGTTCGCCAAGCGGTTCTGTAAAGACATTACTGAGCGTAAAGACGAGGTTGCTCGTCGATAGATAGGTCTCATCGCACGCTTGACCAAGTTTTTCAATCGAGCTCGCTAGTTGAGGCGGCTCTGAAAGTGAAAATGCATTGTAGTCGCCGCCTAGCTCATTATACTCAATCGACAGATCGTTGAAACGCTTGAGTGTCCGCCGGTTCGTCTTTTCCAATGTCGAGGCGAGCAAAGCCTCAAACTCCTTCGAGTTCTTCTCCACTGCCAGCAAACGTACCGAGGCAGGATCTGTTGCCGTCTTGGTCGCCTTGGAGGTATGCGCAGGAATGGGCAAGTTTGCATAGGCAGGGTCATCGTGGGCACTGGCAGGGTCCTTGGGCGGAGCACGCAGGATATTCTTGGGAAGCAACGCAATCGGTGGCGCCGTCAAAACCTCACTCCAAGAGACATTCGGGTCGAGAAACTTGTGCAAGACGCGCTCCTGTCGTAAATGACGATGCCGTGCTGTGCGTTGCAGGAAGAGTTCCAGCATACGCTTGCGATGCTCAATCGTCGCGACATTTTCCCGTGCACGCGCCGTGCCGCTGACGTACTCAGTGACGCTCTGCTTTTCTGGAATAGGCGGTACAATCATGCAGGGATATAGGCGCGCCAAACTTGCTCGCAGACTCTCAAACTCGCTGTATCGCCTGCGCACCTCCAAATCCCCTGTTCGAATGGTATAGGTAATAAATGCTCCGCCAGCGCCTTCCATATTCTTGCCGGCATCAATAATGTGAATGACGCCGCCGGCATCTAGAAAGGACAAGATCTGATCGATACGTTGGCAACGGCCTTGAAAGTTGCTAGATGCGCGCCTCATGTTTGAGAAAGTCGATACGTGATCTTTGCTATGCTGAGCGGAGCCTGTTGCAGCCGCGTGTGTTGCTGGGGCTGGCGGAACGACATCGTCTGTGGAGTCAGCCGTCATAGTCGGCGAGGCGATGTTAAGGAACGCCGGCCGGTCCGAGTCCTCAAATGGATTGTTGTCTTCGAATTGCGACATTGAGTGAAGCTATAGACAGGCAGAGGGAGGACGATCTGCGGATGCGATGCGTGGTTGCGCTTGTGTCTGCTGTTCTGCTCTGCATCATTGCGGTCGTCGCGGAGGCAAGCGTGATTCAGATGGGTTTGCATTTGTCTATGGACTTGAGTATGTCCAGCTCCATGGCGAGCCTGATACCTGAGTATACTGGTGGTACTTGGGAACATGCTTCCGACACCAAAAGACTTTGAATCACAATGCTTCGCCCTAAACCTGAACATCTCCATCAGTCCGCAGAGTGTCGGTGATTGGCTGCTGGCCATCATTCAGGCTTTCGTGGTGCCACGCTGCGTATACGAGCTCGGGCAGGCCATCAAAGACCTCTAGAAGGCATCCATGTGCGGTATGAAGAACAAAGTGGTGCAAAGTCGACCAAGATGCAGGCCATCTGTGACAAGGCTGGCGTGCCGGATCTTGGCCAAACGCTTCTCTGGTTGACATCGAAGATATCCGAGGCTTCGGTTGCGGATGGCAAGTCGCCCTTTCAAGCAACGATGGTAGAAGAACAACGCTCGACCTTGCGTAGCTGAAGATCGCCTTTGCAAAAGCCCATAGCTGCTGTAACGGCAACCCTTGATAAGTCCTAGACATCCAATTCTGTATCGCGATCCTGGCTCTTAATTTTGCTGTCCTTGGCTCGACCAAGGGAAGCTGGTCCTATAGTCATCGAATCATTCTCATGCTGAGTAGCATCTCGTGTCTCACACAAGGCCTTGTAAGCAGGTATCGCCATGAGCACATCTGGGGATATGTTCGAATCTTCCAGCTGTTTTTTGGTGAAGATACTGATCGAGCCATTTGGTTCGACAATGGCACACTCTACTTGACAAATGTTCAACAGACCGTGCTGTCTAAGGGCTGCATTGACGTCCTTTTCCGACAATCGGTGTTGTCGCATGACGTCTTTGAGCATTTCGCCGTCGAATGCGAGGACCAGTGGAGGTCCTTGAAATATCCACTCCAAATTTCGCCATCGGGAACTGAATGTGGAAGTAAGATATTGGAACGCAAGCATCGTGCCAAGAGCAAGAATCCCGCGTACGAGCGAATTGCCATTTACGATGCCTGCGAGTGTGCTTCCAAGCGCGACATTGACTATCCAATCGAACACGGTAATTGGCGCGATAGATCGATTGCTGCTCAAGCGAAGACAGACAAAGAGTGACACAATCGCAATAGACCCGATAACGATGGGGTGAAGGATGCCGGCTGTGACATAAAAGTCTGACTTCTGGATGATTTCGTATCTGAGTGGAATAGCAGCGACGTTCGTGGGGGTTGCGATGGCGCTGGTACTTGCGGCCGACATCTCAAGCACTAATGATGGCGGCTGGTCTGTTCGTCTCAAGCTTAAAGCCTATGTGTACTCGTATCGATATCTCATCTTTGAAAAATGACGTGCGATGTTGACCCCACATTCTGGGGCTGTTGTCGAATCTAGCGCAACTGTCCAGTCGGGAGGCGTCAAATTGCTACCGGCTGTAGCTGTGGCAAATCTGTGCCGATAGATGGAGTAGGTTGTCCATGAGTTCGAGAGCTCAGGATGAAGATGATCAGAGTCTACTTCTACGAGAGCGCTCGTTGCGTCTGTGTGATAGTGAAAGCGTAGCCAGAATCAGCCGATTGGCTCCAGGCGACCAATTCGCCTGCAAAGCAATAGCCGCGGCTGCTTCCCACGCCTCTTAATCGGCATCTTATGGCATGCAGCTTAGATGTAGCTGGAGCGACTACGTATGAAATGGCTACCAGAAGCGACCGAAGAGACTACGAGGGGTGTAGATATGGGGGATCTAGTGCTACGATCCGTGGCCGATCATAAAGACAGCATGCACGGGAACACATGATGCTCTGCCATAACCCAAATCAATTCCATCGATCCGCAGAGTTTCGGTGATTGGCTTGTAGCCAAAAATCAGGCTTTCATCGTGTTGCAATACGAGCAGGCCATCAATGACCTCCAAAGGGCAGCCCGCCTCTACAGGGCAGCCCTGTCCGGTTCAAAAGAGGACACAGTGGGCGTTTGGTCGGCGAAGATGCTGGCCATCCGTTTTGAGGCTGGCGTGCTGGATCTCGACCAAATGCTGCTCTGGTTGACATCAAAGGTACCCCAATCTGGGGCTGTGGACGACAAGTCGCCTTTCCGAGCGACGATAGTTGAAAAATTGCGCACGATGCGACGATGTTACGTGACTGGAGAGTCAGTAGAGACTGCTTCATGCTTGGAGATCTACGCAGGCTCCGTTATGAGCGACGCCGATCTTTCTTCTTGCCGCTCAGAATTGTCAAGTCTGGCACATCCACTACTCCCTTCGTTCTTGTCTGCCAAAGATGAAGGTCAAATGCTGATTGGGTGGTCGCCGCAAGTTTGCTCGCTGTTCCAGTTTCGAAATGCAATCGCTTAGGTTCCCCTGCCATGGCGTGCTATGGTAGACAGGCACTCCCAGATCAGTCAGTGGCGTCGCCAGAACCATGAGGCGGATCTATCGAAGTCTCAGTCAGCTGCACTGCCAGTCCAAATCGAGCAAGAGGGCAATCAGCTGAAGATTTGGATCCCAGACCGTCAGCGTCTCGACCTGCGGAAATTGCTCTGCGACGCTTGTGATTACCATGTGCCTCGGAAAATGTATTCATCGGCATGATGAGCTCAAGGCGCTTGATGGTCTTGGGCATTGACCTGATCAGCGCAAGACGTGTATTGGCCGGAATCATCAAGCTGTCAAATCTTGGTAGTCGTTTAGGCATCGCAAAGTATGGCTCGAAGGACCACACAAGCGGAGATGTCGTGTGAAGCTCCTCAAGCCAGGAGAGATTCATGTGCTTGACATCCTGATCCTCCTCTGGTATAAAATAGCGCAGGACCGCCTCTCCTTGCATGCGACCGTCTAAACGCGACAAGAACTTTTCTTTCAACTGCTGAGGCAAGTTTTCCATGGCTGGACCGGCCAGACGACAGTTTTGCTCGACAATGCAATTCAAGCACAGATCTACTAGCGAAGCGCGTGTCCTTCGTGTCTCTGTCAGACGCTGCTCCCGAGGTCAAACACTTGAGGGGAATCTTAATGTGACATGCGCTCTCTTGGCTGCCGTATCAGAATAAAACATAGAAGCGTAGCTAGACCTGGTCCGAGCGACAGTCGCGAGCTAGCGTGAGAGTTTCAATGAAAGCGCTCGTAGGAGAATGCGCGTTGAAGACGTGGAACGATACTTGAAAGCAGCGAGATTCAGCTGGGGGCATTCACATGGTATATAGAGCATTGCATCATGCACACGGGCTTCTTCTGATGTGTTGACTCAACCTGACTGACGCCGTTCGTCAGCAATCAGATGGTACACGCAAATGTATCCGTAGACGTAATGAGGCGAACCCACGAGACTGGTCTCGTCCGTGGCTCTTGGTCGTCAGACTCGTTACTGAACTTGAGATGCCAAAAGTACCGTTAGCCTGTGATACAGTCAACTGCACGGTGATAGCTCTGTGGTTATTGCCACCCCCGAGGTGAAACTCCATGTGCTGGCGATGACGAACGTTGAGACTTGGCTGACAGGTATCAAATACAAATTCATCGAGCCAGGCGCATAGAACGATACACGACTTGTTCAAGGCGTAACAGTTTGCGCTTGGCACCTGCGTAAAAGATTACCTCGAGCGCTTATAATAACTGTCCGTGGAAGCTGGTGTTGTTGAAGAAGACCAGGTTTTGCTCAGGATCATGTCCAAGGTGCCTGAAGACGCCGTGCGACCCAACATGAGGCTTAAGGAGGCAACGACACTAGATGACCTCCATTTCCTGACGGCGCAGGGGGAAGGTCTGGCACATCTGGACGAGGCACTGCAAAAGAAGAGTTTGGTCGGATCACTCTCACTATCGCGGGTAATGACTCCTGTGCGACCAAAGTGCATTTGAATTCCAACTTGTTTGCGGAGCTAGGATCGAAAGATGGGTTTCGTAGCTTGTCATTCCGCTGATGCAAGAGTGACCATTCGGCTGCCTTTACGTGAGATCATCGCCCGACCGCGTTGGGCCAAACACAATCTCCAGTCGTCTGCCAGGCGTGCGCTCTTTCCTCATCTTCTCAAGCCAGCCATGCACAAACTGTCGTTCTGATGACGTCCCAGATGACCCCAGTTCATCGCGTTTTGTTGAGTCCCAATCGCTATAAGGTACACTGACGAAGCGGATCCTTGAGACTGTCCGCCAGACAAGGTTCCAATCCTGATCTGCGAGCATCTGAAGCAGCTTGAAGTCTGGACTTTGAAGTGTGATGCAACGAAGGGCGAGAAAGTGCTTGCTGGTTGTGGACCAATGTGACAGCGCATCAGCCGACTTGCAAGAGGTCAGACCAATAGTTTCGAGTATTCTAGGCAAGGCTGTGTAGAACTGAGCCGGCAAGTCCGCCGCAATCGTGACATTTCGCAGCCCCGTCAAACGCTTGAGCATCTTGATGGCGTCGCGACTCGTTACGTTGCTTGTTGTTTCTAAGCCAATGTCCGAAAGCCATTGCAGGTTGACTTCACCCATCTCATCCTCTTCTTCGGGTACTAGATCTTGAAGTGCATGACTGCTAACGCGGTGGCCGTCCAAGCGAGACAGAAGTTTCTCCTTGAGATGCGGAGGTAGATGATGCATGCCAAAGCCCACGAGACGGTTGATGTTGCGTGCGATACAGTCAAGACACAGCGCTGACAACGGAGCGCATCGCTGTGATGCAGCTTCGTCTCGTTTCCTTTGGTCTGTCCGTTGAGCCCGGCTCGAGTCCAGCCAACTCTTGGGCGCGAGGTGCCCTTGAGACTTGGCCCGAACACGGGCGTCTGGGACTTGGTATTGAAGGCCAAGAAGCGGCACAAGGTCAGGATGAGCTGGTATAGAAGGGCCGCCGGCAGAGTGACCTAGCGATGTAGCAGCTGACCCAAGTGGACGGTGAGGTCTCGCTTCGAGTCTCAATTGATGTAATTTTTCATTGACGGAGAGAGTAGATTTTGCATTGGCAGAAGAAGATGAAGCTTGAAATGGCCTGAAGCCTTGTGAGCGTTTCTTGCCCATACAGCCGGAAAGGTCAACGTTCAGCTGTGTGGTTGAGCTTCGAGGACACGCGCGTTCGCTTGTACCTGTACATTGTAGAAACCTGGAATCGCCGCAGATGCAAAGTTTTTGATCAGATGGCTTGTGCTACGTATCGCCTCGATCACCTCGTTTGAGAATATTGGGATACAAGATGAATGCTACAACTTAGATTGGCTGCGAACGCTTCTGATAGAACAAGATATAAGCAGCACGTCCGTCAATTTGATTCGAAGGCGCCACGCGCGAGTCGTCAAATAAGGTCCAGTCATTTGTCGGATCTGCACTGACCATGGCCGTATAGTGGCCTCCTTCCATGGATCCGCGATGATAGACGATGCCAAAGAGATCATAGACACAGCTTGTCTGCGGTCCGCCAAGATGACGCAAGTAGTCTGTCATGTCGAGCGCGTTGAGCGGGAATGAAATATCCACGTTGATCTTGTCACGCCAAGGACCTTTTGTTTCAAATCGCTTAAAGTGAATGAGCAGGACATCTGGTAACTTGGAAATAGCCAGTCGCTTGGTAGCTTTGCGTAGCGCTTTGCATTTTGCACAGTGCCACGAATCGTCTCCTTCCATCGACTCACTCTTGACAAATTCATCGAGACAGTTGCGAAGTGAGAGACCTGGCTGCTTTGGAATGGGCAGCGATAAGCTGGTAAACGCATTGTATGTTGTCGACTGATGCCCACACGTCATGCATCTCAATCGACTCTGCAATTGTCCCTGGAAGAGGTCGACGATCACACTTTGGTTGCGATGAAGATAGCGAGACCATTCAATGGTCGAGACTTTGAGATCTGGCATGCGCTCCTTGACCTCTTCTTCCGCCTCGGTGAGTTCGCGCAGATTAGCGCGTTGCGCATGCGCATTGAGATCTTCGTGCAAACCATCGAGCAGGAAGACCATCAGTTCTTGTGCATCTTCCTGATTGTTGCTCGCAAACTCTGGTCGAATCTTGCCGATCTGAGCGCGAAGATTGACAGGCACCACGACGGTGTTGTCGTCGGACGCCAGATCCCGAAGCAATTCGGCAAAGCGACGCGCGATCTCACCTTTGTATCCAAGCGGGTTGTTGAGATTGACATTTTCCTTGTAGCGTCCACTTGTAAAGTACCGAGCAAGAGGGAAGCATGCGCTGAGACATTGCAGCACAGCATTCATAAAGCAACTGTTGCCTAGATTTTTGAGCCCAGTCTTGCCGATCGTCACTTGGCCCATGCGACTAATCTGACCGCCCATCGAAGGCTGTCGAGCGAACGAAGGCAGTGGTCGACTTGCTGCACCTTGCGGCGGTCGTCTGACGTTGGTTTCCGTCAGATACGGCGAAGGCGCCTTCACTTGCGGCATACGCACAGACAAAGGTGCTGTTTGCGCAGGAATTTGAGGCAACGCACCAAGTCGTAGTTTGGAAAGTGACTCGACAGGACTATTCATGGGCTGTGTGCTGCGCCGATCCGTGTACTTGGCGATATACTCATGTACCGATCGCGCATAGGGCAAGTCACCATGCCTTGGCGGTCCAATGACGCTCGTCACACGACGGCGTTCCTTTTCAGACTGTTGGGGCGATGTTGGCGCAGAAGCCAGAACGGCACCGGCTGCGCTATGTCTTGAGGGTGATTCATCGTCTTCCTCGTCTGGCATGGTGACAACGGCGCCGCCTGCGCGGATCCAGGCCCTGAGTCCGCCCACGAGCAGCATAGGCGGTCTTGCAAGCGGTTTGCGCCAGCCACTCTTCTCCCAGAGAGCAGTATACATATTTTTGAGCACCTTGTGTGTATAGAGATCATCGTTGCTAGGGTCATCCAGCATGACGCTCTTGTCGTCATAAAAGATGATGAGATTATACTCGTGCCGCATTTCGAACATTTTCAACTCCTCTTCAGGTGTTACAGCGAACGAGTCTTCGAGATCCTGACAGTGAACATTATCGCGACAGACGAGTGGATCGATACAGGCGACCGATGGCATGTCAATGTGTTGCCGTTCAAAATCAGGTCTGGGCCGGATGTCGAGGAAGAGTACACGGCTCTCCATGTTTTCGCGGAGATAGCGAATGAGTTGAGCGGCATCGACGTTGTTGGTCTTGGCAAGCGCCACTGCACCTGTTGTCGGGTATGGCGTTGAAGCCTGCGAGCTGCCACTTTGGCGCGTCGTGCTGCGCTGGCTTGACGCGATGGAGGATCTATCTGAAGCCTGCTCCGCCATCTGTCGCTTGAGCTTCACCATAAGCGCGCCATAGGCATCAATCTGACTGGACAGCACGCCTCTGAATTCAGCCAACTCACGTCGCCCTTCAGGCATCGTGGCTTTCCATTGTGCATAGCGTCGGTGTCGCGGTATCTTCTCGCTCATCAAATCATAGGTACGCGCATAGAATAGGAAAGCATCTTCGAGCTGGCTTTGCTCTTCGCATTGTTGCGCATTGCGGTAGAGCTTCTTGGCGGTGGCGAGCCAGAAGTCAATCGGTCGCGCATCAATATCAGCGTCGACCTGGCCGCGTTGCTTGAGGGCTTCGAATTTGGCGTCGCGCATGAAGAGGGAATGCCTAGCGTTGTCCAGTGGTTAGCAATCAAGCCATGAGTTGATGTCGCTCTTGACACTTGGCGTTTTGTTGTTTCTTCTTTGTTCACTTGTATAGGTTCCCTGGTTGCTCGTCGTCATCTGCGACCATCAACCGCAACCACGTACGCCACGAGGCCATCTCTTATTGCTCTAGATACAAGCGCAAGTCATGTCCTGGTTCGGTAGCAACCCGCTAGATGAGCTGGTGGAAAAGGCCACTTCTCCAGACTTGCCTGTCGGTTCAGAAGACCTTGCGCTCAATCTAGACATATGCGACAAGATTCGCAGCAAGGCCGTACCTGCCAAGGACGCCATGCGATCACTCAAGAAGCGCGTAGGGCATAAGAATCCAAATGTTCAACTTTTGGCTTTAACGGTAGGCTTCGTGCTTCCACGCCTGCGTAGCATACGAACACGCGCTGACAATAGCTGACGGACCTGTGTGTCAAGAATGGCGGGTCACACTTTCTGGTGGAGATTGCATCGCGTGAGTTTGTCGACAACCTGGTCTCTATTCTGAATGCCTACGCCTCACTCAACTATCAAGTTAAAGGCCGACTCTTGGAGCTGATTCAGACATGGGCGCTTGCCTTTGAGAGCCGCGCAGAGCTCAGCTACATGACAACCGCCTACCAGCAACTCAAACGCGAAGGTTTCACCTTCCCGCCTGAAGAACGCCTAGCGTCTTCGTTTGTCGATACAGCGGCGCCGCCAGACTGGTCTGACTCGGAAGTCTGCATGCGCTGTCGGACGGCTTTTACATTTACAAACAGAAAGCATCATTGCCGGAGTTGTGGCAATGCTGTGTGTGGCCAGTGTTCGACGCAGACGATGCCGTTGCCACAATTGGGCATCACGACGCCTGTGCGGGTCTGTGATGGATGTCATTCGAAGAAGCAACAAGGCGTGCTGAGACAGCCCTCTGTAGCAGTTGCTTCACCTGTGAAGCCGCACCGCCCCTCTCAATCTCGACAGGTAGACGACACGGAAGACTTGGACTTGAAGCGCGCCTTGGAAATGTCGCTTGCAGAAAGTAAGAAGCATGAGCAGAAAGCGGCACCCGCGCCAAAGCCGGTCGCCCAGGCGGCACGACACGATAACGATGAGGAGGACGCGGATCTCAAGGCTGCTATTGAAGCGAGTCTCCGAGAGTCACAAGCGGCAGAGGCGACGCGTGTGCCAGCTCGATCAAGTGGCTATACATTGCCGACGCTCAGTCATACAGAGCTGCCGGTAATCTCTGCAGCGCAACCTGTGGCGCCGACACAACAATCTTTCGCGCCTCAAAGCGGGCCATTGCCCATCAATCCGCATGAGCTTCAACCGAACGAGGCTGAAAACATCAATTTGTTCGCCACCTTGGTCGAACGTCTTAAATCGTCTGATACGCGCAGCGGCATTCTACGTGATGCACAAATCCAGGAGCTGTACGAGGGTATCGGCTCCCTGCGTGCCAAGTTATCACGCTCGCTCGGTGATGCCGTCGGCAAGTATGAGTCCCTCGTCGAGACACATTCGAAACTCGCCACTGTGCAGAAATACTATGATCGTCTGCTTGAGGCGCGTTTGGCGAGCACGTATAGTAGTCGCGGCAGCTACGGCGGGTATGAAGCGCATGACCAGGCGCAGGGTGGGTATTATGGTCAGCAACAGGAATACTATGCGCAATCTGCGCCGCCGCAGGCTGTCGTCCATGAGCAACATGTTCAGCAGCAAGGATACTATGAAAGTGCGCCGCAGCAGCAGGTGAGTCATCAAACACACGATGTCAAGCGTGAGCCAAGGAAGGAAGAAGTCTCGTTGATTGATCTGTAAAAGACATCAGGCTATGGGTATGGTTTACAGGTACAAGTTGTCAGGCAAGCTAGAAATATGCTTAGAGCTTGAGTGAGATGTTCTTCTCTTGGAAGTAGTTGAGCGTGACGAGCCAGAGACGCTCGGCATTCGCAGGCGAGGCATCCTTTGTCTTTTTGCCCAGCTGTCCAATCGGCACAAAGTACTCACCCGAGAGGTGCTTCTTGGCAACTTCAGGGGCAGTTCCGAGGTAGACTTGCGTCAGGGCTCCTTCGGTCGGCTTGAGCAAAACACCCAGAATATCCGTCATGAGCTTCAGAAGGCCCTTCATGGCCAAATTTCCAACTCTGCCATACTTGTCGCCAAAGCTCTGTGTCATGTTTGTGGCAACGATTCCCGGGTGGCAAGCGTTCGAGAGGATATTGGGATATTCCTTTGCAAGTTGCATGGCAAACAGGAGGTTGGCAAACTTGCTCTGGTTGTAGCGCACGAGACCCCCTGTATCGGGTTGGTTGAGCTCGGCGACTGATGAAAAGGACTGGTCGGAGACCTTGAAGCGCTCGTACAAAGTCGACGAGGTCATGACAATGCGCGGTTCTGCGGCCTTTTGCAACCTCGGCAAGAGCAAGTGCGTCAAGAGGAATGGTGCAAAGTGGTTCGTCTTGATGGTCGCTTCAAGTCCATCTGCATCCACCTTTGCCTCCTCGGGTCCACTGATACCGGCGTTGTTGAACAGCACATCCAGCCTCTCCTCCTTGTTGCTGAATTCTTGTGCAGCCGATCGCGCACTCGCAAAGTCCATGAGGTCTAGCTTCAACCAAATGACTTGGCCCTTCAGCTTCATGGCGTTGATTTTGGCAATGGCTTCGTTGGCCTTGGCTTCACTGCGGGCACCCATGTAGACCTTGGCGCCGGCACGGACGAGGTAGACGGTGGTCATAAAGCCGATACCAGCATTGCCGCCTGTCACGATGACGACCTTGCCGGTGAGGTCTGGCACGGTGCTGGCTGAGTACTTTGTGCCGTAAATGAGTGGGTAGAGAAGGCCTGGCATGATTAAGTTATGCTTTGAGATAAGGTTTGGTGTTTTGTGCGACTCAAGCTGTTTAAGTAGTTGTTGGAGGTCTGTGCTAGAGTGTTCTGTAGATGGCTGGGATTTGTCAGGCAGCGAACTCTCGATTCCCAGGTAACCAGGTAAGCCCGAGAGACAATCCCGAATCCCGCCCGCGCGAGGTGGGTCGAGCCGGCCACTCGAGTTCGAACTTCGGAGTATTGCTTCCCGACAAGAGGCTCGCTACTGTAGATCTTGAATCGTGGCTGAAAAGCACCGACAAGGCTAGCAGATGAAGCTTGATCGCTGAGCACATATCCACTTGAATGCACTGATAGGCAAAAGTCATACGGGTATTGATATTACGGTATAAGGATGGGCGCAGCGGCTACAGTATTATTCTGATCTAAAGTTTCAACGCAATCTTCTTGTCCTCAAAGTACGCCTTCGTCACCTGCCAGAGTTTTTGTGCATTCTGTCCATTGGCAATTGCAGATTTGGGAGTCCGCTGGGCAATAGGCTCAAAGTATTCGCCCGAGATGTGCTGCCTGGCTACCTCCGGTGCTGTGCCGAGATAGAGCTGCGTCAAGGCGCCCTCAGGTGGGTTCAAAAGCATACCCAACAGATCGCAAAAGAGGAAGAGCGTGCCCTTCATGAGATAATGACCGAGACGACCACCAAATCTCGAACCGACTTCCTGAGTCAAGTCCGTGGCAACAACGCCCGGGTGACAGGCGTTGGTGAGGATGTTGGGATGTTCCTTGGCGAGCTGCATGGCAAACAGCAGGTTGGCTAGCTTACTCTGGTTGTAACGCGTCAAGGCGCCGGTGCCTGGGAGGTTGAGTGCCTCAACGGAGGAAAGCATGTCTGGCGTCGCCTTGGTTTGCTTGTAGAGCCCCGAGGTTGTCAGCACGATGCGAGGCTCGGCAGCCTTCTGCAGCTTGGGCAACAAAAGATGCGTAAAGAGGAAAGGTGCAAAGTGATTCGTCTTGATCGTTGCTTCAAGTCCATCTGCATCGACTGTGGCCTTGGGTGGACCAGAAATGCCTGCATTGTTGAAGAGCACATCAAGTCTCTCTTCTTTGCTGCTAAATTCTTGTGCAGCCGAACGTGCACTTGTAAAGTTCATGAGGTCCAGCTTGAGCCAGATGACCTGCCCTTTGAAGTTCATTGCATTGATTTGGACGATGGCTCCTTTAGCCTTGGCCTCGCTGCGGGCACCCATGTAGACCTTGGCACCAGCGCGCACCAGGGCGATTGTGGTTTGAAAGCCGATACCAGCATTGCCGCCTGTGACGATGACGACCTTGCCGCTCATGTCGGGCATATCCTTGGACTTGTACTTGTTGCCATAGATGAGTGGATATAGAAGACCTGGCATCTTGATGAGGTTGTAGATTGAATCGAGGTGTTTATAGATAGAAGGACGTGTGCCGCGGTCGCTCCTTAAGTAATGTACTCAAGGAGAATTTGATTTGTCAGGCATGTTTGCGTTCGTGTAGATCGGCAAGTATTTGTCAAAATTGCCGATGCTGATTAATCAAGCCCGACTTCCGCCGCGAGATAATCCCGCACCAGCAGGTCGAGGTCCAGCACAGCTGTGGCGCACTTACATTATCGATAATCACGCCATTGAGTCATTGAAGCTTTGGATGTAGCTAGATTGGAAAGCAACCATGAGTGTTCAAGCTCATCCGAATAGCATGCTTCTGACAATGTCGACTATGAACGTAAGCGACGATCGAGAATACGTACCTGTAAGTGAAGTCTATAATTCAATCAAAGTTCAAGCGCAATGTTCTTCTCCTTGAAGTACGCCTTGGTCGTCTGGCAAAGTCGCTGTGCGCTTTCGTCGTTCGCCACGGAAGCCTTTCTGTTCAGCTGTGCGATCGGCGCAAAATACTCGCCGGAGATGTGCTTCTTGGCAACCTCGGGTGCAGTGCCCAGGTAGAGTTGCGTCAAGGCACCTTCAGGCGGGCTCAAAATCATGCCAAGCACGTTGGCGAGAAGGTAGAAGAGCGCCTTGGCAACGTAGTGAGCCACGATGCCAAATTGAGAACCAGCGTTTTGTGTCATGTCTGTTGCCACGAGACCAGGGTGACAAGCATTCACGAGCATATTGGGCTGCTCTTTGGCAAGCTGCATGGCAAATAGAAGATTGGCAAGCTTACTCTGATTATAGCGCGCCATGCCGCCAGTCACGCCCTCTGTGCCGGAGAGATTGAGTTTCTCGACAGTCGACAGGTGGTCCGGGGTCGTCTTACACTGTTTGTAGAGGGTAGAAGATGTCATAACGATACGTGGTTCGGCGGCCTTTTGCAACTTTGGCAGAAGCAAGTGGGTGAAGAGGAAGGGTGCAAAGTGATTCGTCTTGATGGTTGACTCGAGACCATCGGCGTCCACAGTGTGCTCACTTGGTCCACTGATACCTGCAGAGTTGAAGAGCACATCCAGCACCTTCTCCTTCTTGCTGAACTCCTCGGCAGCTGCACGCGTGCTGGCAAAGCTCATGAGGTCTAGCTTAAGCCAGATGACGCTACCCTTCAGATTCATCGCATTGATCTGGGCAATGGCCTCTTTTGCCTTGGACTCAGTACGTGCGCCCATGTACACTTTGGCTCCAGCACGGACGAGAGCAATCGTTGTCTGAAAGCCGATTCCGGTGTTGGCACCTGTCACAATGATGGTCTTGCCAGACAAGTCGGGTACATCATTGGCATTGTACTTTGTACCGTAGATCAGAGGGTATAGGAGCCCGGGCATTCTGGCTGATGGAGGACGTCGATTGTCGATGAGTTGTAGGTAGCTTGTGAAACCGAATGTCTTGTGTTTGCTGAAGAATGAAACTGTCAAGCACGTCAGTGGACCCCGCGTCGGGAATTATTAATCCAATGGCTTCAGATGGGATGAAAGAATGGAATCCATGGAAGCGAGGAGCAACTTGGGTCGATTACAGTGCCAGCTTGATATCTCTCTGCTCAAAATATAGCCTGGTAGTCTGCCAAAGTTTCTGTGCATTCTCTATTGTTGCAATCTCTGCTTTCGACTCATGTCGAGCGATGGGCACAAAATACTCGCCCGAGACCTGCCGCTGGGCAACCTCGTCTGACGTGCCCAGATAGACTTGAGTCAATGAGCCTTCTGCCGGGAGAAGAATGACGCCCAGGATGTTGCCAAAGAAGAGTATCAATCCCTTCATCAGCATCATCCCAAGTAATCCTCCGTAGCGCATTCCAACAGCTTGCAACATGTCTGTCGCAACGAAGCCAGGACGACAAACATTTGCGAGGATGCTGGGCCACTCTTTGGAGGCTTGTACTGCAAACAAAACATTGGACAGCTTGCTTTGGCTATAGCGTTGACCAGTCCTGGTGCCAACCTGATTAACCTCGGCGACCGAAGAAAAAGAGGCAGGGTTGGCCTTGAAGTACTTGTAGTACATTGACGCCGTCAGCACAATTCGCGGATCAGCCGAGTTTTTGTAACTTTGACAAGAGCAAATGTGTAAAGAGGAATGGCCCGTAGTGGTTTGTCTTGATGGTCGACTCGAAGCCATCAACATCGACAGTCGCTTTGTTCGGCCCAGTCATGCCAGCGTTGAGGAACAGGACGTCAAGATGCCGTTCTTTGGCACTAAACTCGAGAGCTGCCGCTGAAATCCCCTCAAAATCCGTCATGTTGACCCGAAGCCAGATGACTTGGCCAGGTAGATGCATCTTCTTAATCTGCGCTAAAGCAGCTTTGACCTTGGTATCACTGCGAGCAGCCATGTACACTTTGGCACCAGCACGCACAAGATGAATGATTGTGTGCCCCAAGCCTGAGCTGCCGCCGGTCACAATCATGACCTTGCCATTGAGATCTGAAATGACAAAGGACTGAGAACCGTAGATGACGGGATGCAAGAGACCAGGCATCGTAGTAGCTCAAGTGAAGCGGCGCAGAGAAGGTCAACCAGACCAACGACAGGCTCCATGAATCTTGAAACAAGCTGAGGAGACCCAAATTTGGGGTTCGACATGTCGTGTTTGATATCATAGGGTCGCCCAGGAGGATGCAGCTTCGCAGTACACGCAGACCGTGCGCCTGGGCGACAAACAAAAAGACGTTTACAGGAATGAACCACAGCCATGATCTCAATACAGGCTCGAGGAACTATGGGCCTCTCTTGTCGACTGCTGAAAAACAATGAAGACCTTGTCAAGCGCAAGCTCTTTTGCTGCAGCAGATAAATTTTTCAGCCACAAGTGCATGCTTCTGGTATACTGCTCGGCTGACAAAGAAATAGCTTGCTAGAAGGCTACCTCGCTCGATAGGCCAATAGCCCAATGTAACATCAGCATGTTGTAGGCGTTCCGCAAGATCATGACCAAGTGGGTTGCTGTGGAAAGTTTGGTGGACTGTGCATGAGAAGTTGGTGGGACGCCGGCAGGGCCCCACTTGATTGAGCATGTTTGATTGTAAGGGAACCGGCCTGAAAATCTTGACTAGCTATAGGCGCAAAGAACATGGCCCTATCTACTTGAGCTTCAAATCTTTCCTGACCATCTCTCTACAAATCGGATGCAATCCCTGCTGCACCTCTGCGAACGTCTCGCGTGCCAGCTTGCCATCTGCCTTGTCAAGTGCCCTAAACAATGGCCTAACAAACTTCATGCGACCAACCGTATGCAAGAACGCTGCAGCTGAGGCGTACAGTGCTTTTTGCTTGCAAGTGAGTGCGAGCAGATAGAATCGAAATGCGACCTCGGCATTGCGCGTCTCCGTAAAGCCATAAATCTCGCCGAGCGAGGCGGCGAGGTCGGCATCACGGAAATGCGAAGACTCGAGCGTTTCGAGGAAGACAACGCGTTGCCCGGCGTTGAGGTCCTTGACATCGTCTGCCGTGAATCCGGCAGCTTTGCCATCTTTGTGTTTGCCCTGGCTGTTGATCCAGCGTTTGGCAAGTTTATAGCAGGGCAAGGCGAGCGAGTCGTCAAAGCTTGGCTTGGGTGGCAAGCCAGGGCGGTAAAACTTGGTGTCCCAGTCAACCTTGTCGAGCTTGCCAATCTGCGTCGAATCGTTGTTGAAGTAATCGTAGAGACTCTGCTTGAATTGGAAGGACGTGATGCTCCTGCCGGCGAAGTGCTCAAAGTACCATCGTGTGTAGGCAGCAAAGGGTTCTTCACCAAGAAGGCTCTCAAGAAAGTACAAGAGGTTGAATCCCTTTTCGTAGGGAATGCTTGAAAAGGCATCGTCCGGATCGACGCCATCGAGGTTGGGAATGAGCTTTGTGAACTCGTGCTGCTCACCATAGCCAGCAACCGAGTCTTCGAGCGCCTTCCAGCCAATGATGGCACTAAACTCAGCCGCTGCGCGACCATGCAGCTTGCCAATGATTTTGCGTTCAAGAAACACTGTCCAGCCTTCGTTGCACCAAAAGTGAGACCAGCCGGCACAGGTGACTGAATTGCCAGACCACGAGTGGGCGAGCTCATGTGCAATGACATCGAGGTTTGAGCCATCCCCAGCGAGAATCGTCGGGGTCGCAAACGTCAACGCTGCATTCTCCATGCCACCATAGGGGAACGAAGCTGGTAGGACGAGCACATTGTAGACGTGCCAGCCATAGGGTGGCAAGATGGATTCGGCCGCTTCAATGAATTTCTCTACAACCGGCAACATCTCGCGTTGAGCATCATAGATGTACTTGGGCTCCGTGTAGAGGACTGAACGGGGTCCAATCTGTGCCGAGGCAAGGTCACCTGAAGCAATCGCGGCGAGGTAGGTCGGGATCGGCACAGGCTGTTCAAAGTCGTATCGAAGCGTACCGTCCGTGAATGTACTTGCACCCTGAAACAGCCCCGTGGCAACGACGGGATACGGCGAGCGTAGCGAAAATGAAAATGTAGCCTTGACGAGTGGTGTGTCTTGACACGGGTACATGGAACGCGCATGAATCGCTTGGCATTGGGAAAAGAGGTAAGGCTTCTCGCCTGCCGTTTGAGCTGGCTCGAGCCATTGCAGAGCGGTGCACTTGTCTGTGGTTTCGTAGCTAATGGTGACCTTGACCTGGTCATCTTGCTGCACTTTTGATGGCAGTGAAATCGAGAGCGGCGCGCCGAGGGGTTCCTTGCGCGCAGCGATAGCATACTTTACTTCTTGACCATCAATTGACACGCCTTTGATATTGAGAAACGAGGTATCTAGAATGATATGTGCAGCAGAGGCGTCCAAGCATGTCAGCGTGTGCTCGCAGGTTCCAGCTAGAATCTTGGCAGCAAAGTCGAGCGTGACATTGAGCTTAGTATGAGTGGTCACGAATGCATTATAGTTCGCGTTAGACGAAGCGTCCTTTCGTTCTCCCATAATGCTAGTAGCGATACAGTGGTGGGTGGGTTTTGACAAATTTGTTACAGCTGCAGAGTTGAGAGTCTTGAGCTTCGAGTCGCGAGCAACGTTAGCGCTACATTCGCAACGCGTACGTAGCCTGCAAGCAATGATAAGAGAACAGCGGGTTTCACATCAGCATAGCCGTCTTCGTACTTGAAGACAATGATGATCAAGTCTTCCGTTAAGTCTCAAAAGCATTATCAAAGCAGTGTGATTCAGTAATACAGAAGTGAGCTGCCTGCGCTCATCTTGCGCTAGTGTCTATCGTACAGTTCGTAGTCATCATAGTCATCATCAACCTTCACATCCTCGCCAGATTACGTTCTTGGCAAGAATCATAGCGATCCAATCCACCTGCATCCTCAATCTCCTCATACTCGGCAAGCTGTTTTGCAAAAGAGCGTTGATAGCTGCCATCCGGCTGCGTTCTGAGACCTGGCCGTGTCGCCGCCGACTTGACGGATTGATCATTGACAAAGATCGCCTTGATGGCCCTCGAGAACTTCTTTCGCTTTGACTCTTGGCGCGCGAGCTGACCGCCGGCATCCGACCCTGTTCGGCCGCGCATGGCGCCTGGCTGACTTGCACGATTCATCTCGTCGCGCCGACTGCAGGTGTCGTCGAGCGTATGTTGTAAGGCGGCATCAGCCTGTTCGCGCTGTTGCTCTTGCTGAAGTCCACGCTGGAAACTCTCATGAATCATGGCCTTGTGCGCAAATGAGAGGTCTGGCACGAGGGGTGTGAATGTAGGATTGCCATCCCCAAGCGCTTCATCGCCGTCGAAAGGCGCTTGATGGCTGATGGACATGGATCTTCGCTTGCCTTGGAGCTTGCAAGGCTCGCCGTCAAAGGTCATTTTGTAAATATAGGCGCTCTGACGTCGGCCTGATGGATGTCTTGCGGCCTTGTCCCGTAGCCCTTCTGAAGTTTGATTTCAATGGCACGGACTTTTGTCTTGCGTTGACGGGTAGCAAGTAGTAACAGGAGGATTAATCAATCGGGCTGCTGTACTGTAGTTGTAGTTGTTGGCCAAGGTTGCCGCAGCTTGACTATATGTAGCTCTGTAGCTCCTGCTCCAGCTTTGGCACTCTGCGCGCCATGACTCGTGCGTGCTCCTGCTTCGATGAATGCTGGCTGGCCTCAGTCTCGATCAAATCTAATTGAATACGCAATTTCTATTGGCTGGCTGCGACTTGACCGTTGGAATGACGCAAAATCAGACCTCGGGAAGATCATGCTGCAGCTGTCAAATAAAGAGAAGAGCCGACAACGAAGAGAATAGACTCTTGAGAAGTAACATGTTGAAGTTGAAAGAGGTGTTTGCAGATGTATCAAAGATTCAGCAGAGTCACTGAGCTACAATTCCCGAAAAGATTGAATTCGCATTTGTGACTGCTTGTATCATGCCATCTGATCTGATTACCTCAGCACTCACCTCACATGTTACCAGCTGTCGTGTAGCACTGTATAGAATCCTGTATTATGCAATGATCTAGTCTAGAAAAGCTGATTCAGAAAAGCTGATTCATAGGGAGCTGCTGCTTGTTCAATGCTTGCTCGGCCCGTGCGGGTAATTTCTTCTTGGGCTTGCGAAATTGCCGCACGCGCGAGGGTTTGTGCTGTCCAAGTGATACGGTCGACGACATGCAGGCGAACGCTTTAGCATTATCTAACACAACCAAACCCATATACACAACCTACCCTTCATCCTTCGGAGCTCATTCCTAGACAAGGCCCTGGACACCAACTGCTGAGATCATCTGTGTATAGCAAGGAAATCCTCTAACTGGTCCTCAAACGACGACAGAAGGTCAAGACGCTCCGCGACAAGTCTAGCGACGTAAGCAAGTCAATCTACAACAACCGGCGCATCACATGGACGCAGCAGAGGCGGCGGCCCTTCACGCGCGATCAGTCAAGCAATCTAATGCTACCCAGACTGACGCCGCGCCGCAACACACTCATCCATCACCGCCGTTTCCACACCCGAAAGAGGATGATGACGTGCCGACCATTTGGTCGTCTGCGCAAGTCCTCGTCAACTTGCTTCTTTGCCCACTTTGTTCGCAACCTCTCGACCCGGCGCGCTCGTTACCGTGTGGTCGTTCGGTCTGCGATGCCTGCTGGGCTGCGTGTCCATTGGATGGCGCCATGAGAAGGTGTCCGTTTAGCTGTGGCAAGGCGCGACATTGGTCTGGCATCGCCCACGATGTGACGCTGCAAAAAGTCTGGGCGCTGATCCGGGCCTTTCAGCAACAACATCAACCAGGTGCCGCGGTCGGCAGTGAAGATGATGATGAAAAGGAAGCACAAGGCAATTGGTCAGCACGCTTTCTCACCCTTCTGAGTCAAGCCCTTGCCGGCCAGCTCGAGCGGAAACAAGACTACCTCCTCGATCAATCACCACAGCGCACGCATGATACCGAATTCGACCTCATGACGCTCGGCGACTGGCCTGAACCTCAGGACATGGATACCTCGCCTTTGCTCCCTTCCGTCCTCGCCGAACTCGATTGCCAGATTTGCTGTGCACCTTTGTTTGACCCGCTGACGACACCGTGCGGCCATACATTCTGCCGAAGCTGTCTCTTGCGCTCGGCCGATCATTCTCCACAATGTCCCATGTGCAGAGCCACCATCCCACCACCCTTTGCAAACCTCTATCATGCACCTTGCTCAGCTGTCCTCGCCTCGTTCTTTCTCAACTTTTGGCGACCGCTTTGGCGGGAACGGCAACGCACCATTCAGGAAGAGCAAGATCTTACTGAACTTTTCGGAACGGCCGATGCGAGCCGTTTAGGACCTGGTATCACGTTGCCTGTGTTTGTGTGCACATTGGCGTTTCCTTATATGCCAACTTTTTTGCACATCTTTGAACCACGCTACAAGCTCATGATTCGACGTTGTGTCGAAAGTGGTGATGGTCGATTTGGCATCGTGTTGCCCAAGATGCCGACGGCACAGCATTCTGCTGGCGAGGCACAAGGGTGTCCGTCCTCGACGTATGGCACCGTCTTGCGTATAAACAGTGTCCAATACCTGGAAGATGGTCGGTCCCTGTTGGAAACAACAGGCGAGGATCGCTTTAGAATGGAGCGATGGGGTACCAGGGATGGCTATATGGTGGGTCGCATTGAGTTATTGCCGGATGATGGCACAGATGGCGATTCAGAAGCAGAAGAAACGAGCAGTCTCTTTGCAGCTTCGGATCTTGGATTTACGCTCTCTCCGCAGGATGAGCAGCTGGACATTGCCGGCCTGTTGCAAGAAGCGACGCATTTCATTGCAAAGCTCAGGCAAGGTTCTGCGCCTTGGGTCTTGCAGCATCTTGAAATCACGCATGGTGAGATTCCCGCTGACCCAAGCGTGTTTGCCTTTTGGGTAGCGAGTTTGATTCCTGTTCATGAAGAGGAAAAGTATCTCTTGCTCAAGGCACGCGGTGTTCGGACACGGTTGCGGATCGTCTTGCATTGGGTGCGGAAATTGCAGACGCAGTTGTGGTTCCATGGCAGCTGCGCCGTCATGTAAGGGCAGCCAGCGGTATATTTTTGATGTTGAGACGACGATAGTTTGGAAACGATGGTTCATGAAAAAAGAATGGCACAGGCTTCTCTATTAGCAATCTACACGCATACATAGGATAAGGAGATGCTAGAAGTCCGAGCTTTCAAGACTGGCTTTAGCCTTTAAGCACTCTTACGTTTAGCAAAAGCCGCACGCATGGCACCCATGCCAAATCGCCTCGCCATAATGCTTGCAATCAGCCAATAAGGCGCAAACGTATTCAAGGCCCAAATCATGGTAGCGAATGCGCCCTTCCAGATACGAGGCGGCGGCACGGGTCGCAAGACTTGGTCGACGACGGCGCGTGCATATTCTGGCCGCGGACATGTGCCTTTTGCTTGGGACGTATTGAGGCGCTTCTCAATCGTGTCACGGACAGGTGCATAGAGCGTGTCTGAGATGAGCTTGAATCTAGCTGAAGCATTTTGAACAATGTTGCTTTGGACACCGCCGGTGACGGCTGTGACGACTTGCACGCCGAGTGGTTCGACTTCAATGCGGAGACAGTCCGAGTACATGTGCAGTGCTGCCTTTGAGGCGTGATAGATGGCGCCCCAGGGGGTTGGGATGATACCGGCGACACTGCCTGTCGAGAGGATCGTGCCCTTGGCGGCAATAAGCATATGAATAAACGCCTTGTTCATGGCCATGACGGCGAACAAGTTTGTCTCCATGACATCCCTGCAGACATTCAAATCCAACTCAACAGCAGGGCCCGTATAGGAAATGCCTGCATTATTGACGAGCAGGTTCAAGCTGCCGGCTGTTGACTTGTGAACATAGGCGCGGCAGTTTTCGATACTCTCGGCATTGTTGACGTCGAGGGCGAGGAGCGTGATGGTCGGCGTGCTGGCGAGATTGGACATGCTTTCAACTTTGCGGGCTGTGGCATAGACATGGCAGCCACGTCGTGCGAATTCCAGGGCGAGGGATTCACCGATGCCGCCGTTGGAGCATCCGGTGATGAGAACGGTTTTCATTATGCTAGTCAAGTAGTGATCTTTGAGCAAGAAGAGCTTGAGAATACTTGGATTCTTCTTCGATAGGAGCTTGGCTTGGTTGCCGTGCCGGGGTTGCGGGGACAATAATAAAGTCGAACTCGAACCATGATTAGATAAGCATCAATCTTCCAGTTCATAGATGATAGAAGCTACTTGAATAGGTGGCCCTGATCAGGCTTTACCATGTCTTTTCCTTCTGATCCCATACAGCTATAAGATTCTATCATACCCTCACCTTGACTGTCCTGTCAGCTGTATTTTGATTGATGCGATCGATTGCGCCATTTCGAATTCAGTTTGACAAGAAAAAGTTCAACAAGGCGACAACTGCTGTACTTACTCTAGATCGACTTCCATCCACATCTTTGATCTTCGTGACTACTCAGGAATGCATCGTCCAGAGACAGCCGCAGAGCTCCAGGGTCCAACTTACTGCAACGGACAGACTCTCATCGAGCATGTCGCCTTCACCCTCAGCGACAAGCTCTACTCCTACGCTACCGAAGAACAAGACCTCGACCGCTCCGTGTCTGCTTGGTCAGCCGCCGGTCAGCAGAATGCAGCAGGCAAGCAAGTCTCCTTCAACCGAATGCAGGTGCGTTCTGGTGCCGCCAGCATGATTCTCGGCAACATCTTTTCGAATGCCCAGGCAAGCGGTGGACGTAAGCAAGCCTCGCCCTCGACCATTCTTGCCACGTCTTCTTCGCTTATTGCCATGAAGCCCGTACTAGACCAGCTATCGCTTCTCTACAGTGCTGCGACACCGCTCGTGGCGCATGTCTCATCGTTGGACCTGTCCCCCGTGACATCCAACCTCGTCTCAGACTACTCGCGCGCCCTAGCCCTCAGCCGTGAAGGTGGCTATGCCGTGCTGACCTCGACCTCGGCGCATGAAATCCAACACATGGCACTCTTGGCGACCATCTTGTCGTCCGAGTTGCCGACCGTCCACACCTACGACGGTTTGCGCGTGGCGCGTGAACAGACGCGTGTTGTTGATGTCATGGACCAGGCTACCTTACAGCGCACCTATCAACGCGTCTTGCAACAGTCAGAGGCGCTCAGCAGCAAAGACGAGCCTGGCGAGCGTGTCGAGAAAATTCTCAAGACGTTTAATGCCGAACTTGGCACCGAATACGGTCTCTTCGAGTACCATGGCGCTCAAGATGCCACCGCCGTCGCTGTTGTCTTTGGCTCACCTGAAGCTGCCGCAGCCAAGCATGTCGCCCTGCAACTCGCATCGAACGCCGAATCTAAAATTGGCGTTCTCAACGTGCGCGTCTACCGTCCCTTTAACGAAGAAGCCTTCCTTCGCCTCTTGCCGGCTACATGCACGCAGGTGGCCGTACTCGGCCAAGTCTACACGTCCGAGGATGTCTTTGACAGTGCCGTGACAAGTGTCCTTTATGGCGATGTGCTTTCGGCGCTGGCCATGTCGGCGCAGTGGGCTGCCAAGCGTCCTGTTGTCGTCGATGTCAAGTACACGCGCGAGATTGTCTGGCGGGCTGGCAACATGGCTGCTGTGCTCAAGCAGATTGCTGCCGGTAACCAGTCGATTGACGTCGCTGCGCTTGAGGATGTTCCTGGCTTTGGTATCGAGGCGGAACAGTTTGTTCAATGGGACCTTGATACGCAGTCGTCGACGGAGGCTGCCGAGAAGGTGGCTTGTATCTTGGCTACGGATGGCAAGAGCAATGTCAACTACCACAAGACGTTTGACAACTATGCCGAAGGTGGTCTTGTGCATCATGAGGTCAAGGTGTCGACCAAGTCGATCGAACCTGCGTTTGCTGTGGAAGCAGCCACGCTCGCTGTCGTGTCGAATGTGCAGATCCTCAAAGCCTACAACGTTGTTGAAACGTTGCAACCCAAGGCCACCTTGCTCCTCAAGCACGCTTTCAAGCCTGAAGAGTTTGAAAAGAAGCTGCCGGATGGTTTCAAGAAGGCTGCCGCAGACAAGACCTTGACGCTCAAGTTGCTCAACACGGCCGAGCTTGGCGAAGAGGTGGACGACACGGCTCTATTGCAACTCGCTGCCCTCAAGCTCTTCCGACCCTCGCTCTCAACAGATGCCCTCGTTGAACAGAGTGCTCCGATGCACGAGTCTCTCTCGCGCGATGCACTCAAGGCCCTTGCTGAGCAACTCGAAACAGCCATCACCACCTTTGAGCTCCCTGCTGAATGGGCCTCGTTTGAGGCTGCCACCACCTTGCCTGCCTTTGTCACAGCCAACAGCTTCAGCATCAACACGGAGCGTGAAGTGGCCTATCCAGAAACAGCCCAAGCAGGCTGGCAAACGGCTGCGCGCCAAATTGCTTTCAAGGAAGCCTATAGTTTCCAGTCGACGCTGCGACCTGATGTTGCTGAAAAGACGTGGCAGGTCAAGGTTCAGGCGAACCGTCGCTTAACGCCGACGACTTATGACCGCAACATCTTCCACATTGAGTTTGACATTACGGGCACCGATCTCAAGTATGATTTGGGAGAGTCACTTGGTGTCCATGGCCACAACGATCCCGAAGAGACGCGCAAGTTTATTGAGTGGTACGGCCTCGATGCTGAAGATCTCATCCAGGTGCCTTCGCGCGCTGATCCCGCCGTGTTTGAGACGCGCACGATTTACCAAGCTCTGCAGCAGAACCTCGACCTCTTTGGCCGTCCAGGCAAGAAGTTTTACGAGGAACTGTCCGTGTACGCTGAAGATGACAAGGACCGCAAGCTGTTGACCTCGCTCGGTACACCTGAAGGTGCTGTTGATTTCAAGCGTCGTGCTGAAGTTGAGACGGTCACGTATGCCGACTTGCTTGAGGAATTCGCCTCGGCGCGTCCACCCATTACGGAACTCGTCAAGCTCATTCCGCCCACGAAGCGTCGTGAGTACTCCATTTCGTCGTCGCAGAAAGTGCATCCAAACAGTGTGCATTTGCTCGTCGTCGTGGTCGACTGGAAGGATCAGCGTGATCGCGAACGATTTGGTCACTGCACGCGTTACCTCTCGCACCTCGAACTCGGTCAGCAGGTCACCGTCTCGCTCAAGCCATCTGTTATGAAATTGCCGCCGCGACCTGAGCAGCCGATCGTCATGGCTGGTCTTGGAACAGGTTTGGCGCCATTCAGGGCGTTTGTTGAGGAGCGTGCCTGGCAGAAGCAGCAAGGTATGGAGATCGGTGCCTGTATGCTTTACCTTGGCTCGCGTCACCAAAAGGAAGAATACCTTTACGGTGAAGAGTGGGAGGCGTACAAGGATGCTGGTATCATTACGACCTTGGGACAGGCCTTTTCGCGTGATCAACCGCAAAAGGTGTATATCCAAGATGTCATGCGCTCGACGTTGCCGGAGATTCAGACAGCATTGATGGCGCAGGAAGGATCCTTCTACTTGTGTGGACCGACCTGGCCGGTGCCGGATGTGCAGGAGGTGCTCGAGGAGGCGATTCGCACACAGGCGCAGCAGGATGGCACAAAGGTGGAGAGTGCCAAGGTCATTGAAGAGTGGAAGGAGGCTCGTCGATTCGTGCTTGAGGTGTATTAGACTGTGCTTAGACTACCTAAACATTAGACTGATTGTACGTAGATTTCTTGCTCTTTTTGTTCCATCTCGTTGGGTTAAAAGTGGCGCGACCTGCTCCCCGCAAAACGCAATTGCAAACACGCTCTTGCAAGTTGCAACATCAAAGCTTAAGAGCTTCATCAATCAGGCTCGACAAATCATGAACACGCTGCCGAAAGTACCAGACATTGCTCGTCTCTCGCCGCGTGTCATTCGCATCTTAGGTCAGAACGGGCCGAGCAAATTCGTTCTCCAGGGCACCAACACCTACCTGATTGGCACAGGACCCGAGCGTATCTTGCTCGACACGGGCGACCAATGCGATGCGTACCTACCCTTTCTCGCCAAAGTACTCGATCAAGAGAAGTGCACCATTACAAAAGTGCTATTAAGTCACTGGCATCATGATCATGTCGAAGGACTGCCAGGCGTTCGACAATTGCTCGACGAACGGAAAAAGGGCGGGACTCCATTGCAGGTGTGGAAGTTCCCTCATGAGGATGATGAAAGCGGATGGCTGGCACTGCAAGATCAGGATGAGATTCAAACGACCGGTGCAACTTTGCGAGCACTGCACACACCGGGTCATGCAACGGACCATCTCGCATTTCTACTGCTTGAAGAAGGGGCCGTCTTTACAGCTGACATGATTCTTGGAGGCTCAACGAGCGTGTTTGAAGATTTGGGCGCCTACATGGCCTCTCTTCGCAAACTCAAGGCGCTTGGCCCGAAAGCCGTTGGCAGACTCTACCCAGGCCATGGCCTCGAGATGGAAGATGGCCTCGCCAAAGTGGAAGAGTACATGGCGCATCGTCAGGCACGCGAAGATGAGATTGTGGCACTCCTGAGACATCGGGCACAGACTCAGCAGTTACACAAGGCTTCTTCCATGGATCTCGTGCGCGTCATTTATAAGGATGTCAATCCAGATCTTTACCCGGCAGCGGCACATGGCGTCGACTTGCATCTCAAAAAGTTGCAGCAAGACGGGCAAGTCGAAGAGATGGAAGAGGAGGATGCTGAGGGGGATGTTGTTTGGCGTCTAAAGCCGAATGCACGTATATAAGCTTATGTCGTCAACGGAATCCAAAAGTTATTACGCTTGCTACCCTGACGCCGTTCTTGCTTCTTGAAGATTTTGCCAGGCTGGATCGGGCCTGTACGCTCGAGAAGCCAATAGGCCATGCGGTCCGTCAGTTTGGATTCGAGCAGCGTGAAGCCCAAGCTGGCGAGCATATCGAGCAGTAGTGGCTCAGTCAGATACCGCGAGTTGGCAACGCAGGGCGCAGGGAGCACGAGAAACAGCCAGCGTTTTGTGGCAGTCGTCTCGGCCTCAGCAAGAGCTGACAGGGGCAGGAAAGCAGCAAGATGAGCAAGAAAGCGGCCACGATCCGGTAGCGGTACAAAATTGAGCACAAGCGAACAACTAATCCCATCAAAGACTTCTTCCGAGGAAGCAGGAAGGGGCCGTTGCAAAAAGTCTTGCTGCTGAATGGCTGCATTCTGCGCATTGAGATCTATCCGGGTCATGACAACTTGCTTTGGATATCGCGAAATGTAGTTCTCCGCACTCAAGCAACCAATCTCCAAGACCTTGATTGGCGGCTTGTCTTTGCCTGGCAGACATACTGGACAGCTTGGTGACTTGAGCCATGATAGCAAGACCTGACTCGTATCGCCGCCTCTTCTGGGGTCTTGACCATGGATACTCGATTGCTGATATGCCTCTAGCCCGCCAAGCGCTTCAAGTTCTGCCTCAAGCGCTGCTTTACGCGCTAGATCCTGCGATTGTATAGCAGATTGCAGGGCAGTTTGCAAGACATGAAACTTGCGAATGAGTGCAGGGCCCGTTAGGGGTCTTCTTCCTTCATGTGCGGCTTGTGTAATGGGTAGCTTGCGCTTGCTTGCGCTCTTGGGCATAACTTGCAGCTAGATTAAACGACCTCGAGCTCGGGAGCTTGGCTGTTCACGCCCGGGATAGTGTAGTTGTCAGATCTCGGAAAAGCCTATCGCGCCTTGATGAGCAGATGAGAGATTTTGCAGTCGGCAACCACCGAACAACAGCACCCTTGCGCTCTCAACTATACCTACCTGTACATTCAAGTTCCTTGCATCTAATCTATCAATTTATCTTGAATGGTCAATTCTGGAGAACAAGCTCCCGTGACGAGCATCTTCTCGCACATCGTCGCAGCTCCCGATGATCCCATCTTCAAGCTCACCGTGGCCTTCAACGCTGATCAGAACCCGCTCAAGATTGATCTCGGGGCGGGTGCCTATCGCGATGAGCAGTGCCGCTCATGGGTGCTCCCCAGTGTTCGCCAGGCCAAGGCCTTGATTGCTTCTGATCCCAATGACGACCACAACTATCCAAGCTTGAGCGGCCGGCCCGCTTTCCGCGCTCTTGCGGCACGCACCGTGCTTGGCATCGAGTCCAAGGCTATTACCGAGGCTCGCGTTGCCTCGTGTCAGACCATCTCTGGCACGGGTGCTAACCATCTGGCAGGTCTCTTTCTGCGCAAATTTAAGCCTAATGCTGCTCTCTACTTGCCGGACCCCACCTGGCTCAACCATCACGCGCTATTTGGCCATGTTGGCTACACGCCAAAAGCGTACCCGTACTGGGATGTCGACACGCGCGCACTCAATTTTGACGGACTCTTGAACAGTCTGCGCAATGCTCCTTCGGGATCCATCTTCTTGTTCCACGCATGCGCTCACAATCCGACCGGCACTGATCCTTCGAAAGCGCAATGGCAGGCCATTCTCGAGTTGATGCTCGAAAAAGAGCACGTTGTTCTCTTTGACAGTGCCTACCAAGGATTCGCCTCGGGTAATCTCGACCAAGACGCTTACGCAGTGCGTCTGTTTGTCGACGCTGGGCTAGAAGTGCTCATCTGCCAATCCTTCTCGAAGAATCTCGGCATCTATGGCGAGCGATGCGGCGCGCTTCACGTTGTTTGCGCTGATGCTGCCACAGCCAGCATCGTGACAACTCATCTCGCCGACTTGACACGCAGCGAAATCTCCTGCACCGCTGGGTTTGGCGCCAAGGTGGCCGAGCGCGTCATTGGCACTGAGGCACTCGCAGCACAATGGGAACTCGACTTGCTCACCATGTCGGGACGCATCAAGGCCATGCGGCAACGTCTTTATGCTGCCTTGCAAGCTTTGCAGACGCCTGGCACGTGGGAGCACATTATCGATCAAATTGGCATGTTTAGTTATACAGGACTCACGCCGACGCAGTGTGCCGTGCTTGTCACCAAGTCTGTCTATCTTGCTGGCAATGGACGTATCTCTGTTTCGGGATTGACAGATGCGAATGTCGATCATTTCGCCAAGGAGCTCGACTGGGTCGTGCGCAATGTAGAGTAGATTTTGTCTTTCTTCTCATAGCAATCTGGTTGCAGCTATTCCAAGGGCAAAGGCGCCTAGTCGCGCGTCAATGGCGTATCCTTCTGCTTCAAGCTGCTTCAACGTCTCGTCCAGCGACTCAACTTCGGGCTCAAAAATCTCAATAAATTCGCCAGCCTCCTGTTGTGGCTCAAGATTCTTGTTGCGCTCATCTTGAAGGTCAATATCGACATAGACCATGGAGGTTGTCGTGTTCGTAAAACCTGGGTCATTGTAGAGAATGTAGGATGTCTTGATGGCTTTTCCAACATAGCCAGTCTCCTCCTTGAGCTCCCTTTCGGCCGTCTGTTCAGGTGACTCGTCTCTGTCCATCATGCCGGCAGGGACTTCGATACAGATGCGCGCAAGCGGCGGCCTAAACTGCTTCTCAAGCACAATGCGCGTCCGTCTTTTCGGCGCTTTGAGCAGTGCAATGATCCCTACTGCACCGGTCGTTGTATCGCCATTCGTGACACGCTCGGCAGATTCCCAGATGCGCTGCTTACCAGACGGATCCTGCCAGGCAATCTTCTTGAGTGTCGTCCATTTTGCTTCATCGAGCGGCAAGTTGGTCTTTTCAATAATCTTGGAGCCGTTCGAAGGAACGTCTTTGCTACTCATGAGGACGCGCGAGAGGTGAAGGAGACGTCTACTTGCACTTCTTGGCATGCGCGTGCTCGTGACGGCGCGATCGTTGATGTAATCGCGGCTCCACTCTGCACAACTTGACCTGAACAACGAGATGGCACGCCATACTTTATCGCCCTAAGGACTTTCAAATATCTTGCCTTCTAAATACGCAGCATCCGCGCCTGGTTTCTCCTTCTTGCCTGCTACCGTGAGACTCCCGATGCTGATCCATCCATCGGCGCACTTGACCAATAGCTGGGCCTCAGATGCGCCATCACTCGACTTGAAGCGAAGGGTGCCTGGCGCACGGTCATCTTTGGAAATTACGCTCGATGATGAGCACTGTAGGGAACACAGCTTGACGACGTTTCCATCAAGCTTTGTCCAGAGTGTTCCCATAACCGCGCTCCACAAGGCAATGTCTTTGCTTTGCCAGCTGACCCATGAGATTTGCGTGTCCTCCTTTGTAATCTTCGGCGCATAACTCTCTGCCTCTTCAGCCGGCAAGGCATCCGGCGCGTTGGCAGGATATCCACTGAGTAGCAAGCTTCTCAAAAGACCTGCACCCATTCTCGCAAGATTGGAGGACAAGGCTGGTAGTGTGGCTTCGCCGACAGCCATCTTGGATCGCACAAGCACATCACCTTTGTCAAACTCTGTTGGATGAATCGTCTGTATAGAGACACCAGTCTCCGAATCTCGACTGAGCAGTGTGTGATGGAGCGGCGCAGGTCCACGATGTCTCGGCAAGAGCGAGGGGTGTATATTAAGACCACCTGCCTTGCAAAGCTGCAAGACCGACGCTGGAATCTTGTGACCGAACGAGACGGCAATGATGAGATCCCATCCCCCAGGCGGTAGCTCCTCTGGCTGGAGTATGAAGTTGTGTACGGGCCATGGCTTATAGTCCATCTGCTGAGCTAAAAGAGCCATGGGTGTCGGCTTGAGTACTTTCAGCGAGCGTCCTGAAAGCTTTGGTGCAGGTGTCATGACACCCAGAGCCGAGACGACATCTGACCTCCGTAGATGCAGCTCTCGAAGCATATTGAAGCTGGGCGCTGAAAAGGCATCCGAGCCGCAGAAAAGAACACGCAGGGGAGGGAAGCTGGCGATTTCGCGTTGTTTCTTGAAAGGTGCCCAGGACCAGCTTCTTTCGGTTGGTATCCGTAGGACTCTTGAGGGTCTTGTCATGAAGTTGACGCCTTCTGGCCTTCTTCCCAGCGCAGCAGACACAAGTACTTGTATAGATGACGCTCAAGGTCGATGTGGTCAAATGACGTGCAACTTTCGCGACCTCCGCAATATCGCCATCGCGACCAGACGACCAACAGAAACAATTGGATCGAGATGACTCAGGGCCAGGATGCACCTGCAGACATCAGAATCGCTATCGATAGAGGTGGCACCTTTACCGATGTCATTGCTATTGTGCCCGGCCAGGACGACATTGTTCTCAAGCTCCTCTCGGTCGATCCCGAAAACTATAAGGATGCGCCCACAGAAGGCATTAGGCGCGTACTGGAGCAAGTAGAAGGGCGTTCTATACCTCGGGGCGAGCTCTTGAATCTTATGCGTGTGCAGTCTATCCGCATGGGCACCACGATCGCGACCAATGCGCTGCTGGAAAGACAAGGTGAACGTACGGCGCTGCTCACGACGAAAGGATTTAAGGATCTTCTACGTATCGGCAATCAGTCGCGTCCCAAAATTTTCGATCTGAGCTGCGCAAAGCCAGACGTGCTTTTCGACAAGGTTATTGAGGTGGACGAACGGGTCACGATTGAAGGGTACGCTGAAGATCCAGAAAAGGTCAATGTGGACCCCACGTCAGCCGAGAATCTCGTGCGCGGCACCACGGGCGAGACTGTGCACATCATCAAGCCCATTGAGCTAGAACAGGTGCGCAAGGATCTACAAATGCTGTGGGAAGAGGGCTTTCGCTCCATTGCCATTGTCTTGGCACATTCCTTCACGTTTCCTCAGCACGAAGAGGCTATCACGAAGATTGCGGACGAGATGGGCTTCTCGACCTCAACGAGCTCTACACTCATGCCAATGATCAAAATGGTGCCACGTGGAACGAGCGCCACCGCAGACGCTTACTTGACTCCCAAGATCAAGGGCTACCTCACGGGTTTCGGCAAATCATTCAAAGGCGGCCTCGAAAAAAGCACTACCACGACCTTCGAGTTTATGCAATCGGATGGTGGTCTTGTCAGCTTTGACAGATTCAGTGGCCTCAAAGCGATTCTCAGCGGTCCCGCAGGCGGTGTCGTTGGTTTCGCGCAAACGTCATATGATGCGCAAGAAAAGGCATGTATCGGATTTGATATGGGTGGCACCAGCACGGATGTATCACGCTACGCGGGCATCTATGAGCATGTATTTGAGACAACTACCGCAGGCGTCACAATCCAAAGCCCGCAGCTCGACATCAATACCGTGGCCGCTGGCGGTGGATCCATGCTTTTCTATCGGAACGGCATGTTTGTCGTCGGGCCTGAGAGTGCCTCTGCTCATCCTGGGCCTGCTTGTTACAGAAAAGGTGGACCATTGACCGTGACGGATGCCAATTTGTTGCTTGGACGACTGCTGCCCGAGTACTTCCCCAAGATCTTTGGCCCTAATGAAGATCTTCCTCTGGATGTCGACGTTACTCGATCCAAATTCGAGGCTTTGACACGCGAGATTAATGCTGAAAAGGATGGAGAGGATCTGACTGTTGAAGCGATTGCAGAGGGCTTCCTCAAAGTGGCGAACGAGGCCATGAGTAGACCAATCCGAGCCTTGACAGAGGCGCGCGGCCTCGACTGTGCAAATCACCACCTCGCATCCTTTGGTGGTGCCGGTGGGCAACACGCATGCGCTATTGCTTCCATCTTGAACATCAAACGCATCATCATTCACAAATACTCGAGTCTGCTGTCGGCTTACGGTATGGCTTTAGCTGATGTGGTTACTGAAGTGCAAGAACCCACGGCAAGGGAGTGGAGTGATGATACAAAGGACGAGCTTATCAGAGACCTGGAGCAACTCATCGAGCGCGCCAAGCAAGAGCTGGTTTCGCAAGGATTTAAGGGAGATCGGCTCAGCGAGGAAGTTTACTTGCACATGCGCTATAAGGGATCAGACTCAGCACTCATGGTGCTCAAGCCTGAACAAGGCTGGAACTTTGGAAAGGCATTCATCGAGCGGCATCAAGCTGAGTTTGGCTTCACCATGCAACGGCCCATTCTGGTGGACGACCTGCGAGTCCGTGGCATTGCGCATGGTCTGAATCACACCAACAATACGCCTTTCAAGGAACTTGAGAGTCTATCGCTGAGCCAGGCTGGCAAAAGTGATGTGTCAAGCAAGGTCTTCTTTCAAGCGACTGGATGGGTGGACGCGTCAGTCTACCAGCTGCAAAATCTCCAGCCAGGGCAGCAGATCGGAGGACCGAGCATCATCATTGACCGGACGCAGACGCTCGTCATTCAACCAGAGTCCATTTGCACCGTCACAAGCAAGCATTGTGTCGTCGATATCGAGAATGTCACAAGCACTCAAGTTGACGACAAGACGGTGGATCCGATTCAGCTGAGTGTCTTTGGGCATCGATTCATGGCGATTGCTGAGCAAATGGGCAGAACGCTGCAGTTGACTTCCATCTCCACTAACATCAAGGAACGTCTAGACTTTAGCTGTGCCATCTTTTCGCCTGACGGCTCTCTTGTCGCCAATGCTCCGCACATCCCCATTCACCTGGGATCGATGGGTGCGGCTGTCTTGTACGCACACGACTTTTGGGCGGGCAAGCTTCGTCCGGGCGATGTCGTTTGCTCGAACCATCCGCTCGCCGGTGGAACACATCTTCCCGATATTACAGTCATCACACCCGTCTTTGACGAGCACGGGAAAGACATTGTCTTCTACGTGGCTTCACGGGGCCATCATGCTGATATCGGTGGCATCACTGCTGGATCTATGCCACCGCACTCGAAGCTATTGTTCCAAGAAGGTGCCGCCATCAAAGGCTTGAAGCTCGTTTCGGATGGGGCGTTTGATGAAGCGGCGGTCACAACAGCGTTGCTTGAAGAACCGGCGCAGTACGAAGGCTGTAGCGGTACGCGATGCCTGACAGATAATCTGAGTGACCTCAAGGCCCAGGTGGCTGCCAACAACAAGGGCATTTCACTCATCAATGGCCTCATTCAAGAATTTGGTCTGTCTGTTGTGCAGTTCTACATGTCCGAGATCCAGAAGAACGCCGAGTTGTCGGTACGCAACCTGCTCCGCAAGGTTTCCGAGACATCAGGCACGTCGCTCGAGGCGATCGAGCACCTCGATGATGGCTCTCCAATTGCTCTGAAAATCACCATTGACCCGGAACAAGGCGGAGCTGTGTTTGACTTTACCGGCACAGGCAACGAGATTTACGGCAATCTGAATGCACCGAGAGCCGTTACGGCGTCGGCGATTCTCTACTGCCTCAGATGCCTGATTGATCTCGACATTCCTCTAAATCAAGGCTGTCTTGTGCCCATTGAGATCAATATTCCGGAAAGTTCCCTTCTTTCGCCTTCAGCCACCGCAGCCGTCGTCGGTGGCAACGTCCTCACCTCACAACGCCTGGTAGATGTCATCTTCAAGGCCTTCGAGGCCTGTGCCGCCAGTCAAGGCTGTACCAACAATTTGACCTTTGGCACCGGCGGCAAACGACCGGATGGCTCACATCAATTCGGCTTTGGCGTCTACGAGACGATCGCAGGCGGCGCCGGTGCTGGCCCAACTTGGCACGGTCAGTCGGGTGTACACACGCACATTACGAATACACGCATCACGGATGTTGAAGTCTTTGAGCGACGCTATCCGGTGCTCTTGCGCGAATTTGGGCTACGTTCTGGGTCCGGTGGCAAAGGCCAGCATCACGGTGGTGAGGGCGTCATTCGTGATATCGAGTTTACCATTCCGGTGCAGGTCTCGATTTTGTCAGAACGACGTGTCTATCAGCCGTATGGCCTCAAAGGGGGTGGTCCAGGCGCCGTCGGGGTCAATACATGGGTGCAGGCCAAGACTGGGCGGCACGTCTATCTTGGTGGCAAGAACACGGTGGCGATGGAGGCTGGCGATAGAATAAGGATTGAGACGCCGGGAGCAGGCGGCTGGGGTGTCGAGGGTGAAGCAGCGAGGGTCGTAAAGAAGAAGACGGCGCATCCAAGAGCGACGGGTTCGATCGCTGCACGACAAGAGACAGGCCAGAACAGCGCGTGATGTGGGTCATGTGAGATGATGTATGTAGTAAATACGCCGGTATGCTTGACATGTCGCAGCGCTTGGCCAGCCTTGCGATCGCACAGAGATCGCTCCATAGCAGGCTTGGCCGATGAAATCGGTAGGCTCGGGCTGCTAGGGTCTTACTTATTGTTTACCTGCGGCCTTTCGTTTCCTCTCGCCACCATGTTTCTTCTTCATGACTGGCAGCGCACAAAGTGCTTCACCTTGACGGTACTTTTCACGCCAAAGAAGCAGATATTTGCGTTGTCTTGGCGAAAGCCCGGCTTCCTTGAGTTCAACGGAGGACAGCTTGAAGAGCTGATCCCACTCTGTGATTTTCGGTAGCGCAGCATCTTTCATGCCTCGACCAATCTTGGTCAAGAAGACTTCTGCATCCACAACCGATCCTACTTATTAGACACTGGCCGTCACAAGATTTTGAGAAGCGTACCTCGAGGTGGAGGAACGACAGCGGTAGAGCTATTTCTCACGGCAGATGAAGCCAGCTGGGGGAGAGCTTGTCTGATGCAGCGTATTCTTAGCATGGTTTTAGCGTCTTTGTCTTATTCTAGCACTACTGGACCTTTGCGTGAGGATTGCCAATGAGGGCTGCTGGTCGTTGCACTCGTGCATGTCGGAAAAGTTCAAAATCACGTGCACAGCTCTTGCGGCAGAAGCCGACGGGTGGAGGCGCGCGACTAGAACAAGCTCAAAAGGTTAAAGACGGGGTACAAGAACGACCGTGTGCATGCTCCCTGGTCTTGCCGCTCGTCTCAGACCGCACCAAGCGCCTTCATTACTAAGAGGCTCTCTGCGACGTGCCACCATGGTTCAAGCAGCATCTGCATCGCCCATCCTCTTCAAGGCGCTTGACAGCAAGACGCATCCGTACGGACAGATTGGCGTGCTGTCACTGAATCGGCCCAAGGCGAATGCATTGTCCAAGGGCTTGATCGAGGGCATGCTCAAGTATCTTGCCGAAATCGAACGCAATGAGCGCATTCGAGGCATCATCCTCGACTCTACAACCCGAGGCATGTTTTGCGCAGGTGCAGATCTAGTCGAGCGGAGGACTATGACGCCTTCCGAGGTGGATACGTTTCTCAAGGATATGCGCACGGCGATGCGCATGCTGGAAATTGCCGGACTGCCAACCATTGCTGTAGTGGACGGCCATGCCCTCGGTGGAGGATTGGAGCTCGCGCTCTGTGCGGATATGCGTGTCGCAGGACCGCTCGCCAAAATGGCGCTACCCGAGACACGTCTCGGTATCATCCCGGGTGCTGGTGGCACACAAAGACTGACTCGCCTGATTGGCCCGAGTAAAGCAAAAGATATGATGTTTTCAGCGCGCTCGATTGACGCTGAAGCGGCGCTCAAGCTGAGTCTTGTGGACTATGTTGCCGAAGATCCCTTTGCCAAAGCTGTGGAGCTCATGGAAGCATATATTCAAAATTCACCCGTCGGCATCAGGAACGCGAAGCGTGCTGCTGGTTATGCCTCTGCGCATCGTGACGGACCCGAGGCGTATGATCTAGAGAAGGGCCTTGACTTTGAGCGGCTGTGCTATGCCGATTGTATGGGCAAGCCTGATCGCGACGAAGGGCTGCTTGCCTTCAAAGAGAAGAGGAAACCCATCTATGGCATGCCCAAGAAGGAGCAGGCTAAGTTGTAGAAAATGGTTGTGTCATCTGAAAAAGTCGTTGTGCTGCGTCTTGCCCGATCGGGTGCCTGTACAAGACCTTTGAACGGCCTTCTTGATCGTTAATCAAAAGATCTTGCATGGTCCCAGATTAGGCAGGATCGTGATCAGCAGCAAGCTGGTGAGCCTTTGTCTGATAAAAAACCGTTTCTTTGGGAAGAGGGCGGGTCAAAGAACGTCACCATTGCAAAGATGTCTGGGCTTCGACAAAGCATAGACAAGGATGAGACAATGCACAAGAAGATAAAGACTCGAGCGCTTGCATGCATCTTTGACCAAGAAGCATTCACATCAACAGGAAAGAACAACCATGGTAAAGATTCTTGCGCTACACGGCTTTGCTCAAAATCCCGAAGACCTCTCCTCGAAGCTCGTTGAGATTCAAAGTCTCTTGCCAGGTACCGAGGTTGTCCTTCCAGCAGCATCCGTTGGACTCATCAGCTACGACCCCGCCGACATTGCCGACCGTCATCGTCGCATCTCTGGCGTACCGACACGCTTCTCCTGGAGCTTCCCATGGGAGGACCAATCGAGCCATCTCATCAATGTGGACGCCTGCGCCGAGAAGCTGCTACCACTGTTGCAGTACCACGCCGAAGTGCTCGAAGCACCCTTTGATGGCGTCGTGGGTTTCTCACAAGGCGCAGCGTGTGCCTCTGCCATCAGCGCATTGCTCGAGCAAGTCAACCGGCCAATGCCGCCTTCGCAAGCGACTGCGCTCCTCGCCAAAAACGAAACCCTGCCCCTTGCCCACCCACCTTTCAAATTCGCCGTTCTCTTTTGTGGCGCACGACCATCAGCGAGTACATTTGACTGGCTCTACGACGACATCGATACACCGTCATTGCACCTGATTGGCCAGCGTGACGTCATGGTACCGCTTGAACGCAGTGAGCAGTTGGCGGCGTGCTTCAGGGACAACAAGACCTTATACCATCCAGGCAACCATTTCATCCCGATGGCGCCACGGTATACACGTGCCGTTGCCGATTTTATCTCTCGCGAAGCACAAAAACCCTTTGCAATGCGCACGATCGTATCAGCGACCAAAGAAGCCAACTTGGGCGGCCGCATGCGATCTGGTCTCAAGCGCTTCTCGATTGAGTTGCGCGACTTGTGTGAGCAATTGACACAGGCGCCGCTGTCACCGTTGCGGGCGACGACGTTTGCAGAGGTGGATGAGACGGCGTACGAGTCGCCGCGTCGAGCGCCACCGTGTCCGACGACGAGTCAGCGCGGTCAGCTCAAGAAGCCACGCTTCATTTTGAGGCGCAAGACCACGTTCCAATCGATGCGATTGCAAATGACCGAATAAATCATAGCCCCGGACTTGAACCTCCTTTTCCATAACGCTGCCTGGCTGCAGTATCTTTTTAAGCTAGCAATTTTGGTGCATCAAAGACAAACTTGCCCGTCAAGACTTGATCGTCGGGCGCTTGATCGAGCTTGGCAAGTTGCTGACGGACATGTGCAGTCATGCTCGCGAGACTTGCAAGCGGGAACTCGGCATTTGCGCCGTACATGTTACGCCAGAGGGCAGCTGCCAAGACGGCATCACTGCTGCAGAGTGCTTCATCGTAGGCGACAATCGAGCCACGCCACTGCAATAGCAAATCCTTCATGTAAGTCTGAATGATGCGTCCATCACGAATTTGATAAACGACACGCAAACGCGCCTCAGCATCGTTGAAGAAGTGATTTGTGATTTGCTGTTGGTAGTGATGACCGAGCGACTTGTCGAGCGACCTGAAGCGAACCATGAGGATCCAAATGTGCAGCTGCGTGATTTGGAACCAGGTCTGGAACGTAGGCGGCAAGGCACTCTGCTCATACCAGAATTGGTTTGTTGCTTTGTTGGCCGCACTTGTGGCTGCAAACGGCGAGGAAGGTGTCATTGAGGCTGCTACTTCCTTGACAGGAGCTGCCGTCTCTGACGGTGCAGGCGCAGCTTCCTGAGCAGCTTGAGCAGCAGCTTGGACATACAAGTCCATGGATGGCTGATACGCGGCATAGAAGTTGCGTTGAGACCCCAAAAGCTTTGTCGTGAAGCCAGCAAGAGCCGTCATGATAGATCCATGACGCTGATCGATCTGTGACGAATGCTGGATGCCAGAGCCAGGCACATGCAGAGGCTCAGGCTTGCCTTCTGGCTTGAGTTTTCGATTGACTTTGAAGGCGGCTGCCGTGGTGGAAAAAAGCAGAGACTGCTTTGTCTCCTGGCATTGCACATGGCGTGACGCTCGCTGTGTTGATCTCGCTACAGAAGACCGCATCTCGTCGCTGGCTTGTTGCTTTGTTGGTCCGTTGGTCTTATGCAATCAAGTCTTGTATCGGAACGCAGTAAAATTTCAAGGCTAACGGGTGATGGACGAGGTAACTAGGCTAGCGATGAGCGCACGACTCCCAATCTGGACATGACCTCGAGACCAACATACTTGGAGAAACTACCTACCGCTCACAAGATCGCTCATCTACATATGTCTTCTGCTGCACGCGATGCAGAGAAGCAGCCGCTCATGTCTGCTGTACAATGCTCCTCGTGCGCCGCTCAAGCGCACGTCTCTGCTCAACAGCTAGCGGTTCGTCGCCGCACAGCCAACCGCATTGCCCTCTTTGCCCTCTTCTCTATGCTTCTCTTGCTCATGACCGAGCCTGTCCACCGTCATCTCAGGCGACATGTGCATCATGACCTCGACAAGCGCGTTGCATCGCTCCTGAGGCACCACCCGCTGCTTGATACGCATGTCGACCTGCCTGAACTTGCAAGGTGGCAATTCCACAACAAGATTGAAGGCGATGACTTTACCTTTGATCAGCCTGGGTTCATGGGTCATCTTGATATTCCTCGATTGAGGCAAGGTGGTTCGAGTGGCTTCATCTGGTCTGTCTACACAGATTGCCCAAAGGATTGGAACATTACGAATGGCCAAGGCACGCTCATGGGTACACGCGCAACGCTCCAGCAAATTGACGTCGCCAAGCGTATAGTTGCCAAGTATCCAAAGGATCTGTCGCTTGCAATGAGCGCCAAGGAGTACATGTTGCAAGCCAAGAAGAAGATGCTGTCTGGATTCCTTGGCGTCGAGGGTTTGCACCAGATTGCCAACTCACCGGCCGCTTTACGTCTCTACCACACGCTTGGTGTACGTTATGCAACATTGACACACATGTGTCACAATCAATACGCTGACAGTGCGAGTGTGCCCGCGCTTCATGGAGGACTCAGCGAAGCCGGTCGACTCATTGTTCGCGAGATGAACCGCATAGGCCTCATGGTTGACTTGTCGCACGTCAGCGACGATACGATGCGACAAGCCCTTCAGCTCAGCAAGGCACCCGTCATCTTTTCACATTCAGGCGCACAGGGAGTCTTTAAGCATGAGCGCAACGCCCCCGATGATGTTCTCGACTTGCTCAAGGAGAATGACGGTGTTCTTAACATCGTATTTATGCCCGAGTACCTGGGACCCGACTACCGTAATGTGACAATCAACACGGTTGTTGATCACGTGCTCTACGTTGCTGACCGTATCGGCTGGCGCCATGTCGGCATTGGCAGCGACTTTGACGGCGTCGAACATCTACCGCAAGGTCTTGACTCGGTAGCGCAGTATCCAGCGTTGATCAAATGCATTTTGGAGAGGTCCAAGACAACAGATGCGCAGTTGGCGGGCTTCATCGGTGGCAACACGTTGCGCGTCTTGGCGCAGGTGGAGAAGGTTGCGGCGAAGATGCAGCTTGCCGGTGTACCTGTCTATGAGGTGGATGAACTCTAGAGACTCTGGTGAGATCTGATCGACAACCCCTGAGTGTGTCCGTATTGACAACGTGTTCATGTAGCATTTTATGCCTGACAATGCTCATGAACCACACATGACTAAGCGTTCGCTAGAGGAGGATCAATCCCCTGACAAGCGCTCCCGTGGCAATGAGCCAGACAAGGCTGATCAGAATTCTGACGAAAATGCCGAATGGGCTGCCTTTCAAGCCCTGATTGGCCAAGACGGCAAAGCCCAGGAGGACGTCAAGGAGTCGACCATCACGGCCCAAGAGACGGTGACGAGCATTGAATTAGACATCAAGAATCTGGCAGGCGAAGAGGATGAGGACGCTGAACAGGCCCTCGCTACGGCTGGCTGGGATTCGGATGAACAGCGGCTCGAGACGCGTATGGCTGACCAGCATCGACGGCGCGCCCGACTTGAGGCCATTCGACATGCGCGTGATGCTGGCGGTGGAGCCAAATCAAATTCCGTGAATGAATCTAAGCTCGCCAAGACGGTCTCGAGTACTGTAGAGGAGCAGCAGGTTGAGTCGGATGAGGAAGAGATGGAGCGCGGCTGGCCCGGTCAGAAAAAGTGACTGCTTCAATTCATTGCCTGTGGCGGCAACCAAAAAAAGTCAAAGTAAACCTTCATAAAACATCCTTATCACTTTACAAAAGCGGCTAGCCCATCATGTCTGCTTCGAATAAGACTACGTTACAGCCCAAGACGGTCGCCTACTTCGAACTGGGTGTCTCGCTATATCTTTGGCGATTCCAGGCGCTTCAATTGGCGGTTGAGAATGGGTGGGGCGGCCATGACTCGGTTGAGAAGCGCGACTGGCTGGCAGGTGTCCTTGCAGACATGTACACCTCGCAGCTGCCGGCTGCATCAGGAGCGCCTCTCGAAGTTGATCTGAAAGAGGTGGATCCCGAAGATATCGAGGATGTACTCACGCAAGTCCTCTCAGACGAATTCTCAGTCATGCTCGAAGACGACAGCGCATATGAGTTCAGTATGCAGATCGACGCCTGTTGGAAGGATTGCGTGCATGGTGAGTTTGCCAAGATTGAGCAAATGAAGGCGGCATTTGAGCAGGCGCGTCCGTCCGCCGCGAGGCAAGCCCAGGCGAACGACAGCGATAGCAGCAGTGGCACAGACGCTGAAGTGGATGAGGATGAAGAGATGGCCGATGTATCTGCCGCACCAAGCGCACGGCCGGAGCCTGTGGTGGACGAAGATGGCTTTGAGCTCGTCCAAAAGACCAAAGGCCGTCGGCGATGAGCTCCTTCTGACCTCTCGATGAACCTCCCTGTATTATACAACGATCTATATGCATATTGCAGTCTAATGCCTCAAGATGCCACGAACAATCAACATGCCTGATCCCACATCCACGCGCCAGCCTTCGCGCTCGAGCATGGCCTTGACAGCTGGATACAGTCGCGCATGACCACCGGCACTATGGTTACCCTTGCCAGTAATCAACCTGAGTGAGCGTTGTGCCGTCTTGGCATCCTCAGCCAGCCGCACATGCGTCCACCACTTGACGGTTTGTTCTCGAGCCACGTCGACAGCTTGCTGAACAGTCATGCCATGCAAGTCTACCTCGGACGCATTGCCAAATTGTGCCGCAACAGCGCCATCGACTGTATGTAGAGTCGCCTGTGCCTGTGCACGTGCAGCTTTCATTGTGTACATGCGCATCTTGACATCTTGCTCGCGTCCACATTCCGCATAATGCAAAGCAACCCCCCTTTGACTTGCCTTGTTCTCTGTGTGTGCTTTGGAAGCTTGGGCGTAAAAAGCATCGCGACGTTGGGCGTGCTCATTGGCGAGGGCACGATACTCTGCCGCCGTCATGGCTGTATTGGTATCATTCTGTGCCACGAGCCTGGACTGGATCATCTCTTCGCGGCTCATCGCAGGCGTACTCGATCCATCTGGTTTGCCCGTAATCACAGGGTCGAAGGGTCGCCAAGAGGCAAGGACTTGTGCTGCCTCGGTCGCAACCGATAGATCGTCGTGTGTCAGGTCTAGCAGTTGATCAATCCTGTCCTGTCCAAGCGCACGGAAGCTTTTCACGAGCTTGAGTTGATTTGCTTCGCGATCAGGATGTTCAAAAGGGCCATTGGTTGTTCTTGCCTCTGCTTTGCTCAGCAGATCGTCCAGGGCTGCGCCGAGGTGTGAATGTCGATGGTAGCTCGACTGTGCCAAGGCACGATCCATCAAAGTGACACGACACAGCCAGTCGACATCGCGACTGATTTGCTCCCACTTCGAGAGCTTCGGTCGCGCCGTCTCTTTAGCAAGGACATCCGCTAGCGACTTGTCACCTTGCGCTTGCTTGGCACGCTTCTGCTGTTTGCGTTGACGGGTGTACTGTTGACCTCCATTAAAGAAAGCATCCACCGCCTGACCACCAGCTTCGTCACCATTGAGAATAGCATCAAATTCACGTTCTCTATCGAGTGTCTCCCGGTTGAGAAGTTCATCGACGGCGCGAAGCACATCATGCCCGCTCTTTTGCAGCACAAACTTGAGCGTGACTGGGTTTTGTTGTGGGAATGAAAGCCGTAGAAACTTGAGATCCTTATCTTGACTCAGTTCTTCTGCCTCTTCTGTAGGAAGCGAGTCTGTTGTGCTCGTCATCTCGTCAGACAGCGTCAGCTCTCGGATGGCAAGTACATCAGCATCTGGTATGCTAACACCTTCCTCTTGTTCAGTTGCAATAGCGTCAGCATATAGCGCATCAAGCGTTTCCTTGGCCGCTTCTATTGTATCCACGTCACTTGCAATAGCTATCGTCAGTCAAGGCGTTGCAGAAGAACTCGTGTACCCGCAATCAAAGCAGGATCAAGTGTGGGAGCGTAGAGCGTCTTGTGATCAGCGAGCTGTCCAAAGACGAAAGCAAGTAGTTACCTCTAGTTCAGCCTGCATCAGTGAATTACTAGCAATATCAAATCATGTTTTACAAGCAGCTGACTTCGAAGAGTAGTGAACAAATGGGTGAGTGCAGACACACGTAAATCTGAAAATCATAATTTAGCGACGTCACGATGAGTCGCACTGTCAAGGCGGGTCACACGCAAGGAACAGGAACAACTACCGGAAGAGAAAAATAGTCGCGCTCTGCACGCAGGTTCTTGCGTTTGTTTTGCATTCGTACCTGACTAGATCAACTGAAGTCATACATTGATCATAAATAGTGCTCTTAGATGTCCCTTGCCAATCTAGCACCGGCCCACGCAAATCTATAGTTGCGCTGATACCAATTCACAAAACTCTTGCGCGTTGCAATGCGTGTCACAGTTGCCCAAGAGCCTCCAAGGACAATGTTGTGCTTGCCGTCGAAAAAGTCGGACGAGTAAGCTGGGTAGACGTCGCTCGGCACGAATCCCTCGGAAGCATCAAAGACGGTCGACGTCCACTCCCAAACGCCCGCATAGGTCTCTGACTTTTTCCCAGCACCCTGTAAAGATCGAGGATGCCAGGCTGTGAAGTTAACGCGCTTGCCAAGCACATCATTATAGAGACGCGCGGCATCTTCTTCATCATCTGAAGAAGCGTCCAGGAAGTGTCGCAACTCTGCAAAGGTCGGCAATCGTGCGCCTTGCCACTGCGCGTACGCATACAGTTCGTCGTACGATGCAGAGACAGGCCAATTAGCTGCCAAAGCAAGAGATACAGGCCCAAAGACGGTCTTGACTCGATGATCTGGCGTCCAAGAGGCTGGCGAAGACTGCCCCGGATGGCCAGCAAGAAAGGCGGCGTATTCGCCGTTGCTGATAGGGCGAGACTTAATCGCTACAGCGGGATGTGATAGAGTTCGCCGAGGTTTCTCATTGTCCCAGCCAAAGTTTGTGCCGTGTGCTGCATCTTCAGGGTCGTCCAGGCCGACTTTGAAAGACGTTGCGGGCAGCTCTATCCATCGGGCAGGTTCAAGTTTCTGAGGTTCTTCTGATGGCAAGCAAGCGGTGACACCAGGAGGTGGTCGGGTGTCATCAGACTGGATGAGCATGTATAGCAAGGTTTCAGCATGCATGGCTTCATGCTCAAAAGTGACGAAAAGAGCACGCTGTACGCGTCGGTCGAGTGATGTCGGATCAGCCGTATAGATATCCCTGAGCCGCTTCCTCACCTGGTCGCGAAATTCGAGTATTTCTGACAACTCCGGCCACGTATCGGGCACCTCTGAATGCGCATGACATTGCACTGGGTCGTCGACGTCAGGGTCAATGCCACGCTCAAAAATGCGCGTATAGTCGCTATTGATGGGCTTTCCATCACCGACGCGGGCAAGATGAATATCGAGAAATGTCGGGATGTGTCCGAGATAGAAGATGCACGGATGACGCAGGTCGATGGGCTTGCTGTGCAGCATTTCGGTTGGAATCATGCCCAGCGTGATGGTGTCCCAAAACTTCCATAACTCTTCCCATTCGTGTAATGAAGGCACGGCTTGCATGTTTTCTGTGCTCGAAGGAAGATAGGCTGGCGGAACAGTTGTCAAATAAAGTGAGTAGAGGTCTCGGCTGTCAGTCCAGTGCGACACGACATTGAGCTGAGATCGGTCAAAGAGCTGCAATGCTTCTCGATCACTGTACTTGTAGCTTCGCTCAATGCGGATGAGCGTACCCTTGTCGATTTTAAGATCGTCTGCGATAGACACGTCATGCATTGCTTCGAAGGCTGCTTCGTGAAAGCCGCCTGCTTCATCATAGAGGCCCTTGTAGCGCCACTCCGAAGCTTTGAGTACGTCGCGACCAAGTATCTGGTTTGCATGCTGCAGGCCATTCATCTCGAAGCGCTCAGAGTCTCCCTGTGGGTCGTTGTAGGCAGTAAAGACCAGATCAGATGCATTTCTGTTGTCGATGCCTACCAACATCATGTCGTTTGGCTTCATCGATTGCTTCAGGCTTTGGAGGAACTGAGGTGCAGACTCTCTGCTAAAGTTACCGACCGATGAACCCATCCAGAGAATCGTCACGCGTTTGTCATGGCGCTTGAGAAAGTCGTGAATGTCGTTGTAGTCTGCGTGCAGACCATGCAAGCCGACATGCTTGAATGTTTGCAACTGCACAAGCGACGCCAGACTGCGTTCAAGCTCTCTACTATCGAGGTCTAACGCATAATAGTCTGTCTGCACCCCTAGTCTCTCCACCGCCTGTAGAATCAGCGATGTCTTCCTCAACGCACCCGATCCAAGCTCAATGATGGTACTTCCTTTGATTTGCTGGGCAATCGCGTCGCTCTGTTGCATCAAGATATCAATTTCGGAGTTGGTGAGGTAGTAGTGCTCGTTGTAAGTAATCTTCTCAAAGAGCTGCAAGCCGCGCTCGTCGTATAGGAGCATCGTCGGCAGGGTTCCCGCGCGCAAGCTGTCATAGATGTCCTGTGGCTCAATTGGCTTTGCTTTGCTAATTGACTGAATATCAAAGGGCTCTATCGACCCCATACTGCCTCTGCTAACCGTCGAATGCGACTACTGGACAAGAAACGAGTGTGTCAAGGTCATGAATCGTCTACGTAATGTGCAGTTGACTCCGCAAAACCAAATCGGGCCGGTCGCGATCGCAGCAATCTCTTCAGATGGCAAGCATGATCTCACTCAAAAAGACCACGCGGTCGCGGTACCGGCTGCGTGGCATGCTGTGTTGCACTCATCATCTCACCCTCGTCCTCGTTGAGTTCATCAGCATACAGCTCCAACGCATCATCATCGCTCTGGGCAAAGCCAAAGTCATCTTGCTCTTCGGCTGGGGGTTCAGGCAACGGTGCAACCGTCCTGCTTTGTGCGCCAGCAAAAGATCGCTGTGTTGGCTCATCATCCGGCAAGAAGAGCGGCTGACTGGCCTGTCCACCCGATCGATGCACAGGGGTCGTACTGGGCGCTGCCATGGTGCCGCTCGCAAAATCACCGCCACCACCTTGCGATGACCAGCCTTGATGTCTGCCGACGCCAGACGTGCTTGAGAAGCCTACATCGGTTGGTGAGCTGTGATAGCCTGCTTGAAGACGGCGATTTGTAGAGGCCGCGCCAGTTAACGGTCGTTTGCGTCCCATGAGCGTTGCCGGCGGCCGGGCGGTTCCTGCGCGACCTGGTTTCGCAGTGGCGCTGGCGGCAGGTGCATCACTCGTTGTAGCGACAATCAGCTCAAAGGACATGCCTGCATGCTCAAACTCGACGAGGAGTGGTCGACCTGGCGTCTCAAAGGAAAGTTTCAGCTGGACGCCGAGCTGCTCACTCAATGTACAACAACCTTTGAATTCGCGGATGCCAAAGGTGATGCGCACGTCTTCATCTGCATCCGCCTCGTCCAATTCGGTAGCATCCATCATGACGGTCGTGCTGACCGGCTGTTTCAAGACTTGCCGGCTGTCCCCCTTGGCAACCATACCTTCTGTGAAGCTTGTGATTTGTAAGTTTCCATCCACCATACCAAGCGTCACCTCTTCTGCACGCAAGGCGAAATGATCCACCACCTCCTTGAGTGAGGCGGCAGAGATTTTGAGACGATTGAAGAGGGCGAATCGATCGCACGTTGCGTGCTCGGAGCGCACAGGTTCATACTGTAATTTGAACGTCTTGCGCACGCCATGTTTACAGAGCAGTCGCACAAGAAACGCACATTGCGTGCGTTCATCAGAAGGATGAAGCAGCTTGAGTTCACAGCGTTCGACTGTATTGTCTCGCTTGGCGTCTGGCCGATTGTCGACGTTGCGTGGGCGAAAGATGGAGAGAAGCGCCTAGAGATGAGCGTGGCTACAAATGCATGAAGATAACTGGCTTACACGTGTCTGTATAGAGCAGTAGAGTTGCCGATCGCGCTGTCGACCAGGTTGTGCGTCTGCTGGCGGCGCGACATACTCAAACTTATCAAAGACGGATGCGTTGAGCGTTGCGAGCATGAAGGACGATTTGGCGCTATTGATGGCCGAAATGAGCAGCTAGCGTGGTTGTCTTAGACATCGCCCTTGAGAGATAGAGAAGAACCTACCTTGCCGGGTTGGGCCTCGAGCGTGACTTCATCGTTGACTTTAGAGAAGCAGGTCAAGACGCGTGAAAAGTCGCGCAGGAACGCGCCGGGCAGTGTCGCGTTCATGACACGCGATGGTCAAGCGCGACGTCAGGCTGAACGTGACAGAAGCTAGAGCAGAACAGAAACAGCTATAGCGCGGGTCAGTTAGAGGAATAGCACCGATCAGTACTTGAAATAGTCTTGGAGGCGAAAGCTATGAGGTGTGTGGGCGGCAAAGTCAAGAGTTTGGCACAGAGGGAGTAGCAATGCAAGATTGATTTGGGTATGAAGGAAAAAGTCGCTTGCTTTGCTCGCTTGATGTCTTGCATGCGTAGATGAATCTGAGCAGACGCCATGCTGCTACTTAGATGACCATCGGCCTGTGAGCGAAAATAGAAAAGGTCGAAGGGTTAGTCAAGAAGTTGGAAACTTTCAAGTTCTTGCTGGCCAACCTTGTGGTTGAAAAGACAGAGAGGTTAGAGCGACGGCTGTGTCCCTTCCTGTTCTCCCTCATCCGAGGCAGCACCTGTATCCCCGCCCGTCAGGTGAATCTTCTTGTGCCGTCTCAAATTTGAAATCACGCTAAAATGCCGACCGCATCCCGGCACTTCACACACAAACGGCTTTTCACCCGTATGACTGTAGATGTGCGTCGTCAGGCTCGACGGACGCGTGAAGCGCTTCTTGCAAATCGGACAGACATGTTTCTTGTGAGCTGCATTTTCATCTTTTGCATGAAAAGTTGTCATCATGCTCTGTTGCTGAGGCACGCCGTCCTCAAGGGAGAGCATGTGCGCCGGCTGAAGGAGACCGTCAGAGTGTTGTTGCATGGCTTGTAAAGCAGCAGCCTCTTGCGGTAAAAAGGGCAAACTTTGTCGTCTCCGTTGCAGGTGGCTTTTGGATTGATCATATGGCGCGCCACCGAGCGTGTTGACGCCCATAGCCAAGTTGCCGAGATTGCCATTGCCGGCTGTGCCGGTTATCAAGGGACCAGGCACAGGTCGACCAGCTGCCGCAGCCATGGCCATCAGTTTGGCATAATCCGACCGCGCTTGCTGATGCGCTGTTTGTTGCTGTTGTTGTTGCGACTGCTGAGCATGCGTCGGCAATAGTCCACCCTCATACGTGCTCCAATCAACTGAAGGTACTTGACGATGCTGCACAGGTCGGGCTGTTGGTGAAGAATGAAAACCACCCGTGGGCAGAACAGGCACCGACATGCGCCGATCGGTTGAGAAATGGGCCGGTAGACCTTGTAACGCAGAAGCATACCCGAGGGATTGCTGACCGCCCTGCTGATGAAGTTGAGAAGCTTGACCCGTGCCGCGTAGCCCGAGTCCATTACGCGAAGCAGGTTGTGCCTGGCCCATGAAGTGGGACGACACGAAATTCTCTGGAATTGCATCCATACCATTTTGTTGCTGTCCACCCGTCTGCGTCTCGGCGGCGCCGTTGTTGCTCGTCGCGAGAGAGCCATTGCCACCAGCGTTGTTTGTATTGTTATTGTTGCCGCCGCCAAAACTAAAGTTGGGCGTCCATTGCGGCCCTGCATCTTGTTGCAAGCCCGGCGCACGTGAAGCCAGCCGTCCTTGGGCCGCGAGTCCAGCCACAAAGGCAGTCTGTTGATGCATGGCCGCTGGTGATGACATGCGTCGATCAAGCGGACCATTCCCGCCGCCGCTTCCCGAGGGCATCTTGAACGCCTGTGCCGGTTGTTGTTGCGGGTAATGCACATTCGCAAGTGAATTGTGTCGCGTATCAGGGCCGAGACTGGGTGCGTAGCTCGAGGCCGGTGACCCGACGACGACATCGCCTGCGAGTGCCGAGGTGGTGGAGTTTGCGCGATTGTCAATGGTCATGGGACCATTCGCGCCGGGGATGTTGGGGAAATTGAGAAAAGCATTGGAACCGGAGCGACCATGCAGGTTATGTTGTTGTTGCTGATGCGCTTCGGTCCCGTCGTTGCGATAGCCATCGAGGAGTCCGCCGAAGGGGTCAACCAGTGTATGCTCATATGGCTTGTATTGGCTGTATGGATCCAGTTGCACGGAGGGTTGTGCTTGTATCGCTGGTTGTTGTGGCTGCTGTTGCGGCGGCGAAGGCCGGTGCTCTTGCGATTGGAGATGCTGTGGTTGTTGCTGAACGAGCGGACTGCGTCGATGATCGGTGAGGTCCTGTTTGACGTATCGAGCCATGAGCCCTGCTGTATCGGCGCTCATCTGCAAAAAATGCCCCCTTTCGACCTGTCGTTTCACAATGAATACCCAGAATGCTTCTGCTTATCGCTTCGTTAAAGAGTGACTGGTTGCGCTGATTTGTTTGTTATCCTGCGCAAGGTCTCTCTGTGTGTATAAATGCGGAAGCGACCAAGGTACACCAAAACACAAAAACGCGCGCGCTCTTGTGGTGCTTTATCAAAAGAAGCAGATCGTAACGAAGACACCGTTGCGTATGTAGCTATTCAGAGCGAGTATCTTGCTTGTCAATTTGACAGTGCTGATCAGCTGCAAGCCGATGAAGATCTTGTTGAGATGTGATCCCGAGATCGAGGGAGTGTCTCAATATCTCTTGATCTTCTCAAGGTGCGACTAAAGACCGACAGTACGGTAGACAACGACAAGCGCGATGCGCCCCGTCTCTTGAGACCTCGAGGGCGGTTCAAAGGAGCGAAGGGAGGGGTCCCCGTTGGTGCTCGATATTGATGTGGAGTGTCAGTGTTCAGAGGGAGGTTTGCGCAATCGGAGGCTGCAGGAGCCAAAGTCGAAATTCAGGCGAATGAATGAGAAAGCGGGAGGATGGATGGAGGAAGGGAGCGAGGATGGGTCGAAGGGAGAAGCAGAAAAAGGCGCACAGACACTTAGGCAGGTATCAGAGCAACATCACTTAGAGCCTCAATAGCTACATCACAGACACGCACTCCTGATGACAAATTGCAAGAATATTCTATCCCGTCACTCCTCATTGACAAGGCAGCCCCTGAGTCCTGCATGGCTTTGTTGCGTCGTACCAGCGACATGCAAACATGTCATAGCATGTGTACAGGGATGCCTATGCGCACGCATCGTGAGTCTTCGGATGCTCAAGACTCCGTCCCGGTTCATTACCTGAATCTGGAGAGTCGCTGTCAAAATTCAGTCGCTTGTACCAGCCACGATGCCTCGTGCTAAAATATAATCGCGCACCTGGGCAGGCATCAACCAGGGCTCCTTCTTCAATCTTCGGATTCCAGCTGCAGGTGCCGCGGACCTCGGTAGCTTCATTGTTGAACTCAACACGACATGCGGTAGGAGCCATGCTCAAGGCATCTTTGCAACATCGTAGGCGGGTAATTGTTCAATCAGCAGGCGGGCCCTGTTGCTGACCCCTGCTGATCTTGCAATTGCACGTCGCGGGGTTGCACGGTGCTCTAGACGGCTTCCCCATACCGAAGTTTGAACAGCCATGTCGCAAAGGCTACCTTGGGAAACTTGTATCTGTACGGTAGACTCTAGTTATCATGCATCATGCTACACCGCTGCTGCACAGGAAGTCTTCAACTCGGCGAGTGTCCCTTGCTCAGCGGCGTTCTCGTGAAAGGACCGATGCAACATCGATGCGTCGTCGTTGATAGGCATGTCGTACTTGTCGAAAATTTCAACAAGGACGCATGTCGTCCTCGGACTGGCTCCTGTTATCGTGTCACAAACAAAGTCCTGGATGTGAGTGTTTAATGTGCTCAACGTCATGCATGCTATGCCGCTCTTCGACTGTCAGTGCCACCAAATTTGAAGAATGGTCCAGGCATCTCGGGGCAACGAAAGTCGTCGATAAGATTGCAGTCCTCTTGAGCCGCCTGGCTATCGTTCAAGTCACAATGAAAACTTGATCGATAATCACGACAGTTGCGATTGTACATTGTGCTTTCGTCATTGACTGACACACTCATGGCACGGGGCAGTTGATCAAAGCACTTTGTAAGCGGCCTGCGAGGAGTTTACTCAAATGACCAGAGACAGAGCTGCGTCTTGTCATCAGACCGTGGGCTGCATGATCTACTCTGCCGTCCTGGCGAGTAGTGCTCGTCGGATAGCTTGTGAAAAACATCAATTAGCAAGGACTTTGCCGCGAATCAAGTCAAAGCGACAGGTCCGTTGATCTGTCTCGAATCAGAGTCGTCTATTGAGCGAAAAGAGTGTTCAACAAAAGGCGGTGTTCAGTATTGTCGCAGCGATGTGATTTTTGAGAGGAGCAGCAAGTGACCAATCATGCGATGGTCTAGCAGTCGGCCTGGAACAGTATGATTGAATACAGATTGTATCAAATGAATAAACCTAGTCCTTGACACCCCTGCGGCATTAGTCTTTGATACTTCTCGCAGAATGGACAAGAACATACCGAGCCATCTTCTGGATACCGTAAAAAGCACCGAGAACGCCAACACCAAACATGGCAAAGAACGGGTAAAGCATCACCTTGGACTTGGCGGTCTTCATGTAGATGGGCACCTCGGGGTTTGACTGGAAGAGTCGCTGGTACTGCGGCACCTGATCTCGGTTAGTTCTCTTCTTCTTATTCTGAGCTGATTATCGCGGCATACCCGGTTGGGACGGTTGTAAAGTGCGTTCCTAAATGTCAGCGAAGTAATATGAGGCATGCGACAGGATACATGATGATCTGCTTATCTGTACCTTGTTGATCAAGTTGATTTGAGGCCTCTTTTGCTTCCCAGGTTGCTCTCTGTCGTTGTCCTTGCTCCCTTCTCCCAAGTTCGGCTAAAATGCAACCCTTCCCTTCACCTTCAAGACGCGACCTGCCATCATGCAGCGACAATCACAATCAATTGCAAGAGCTACCTGCAGGGAGCAAGCATTCAATCAGCTAGAGCGCATGGTCTAGCGCGTGCTTGTGCAAACAGAGTCCATCATCCTACAGATGAACGACTGGACAGAGGTAAGACGCCTCCAGCTTGCAACACGATGGAGAATTGACATCATCTGCCAGATATGCGCGTCGCCTGACCTGTCGCGGCCTACGCACGGGCCCTGTCCCATCACAGCCGTTAAGTTCGACTCGGATGAAGAGCTCATCTGGACAGGCAATGAGGCTGGTCGCATCTGTAGTTTTCATGGAGCGTCACTGCAGCCCTATACCTGTTTCAGAGCGCATACTGATACCGTCAGGGCAATTCGTTTAACGAAAAAGCTCGTCTTGTCCTTGAGTGGGACTTCATTAAGTGCGCGAACCCGTCGCGGACTTATGAAATGGGTGATTCGGTACAGCTATCCTGGCCCTCGATGATAACAACAGCAATGGCTAACCAAGATTCAAGCGATGCGGCACTCGCGAATGCAACAGGCATGGCACCTCATCCACGCAATCCTCATGATATTGTGGTGGTAGGTATTGCACGTGGCATGGCCATCGTCAATACGGAACGCGGCGCCATCAGCGAGTTTGTCGTATGTCTTGAGCGTGCGGCGCAAGGCAAGGCTAATTCTTAGTCAAACGGATGCGAGGACGTCACCATTGTGCTCAAGCACGGCCGTCATCTGATCGCGGGTTCAGCTTCAGGTGAACTCCGACTCTACGACGCTATGGACGCCGCCTGTCCCTTGGTGGCCAAGATGCAGGCCCATACGGGTTCTTTTAACGATATTGTCGTTTGTGGTCATTCGATCCTGACGTGTGGCTATCATCAACGCTATGGACAATTCAGTCTCGAGACCCTCATCAAAGTCTTTGATACGCGCACCTTGCGTCCGACGCTACCGATCCCCTTTGCCGCGGGACCCGCCTTTCTCAGGGCCCATCCCAAAATGACCACCAACGTCTTTATCCTTTCCCAAAGTGGCCAACTTCAAACAATCGATGTCGGCAACACGCTCGATCTCAAGCTCATGCAATTGACGCACGGCATGCAATACATTACGCAATTCGATCTATCGCCCTCGGGCGACGCTTTTGTCCACGTCGATGCCGATGACCATCTTCATCTCTGGTCTCAGCGTGAACAGCCACGCTTTACAGATTTCAGCAACCTGACGGAATTCCCCGACTACCCAGCCCCTGTGCAAGCAATGACAGTCGATACAGACTTGCCGCTGCATACGATTGGCATGCCTTACTATCATGATGAGCTGTTTTCTTCTTGGCCGGCGACGATGGTGTTTCGCGTGGGTAAGCCGCCTGCCAAGATTGACGCCGACGTCCTTCAAAATCTCAAGATGGTGGATGGTATTGGCTATGCACCCTTTCATAAACGACGCAAGCGCAACTTGGCAGAACAAGACGCGCCGAGCAATAGTCTGCTGTTGGCGCCGCGCTTCAGAAGTGAAAAGGCAAAGACGCCGACGACGGAAGCGAAAGATGTCTTTGACGAGATGGCGCAGATGACGCTTGGTACCTCAGGCGTGCCCAACTACTATCGCCGCATGGAGATTCAATACTCCAAATTCGGCATTGAAGACTTTGATTTTGATTTCTTCAACAAAACACGCTTTGCCGGTCTCGAAACGAGTTTTGCCAATACCTACTGCAATGCCGTGCTACAACTCTATAATTACTCACCGGCACTGAGCCAGACGGCCATCAGTCATGCTTCCTCTGATTGTATTCGCGAAGCTTGTCTGCTCTGCGAAGTCGGCTACCTCTTTGGCATGCTCGCCAATGGCCAAAACTGCCAAGCCACCAATTTTCTGCAAGCATTTAGCAACAGTGCTGAAGCGCAAAAGCTTGGACTGGTCATGGGTGACAATGCGTTGCCGGCATTGATGCCCTGGGCGAATCTGGCACAATCCTTCAATCGTTTCCTCCTCGAAACCATGTTGCGTGAATCGGCACCGGCCGAGGTGGGTCAAGCGGATAGTGAAATCCTCCACAAGCAGGCCGAACTCGATGCCACCATCAGCATTTTTTCCAAGGTCATTTCGAAATGCCTTTGTGGGCTTGAATCCGTAAAACCTCATGTTTCTGTGGTCACAGATCTCGTGTATGGCAAACCAGTCTTGTCGCGCAAGGACAACCAAACGGCACAATTCGCGTCGATGCTGCGTCTTTCTATTCATCACGAAGGTGCCGTCCGGACTTGGTGTCCAGCCTGCCGCGCTTTTCAACCTTCAGGTATCCGCAGATTGGTGCAGACGTTGCCCTCAGTGCTCAACATCAACGCCATGTGTCAAACGCCTGAACAATGGCGACATTGGCAAGGTCGCTCCTGGCCGCCCACGCGACTCGGCTTGTCCATCTCCGGTGGCAAAGTCCAATGTCTTCAAGGGCGCGATCTTGATAAACGATCAGCTAGCGATGGTAAAGTCCACCTGTACGTCTTGACGGGGTTGGTGTGTGAGATTCGCGTCGATGATGGCTCGGCGGCTCAGGAATCGCATCTTGTGACGTTTGTCCGCGTTCCCGAGGCGGTGGCTGCTGCCGGCGGTGCAGCGAATGCAGTGGCCCCGGCGGCTGTCAGTGGCCAAGGCGCCAAATGGCTCTTGTTGAATGATTTTTTGGTCAAGGAGGTGACGGAAGAGGAAGCGCTTGGCTTTCCGGGACCTTGGAAAGTACCGGCCATGCTCACCTATGAACGGCTTGAACGATCCAGTCGAGACCGACATGCGTCCGTCCAAGTCGACACGAGTATTCTCTACAGCAATCATTCGCTCTCCAAGAGTTCTGCCAAGCGTGCAGACGCATTTAAACCATTGAGTCCGTCAGAACCGATTGGACCGGGCACGTTGGTGGCGATTGATGCCGAGTTTGTGGCTCTCCAGCAGGAAGAACTCGAGGTGCGCAGCGATGGGACCAAACACATCATTGCACCGAGTCGACTCTCTTTGGCGCGTGTGTCGGTCTTGCGTGGCGGCGGCGATCATGCCGGCTCGCCCTTCATCGATGACTATATCGTCACGCGACAGCCGGTGGTTAACTATCTCACCGAGTTTTCAGGCATTCGCAATGGTGATTTGGATCCAGAGCGGTCGGCGCATGCACTTGTGCCGCTCAAGCTAGCCTACAAGAAACTGCATGCGCTTGCAAGGCTTGGCTGTCGATTCATTGGCCATGGTCTCAAATCTGATTTCCGCATCATCAACATGAACCTGGCCAAAGATCAGGTGATTGACACGGTTGAGCTCTTCTTCATCCCGGAACGACAACGGAAACTCTCACTCAAATTTTTATCGTGGTATTTCCTGGATACCAAGATTCAGCAGGCGGAACATGACTCGGTCGAAGATGCACGGTATGCTTATTTGCTGTATCAAAAGTATCTCGAGTTTGAGCGCATGGGCATGGTGGAGGCAAAATTGAAGGAAGTGTACGAAGAAGGACGGCAGCTTAATTATAGGCCACCAGGTGCGTAGAAAGTATTCAGCATCCTTATGAACATGAACCCATAGAGATGTCTCTTGTCAGGCGTCATCTATGCAAGCTTCTTGGTGAGTTCCGGTACCGCCTCAAACAAGTCCGCCACAAGGCCGACATCGGCAATTTGAAAGATGGGCGCATCGCCATCCTTGTTGATGGCGGCAATCACCTTGCTATCCTTCATACCAGCCAAATGTTGAATCGCACCGGAAATACCGACGGCAATGTACAATTCTGGCGCCACGACCTTACCGGTTTGACCGACCTGCAGTGAGTTGTCGGCATACCCAGAGTCCACGGCGGCACGCGAGGCGCCCACGGCTGCACCAAGCGCATCCGCCAACGGTGCAATCAACTTGTCAAAGTTCGCCTTGTCCTTGAGACCGCGTCCACCCGACACGACTTTGGCCGCACCGGCGAGGTCTGGCCGTTCAGATTTAGCGAGTTGTTCGGATTTCCAAGCGGTTTGGCTTTCCGCCTTGGGATCAGCGGCATCTTCCACGGTGGCACTGCCGCCTTCTGTCGCTGCCGGTTCAAATGCTGTGCCACGGACGGTGACGAGTTTGATGGCATCGCTTGTTTGAATCGTGGCAATAGCATTGCCGGCGTAGATGGGTCTGACAAACGTATCTTCCGATTCGACACCGACGATATCGCTCACTTGCATGACATCGAGCAATGCAGCGGCACGCGGCAGGACATTCTTTCCAAACGCAGAGTGTGCGCAAAAGACGTGGCTGTACCCGCCCTTTTGAACGGTCTCGACGAGAAGCGGGGCAAAGGACTCAGCTAGGCCTTTGTCATAGGCGCCATTCTCAACAACGAGAATCTTTTCGAGACCTTTGATTTTGGAGGCCACGTCGGTCGCGAGATGCTTGGCGCCTGTGCCGGCGAGAAGACCGTGGACAGGGCCACCGAGCTTGATGGCGGCGGTGATGGCGGCAAGGGTGGTTTGTTGGATTTTGCCATCTTGGTGTTCGAGGATGGCCAAGGTCGAGAGCGGATTTCGGCTTGTGGCGAAGGCGCGTGGCCTGAGAAGGCTTCGTAGGCTTGATGAGCGCAGCATGTGAGTCTGCTTACTTGTAGAAGTTTTAGTCCTTGTGATGGTCTTGTAGAAAGAAGGTTGGTTGGTTGTGCTCGGAATGCGCCGATGCGCCGATGGAGCCGAAGACAGCTGACTACCACTCCTAAAGCTAGAGCGAGAGCTAGAGCTGGCTTAGCCTGGCTACCGGCTCATCCCATGCATGCAAGCTCAAGAGACGAAAGCTAAGGAGCCAGTAGAGACAGATCCTTCTCATGCAATTCACTTGCAATATGAGGCCATTCTGACTAGCTATCTGACACCCGACCCGCTAGACAAGATTGCTATCCGATTCAGAGCAGTCGGCCGGGCTCCTATCTTGAAGCAGCAAGTCTATCGCATCGCCTCCATGCAGCGCTTCATCACGGCCACGGACTTTCTCAAACGTCAGCTTGGTTTGTCTCTCGAAGCGCCTATCGTATGCTTGTTTGAAGCGAAAGGAAAGGCCGCTGACATGCAGTACGTCTATGTCAACATGAGCTTCATGCCTGCCCCCGATGAAATCTTGCTAAACTTATTTCAAGTATGCCACCGTCTAGGTGATGTTACAGGACTGACATCCTAGTGCTTCAAGTCAGACAATCAGCTCTTGCTCTCGTATTCATTGACACCGGCCTTTGGTTGAAAGATAACTCATCCCTTGTATTTAGCCACCCAGGCAGCCAAGTCTTCATTGTCGCTCGGATAAGTATGTTCCACTGCCGGAAACTGTCGCGTCTTGACTTCTTCATGATATTGTGCAAGGGCCGAGACCGTCTCGGGACCCAAGTGCGCATATTGCTTGCAGAATCGTGGCACAAATCGATCAAACATGCCCAAGGCATCCATCTGGACGAGTACCTGCCCCGAACACGCAGTACCAGCGCCAATGCCAATCGTCGGTATTTGCAATGTCTGTGTCACCACATCTGCAACGGCAGCAGGGATCGCTTCAAGGACAATCGACATGCACCCTGCTTCTTGCAACGCGCGTGCATCTGTCAAGACTTGTTCTGCAGCAGCCGCCGTCTTGCCTTGAACCTTGAAGCCACCGAGACTCGCCTGTCGCTGTGGCAAAAGCCCTGCATGACCCATTACGCTGATACCATGCCGTGTCAGATGGTTAATCGTCTCTGCCATCTCGACGCCGCCTTCCAACTTGACACATTCCATGCCGCCTTCTTGCACAAGTCGAATCGCAGACTGCATCGCTTGCTGCGACGATACTTCATAACTACCAAAAGGTAGATCTGCCACGAGATAGGCGTTTTGAGCACCGCGATGGACGCTGCGACAGTGGTAGAGCATCTCATCGAGTGATAGCCGCGTTGTGTCTTGATAACCACAAGCCACCATGGCCAATGAGTCGCCGACGAGAATCACATCAATGCCGGCCTTGTTGGCAGAAAGGGCCGAGGGATAGTCATGTGCTGTCATGACGGAGATGGGTGTGTTTTGTTTATAGAGCTTGCGCAAGGTCGCTGTTGTCACTTTGCCTGTGCGTGGGGCCGCATGGCTACTGTAGCTGCGGCCGTGGACGAGACAGTGTCGGAGGAAATGCATGCGATAGGCCTTGTTTCTTGCTTGATGTCCGATTAGGTGATTAGTCTCTCCGCATGCTCCTTGGTTCTTTAATGGATGCGCCGAGGATCAGGCCATCGACTATTGCGCATCTCTCGAGGTTTCGGGTTTCGTGAATTCGGAGAGGCCGACCCAATTCTCTCACGGTGTCATGCGCGCTTGTGATCATGATGCAATGACCGGTACCAGAGGAAGTAGACGAGACACTAGTGCTACTACATGACCAGCAGACGCCTCTTGCAGCTCTCAAAAACGCTCACAACCGCTTCTTCTACTGCTCATATGCCTACAAGCTATACTGCCCCAGCTTGGAAAGCGCTCATGGAATCTATCCTTGCCCAAAACATGAAGCAAGGCAACAAGGACTCCTTGAATGTTCAGCTTGCCACGATGCCCGCACCTGAGGCGCCCAAACGGCCCTCAAATCGTACAGTCGTCTTTCGTGGCTTTGTAGGACAGCCGCGGAAAGAGGATGAACCTACGGGTGGCAATCCTATCAAGCAGGTGCAGAGTCACTTAATTGTCACGTCGACGGATCGATTGATGCTCAAGGCGAAACAGCTCTTGGCACAGCAAGAGACAAGCAAAGAAGAGAATGGCTTTGAAGTGTGTTGGTGGCATCAGGGAACCCAGGAGCAAATCCGATTTGCAGGACGCGCATGGCTTTTGCAAGCGGCGTCGCAGGATAACAGCACCTTCCCCTCAGACAGACTCAAGGGCTTCGTATCGATCCCAGAGGAACAGGAGAAACACTGGTCATGGGAAGGTGAACGCTTGCGTCAATTTGCAAAACACTCTTCGCATCTCCGTGCTAGTTTTCGGAATCCAGAACCAGCATCGCCCCTGACATCTGAAAAACAAGCACAAATCGAAAAACAGCTCGAAGTGCCCGGATCGGTTGAAGAGTGCAAGACGGAGGAGGAGAAGAAGGCCGTGCAGGCAGCCTTGGAGCGGTTCTGTCTGGTCATTTTGGAGGTGGAGGAGGTGGATTATCTCAAGGTTGAGCCGCCAGCGGTGCGCAAGAATTGGATGCTCAAGCAGGGATCCTGGACCGAGTCTGAGATTTCTCCTTGAACTTGAGTCTACCTGTAGCTTGACTCTGCATCTGATTTGGAACATGAAATGCATACATTACGATTCAAACTGGTGGTGCGTGTAAAACAAGATCTTGCATGATGTCGGCCACCTCACCCTGCCCTTCCGCCATCTCATGCCATAATATTCCTTGTGCGCCACTAGAAGCCCTTTGCATCTGCTCTAAAGCTGAATACGTCTTAAGCTTGGAGACTGGCATCGGCACGAGCGTATAAAGTCGACGACGGCAGTCAGCGGCAAGCGCTGCCAAATCGGCCTGAGACCAGCTCAAGGCATCGAGGAGTGAGAACTGATGAAAGACGGCGAGTGCTTCAAGCGACGTGGCACGGCCATAGTGGAGCACGGCAGCCGTGGTGGGTGACATTGCGGGACGATGGACCTGTTGCTCGACCTCGACAGCCGCAACGACCGGTCCGCCGTCAGCATTGAGATCGGCCGTGGTGTTTGTTTCCGAAGAGGCTCGCGACGCAACACTTGTTGTCGAATGTGCTTGACCACTCTGCCAGGATGCCTTCCATCCACGCCGCGTCGTAGAGTAGAATACCGTTCCAAGGACAGCTGCAAAGACGAGCGCAGGTGCGTACCGCTTCACCACCGAACCGACAGCAGCCGCCACATACCCGACTGCGCCGGCCACCTGCAGCACCGCTTGTACACAGCGCGTCACGAAATGTGGTACGCGGACATGGAGTCGACCAGGATTCAGACCCAATCGACCCATCATGGCGCCACCATACGTCGTGCCGTTGTCTGCCCAATGATCAGTCAGCACGGCTGACGTGACTTGCAAAGGGGTTGCGAGACTGTTCTTGTCCTGCAGGAAGCCATCGCCTGAAATAAGATCCGCGCAGCGCATACGCCTATCAAAGGCAAAGCCACGCGGCAGGAGAGGACCCGCGGATAAGTCTTCGAGCAGGGTCATGGCGTCGGTGTAGTAGTCTGAATGCCAAAGTAAGAGCTGATAGAGTGAAAGCATTGGTGACAGTCAAAGAGGAGAGGTGCAGGCCAGCTGCACGTCGCGTCGATGAAGATGCAGAAGAAGTGCATGCATGATCTGGGTGGTGGGAAAACTATATAATCACGCCTGTGGTGAGCAGCTTGGGGAGCGCGTTGGTCAAGAGAGAGCAAAGCGGTCTTTGTAGCAAGAAAAGGATCAGCCGGTGGACAGTCCATGTAGAAGACACGGTGCAATAGTTAAGGTCAAGCTGGCAAAGAACAAGTCGAACGCGTCAGGGATAGTGGCAAGCACACATAAAATTGCCTAGTTTGGCAGCCAAAAAAGTTGAAACAAGTGAATGAAGCACAAGCACTGTCAAGCAGCAACGTTGAAGCTGTAATACACAGGGACGCAAAGAAGGATCCCAGTCGAAGCACAGTGATAGTTGGTAGATTTTTGTATAGCCTCTCAGTCTGTGACTAAGCGAAAATCCCATGTTTAGTGGTGAGCGTGGTTCTTGTGGTGCGAAAGGTGGAACGCATAGTCGAGAGAGTAACCAATGACACTGTCTGTTAGCCTGATCGCGGAACAGAAACGATCGCATCAACAATGGATGGTCTCGCCAAAGGCAAGCACAAGTCTCTGGTCGCGCAATCGTTTTCAAACGGGATTTCTTACAAGAGTCCGCCCATCAAGTGCACCATCGGAAGACCTGAGACGCTCTTGCCGTCAATGTACTTTGCCTTGTAGCCAGTCTGCTTGGGAGCCGAGCCACGCGGCAAGGCCTTGTAGAAGGAAACAACCCGGGTCATGCGGGCAGCGTCGGCGGCAACGCCAATCGACTTTGGGTTTGCAATCTAAAGAAAACGCGTCAGCCATCGGCCGTTGAGTGTGTCGCTGGAGAGGGATACCTTGGGGGGAACGAGTGCCTTCAACATGCTTGCTTCGTATCTGAACTGATCTGTTCTTTCTCAAGACTCGAGCTCTCTTTCTCGGATGGTCGTTGCGGTCGTCGCTCGGGAGAAATGGGAAAGTCACGTGAACAAACCCTAACCCTGAATACTGAACGACAAGCAGCATCAAGGACAGATAGACTGATAGACCGATAGTCAAGCAGCCATGAGCGCCAGGAGACTGCTCAGACCAGGGAACCTACGGGCAGGTGCGTCACATCGCCGCTTCAACTCGACCCTTGTCCCGCAAAAAGACAATTCCACCACGATCGCCGAGCGCGATGGCGGACCCAAGGAGACTGTTGCTGTCGACAGCATCTCCGGCGCGCCCGAGTCCCTACACCAGCGTATTGTGCGCATCTATAAGCCTTCCAAGACGGCGATGCAAAGTGGTATTCAAGGAACCAAGCTGTGGCGCATGGATTGGGATGTGCTTGAGAAGGATAACCGTTGGACGAATCCGTTGATGGGCTGGGCATCGTCTGGTGATTTCATGCAAGGGACGAGTCTCAAGTTTGGTACCTCAGACGATGCGATTCGGTTTGCAGAGTCACAGGGATGGAACTACTATGTCCAAGCGCCACAGATGCCCAAGTTTGCCGTCAAGTCTTACTCATCCAATGTATGTTATCATCTCATGATTATGGTTTGCTAATCAGACAGTACACAAAGACACAGATGAATCCAGCCAAGGTGGCACACACCAAGTGAACTCAGCAGCAGGGCTCTGTATAGTCACAATAGTGCACATGTCATCAAATCTTTAATTGCCCAGCCATGACCTGGACTGCCGTGCCACTCAACGTGACTGTCTCAATCTCCTGACTTTTGCGCTCGACTTTGACCTTGATTTTGGATGGTCGTCCCATCATTTTGCCTTGCGCGATTTCACAGACTGTCGTTGCGTCTTGTGAATCCTGCGATAGACAGCAAGTAAGGGCACTCGCAGCTGAACCGGTCGCGGGATCTTCAAACCCGCTGCCTTCCATCATGCGAGCATGAATCTGAATGATCGAACCCGTTTGCTTTGACTTGGTGTAATAGTAAATTGCCAGAAACCCTGACTGCCAGCCTTGATCCAAGTCGCTGATGGTTGGATAGCTCGAGCAGAAGCCTTTCTGGAGGACATCATGCACAACCTCGAGGTCCTCTGTGCTACCAAGCTGGACCAGAAGGAATGTCATACCCTTGATGATGGAGCAGAGGTCCAAACGCAAATACATTTTGCGACCCTGATCGGCACTGTGCTGAGTGAGGTTGTTGAGCAACGCTTCCCGATGCCATTGATTGGGATCATGTACATGAAAGTCGTGTGCGATACGTGCATGTGTCATGCCATCCTTGACCTCAATCGAAATAGGACCAGACTTGGTGATGAGCCGTTTGACTTTGTAGCCTTCGTTGGCAAGCCATGTGGCAGCACCGATAGTGGGATGACCAGCAAACGGAATCTCGCCAGTCGTCAAAAAGATGTCCACTTTGAAGTCACCATCTTGATGACCCGGTGTACAATGCTCATCCGCTTCTTCTGAGCTGACAGGATGCGGTAGATGGACAAAGATGCTTTCAGAAAGATTGAATTCTTTTGCAATCTTGAGCTTTTGTTCTTGCGTCAGCTGCTTGCTTTGATCTGGTAGAAGCTTGATGAGTGCCAGCGGATTGCCTTCGTAGGGCGTGCTTGTAAAGACATCGAGTACGCAGTAATCAAGGGAAAGCATCTCAGGAGATATAGCTGTTCACGGATAGACTACCCAAATCAGTGAATGGCAGGACAGATGCACCGATAGCAAGGTCAAATTCAGATGGCGAATGGCACTCTGCAAAATTGAAGCAAGATCATCGACAAGACTCATTAGGTATTAGACAGAGTACGAAGCCGCATGCCGTTCTGACAAAAGCCTCTGCTTTGTAGCTCATGCAATGGTTCCTTGCTTACTCGGCGTCTGTTGCACAGCCCGCTCCACATCTTCCGCCGCCTGCATCGGCAGCACGAGCCCACTCATCCTCAAAGACGACTGCACCGCTTTTCGCCAGGCCAACTCACGCGAGATACCCTTTGGCGGCGAATCGTCGAGAGGCGACCCCGGTGATGCATGGGACGGCGGTGAGATGCCCTTTAAATCCTTAACAGAACTCAAGAAGAGGGGTGATTTGGTAGGCTGGACGGGCATGTTGCGCGGCAGCGATGTTGCAAACGCCGAAGGCGTGTCGTTCTCGTGAGTTGCTGAGAAAGAGGCAGCCTGCTTGAGTCGCGCATCGGGCGTCATGAGCGAAGGTACGCCACCGGACTCATCCTCCTCCTCGCCGGCACCTGCGTACTTGTCCATACTGCGCATCTTGAAACTTCCGGAAAGGCCATGATCGGCTTGACGGCCATAGAGCCGGCCATTAGATGCCTTTTCTGCCATGCCAGGCGAATCACGCGCCTGTGGTTCGCGTAAAGGCATCGGTACGACTGGGATCGTCTCGTCCATATCAAACACCTCATCCACCTCCGTCTCATCCTGCATGGTCAAGCGTCCACCATCAACATCGTCTTCGACGTCAGAGCTCAAGACGGGTGAATCAATCCGCTGCGGTTCCTGTTCAGAAAACATGACGCGTTTCGGTGTAATGGGCGAGGTCACGTCGTTGCTGCATCGCGAGGACCCATCAGAGAGGTGCGAAAGACTCGCTTTGCGACGCACTTCTTTGACAAGGACTGATTTGGGAAGCGGCGCTGTTTCGCTACGGTGCGGCGGACGCTTGCGGCGTGTTGTACCTCGCGTTTGCTGTTGTTGCTTTTGCTGTGAGGTCAAGGATCGATCGCTTGCGGTGGCAGTCTCATCCGAGTCAAGGAATCGCATGCGCATCGCAGGCGCCTGTTCGCGTTTTCCAGAGAGACGCTCCTTCTTCTTGTTGATGGCCGTCTTTTGAGTACTCATCTCCTTCTTGCCATCCTCAGACTTGGACAAGGCCGACTGCTTCAAGCCAGCAAGACTTGCAATCTCAGATAGCGTCTCGGCCTCCTCAGTCGCTTGTGCCACAAACGTCTCGAGCGCCTCCTGCTGCCGTCTTAAAAAGGCCGCCGCCTCCGTCTCCATCTGCAGACGCCGTTTCTGAATTGCTCGATCGAGAATCTGCTGAACTTCAGGGACAAGAGCGCCACTCGCAGCTGATGTAACTGTCGAGCGACGCGGCGATGTGTCCTTGCGTGTGCGGCCGACATCGGCTTGCGAGGGCACGCAAATCCCAAAGACAGGCGATAGATCCTGATCACCGGCATGCTCGCCGATGACAGGCCTAGCATTGTCTGGAACAAGCTTGGCAAGACACCTTGGCATCTTCTTGGCGAGCGCAATCGCTTGACCGTCAGGTCGCTTGAGGGAAACAACAGGCGCATTCGTCACTTTGCTGGACAGTGTGTAAGCTTCTGATGCGGCATCGTAGTGGAGTCGCGCCAGGAACGGATGAAGCACGGAAACTTGGGCCCAGTGATATGTGTCTGTAGGAGAAGCATCTGCATTGCCATTGCGCTTATCGTCAGACGGCCGCGGTGATGGTGCTTCGAACCGGATGGTGATGTTGCGATCACTCGAGTGGTACTCGCTCATGCTGTGCGCCGACTGTTGTGATGATCTCGCGCAATGGGCCTTTCAGAAGTTGCTGGTCTGGTCGTCGATGACCGTAGGATGATTGCGAGAGATACGAGACTGGCTCGGAGATGTAGCTACTAGCTCGTGCTTGGTTCGCCTGCTCGCTTGTGGATTGCGGAGTTGCGAGCGCGGGTAATCTGCCAATGGTCTTGGGTCTAGACTGTGCCCTAGTCCTCGTCCTGGCTAGCACTGTAGGCTATAGCTAGTCTGTACGAAGCTAGTAACGACGCACTAGAGCCAAGTTGATCTGAGAGCTGGCTATATATAGCAAGAGACTAGAGGGAGCTGTGTTGCTTAGCTAAGTAGGTAGGTATCTAGGGAACAAGATGAGCAGGTAACAGAACATGTGATAGCGCATGTGAACGGCAGGTCCGAGCGTCTACAGGACTATAGGACTATGAACGAGGCCATCAGAAGGCAGTCTACATACCTGCTGCTGCATAAGCGCCAGCGGCAACCTGCTCGCCAAAGCTAAATGGCGGCCCAAAGGCTGCAATCAAATCCTGCGACGATGCAGGACCACGCGTAAACACACCGCGCGGGTTGGTAAACTCCAAGAAACCCTCGCGACCATGGTGTCGACCCATGCCGGAGTTGCCGGATCCTCCGAAACCCATCGAGGGTAGAGCGGCTTGCATGGCACATGAGTTGATGGAGCAGCCACCTGAGGCGGTTTCGTTAACGAGTCGTGCAGCTTCGGCTTCATCGTCAGAGAAGATGTAGAGACCAAGAGGACGTTCACCGGCGTTGATCGTGTCAATCGCGTCGTCCAAGTTCGTATAAGTCACAATCGGCATGATGGGACCAAAGATCTCCTCCTTCGAGACACGCAAGTTTGCAGGCGGGTCAACGAGCAACGTGAGCGGCAACTTGCGCGACTTGGCACCGGCAGCGTCAATTGATTTGGCACCGAGCGTGATGGAGCGCACGCCGGCGTCTTCGGCCTCTTTGACCATGCTGACGATACGCTCATAGTGACGCTCGCTAATCATACCTGTGCAGTCATCCGAGGACGCATACTCATCGAGACCGTTGTCCTTGAAGTAGGCTTGCGCCAGCTGGATAAAGTCTTCGAGCTTGTCCTTGGGCACAACTGCTGAGTCCACCGTGACGCACTGACAGTTAGTATCATCTCTGAAATGGGAGATGGACTAACCATGCTGCCATTCTTCAAGAGCTTGGTAGACATCACCTGGTCCACGTTGCGCTTGGTGACAGTCTCGGTCGTGAGCACGGCAGGGCACTTGCCACCGAGCTCAAGCGTCACAGGGACCAAGTTCTTGGCTGCTTCACCCATCACAACCTTGCCAATCTCAGGCGAGCCCGTGTAGAGGATATGGTTCCACTTCTGCTGCGTAAAAGTGCGCGAGAGGTCCAAGCCGCCATTGACGACCGTGACGAGATCTTCAGGGAAGGTCGCACTGATCATCTTTTCAAGCAAGGCGCCTGTAGCGGGCGTGTACTCGCTCGGCTTGATGATACAACGGTTACCACCGGCGAGAATCTCGGAAAGGGGTCCGAGGGAGAGATCCATGGGGAAGTTCCATGGCACAATCACACCGACAACCTAGCTTCATTAGCTTCGTTCCTTGCTCTTGCGAGAGACAACGTACACCCTTGGGTTGATAATGGACCTCGGCCTTGCTAGCACCAAAGAGTTGGGCATCGACATCGCGCTTGCTCGGCTTGGTCCACTCGTCAATCTGCGAGAGCACATACTGAGCACGGCCAGCAACACCAAGCACCTCGACCATGTCCGAAGTGGCACGCGGGTGATTACCAAAGTCCTCATTCAAGGCCTTGTGGATAGCATCCTTGTTTTGCAGGACCATGCCGGCAATCTTGCCGATATTTTGCTTGCGTGCATCGATGGCAGGGTATTGGTCCTTGAGGAAGGCTTTCTTTTGGAGAGCGAGCTTACGCTCGAGTTCTTTGATGGCTGCTGAGTCTGACATGATGTTTCGAGAGTAGCTATCTGGTGGGAGGTATGAAATCACTAAGGATGTGGTGTTACGTCGACCTCGATTAATAATTGTGGGGAATCGTCTCGGCATCGGCCATTGCTCGTGAGCCGTGGCCACCACTTTCACAAGCTTTGTAATGAGAGGCCTGCCTGGTCTACTTCGAGACTTTTGCTATGGCCCAAAGATTGTCGCTGCCTAGGTGCATAAGAAAATCATCTACAGTTCAACGTGTTGGAAATCAGCCTTGAGCTTCTCGGCTGCCTCGAGCATCTGCTTCCTGACCTCCTCAAACGAAGCAGCCTTGTCGCCCACCGCCTCTTTCGTCTCTTCCCACTTCTTTTGCGCTCCAGAGAGCATCGCCTCGGCCACGGGCGTATCCTTGCCATACACCAATGCAGAAGCCTTGCTTGCAATTTGATCCGTGACGGCAACGGGTGTACCATGCACAATGGCGTTGACCTTGTCACCCAACCCATCAAACACATTCTCGACATGGTCGCCCGCTTGACCTGCGGCGCCCTTCAAGTGCTCCACCACTTTTCCGGCGATCCCGGGCTCAGGTGTGCCATAAACCATCTCGGAAGCCTTCGACGCCACCTTGTCCGACAAGGCCTGCGGCGTCCCTGCAACAGCACCTGATACTTGACTAGCGACGTACTCGCCTGCATCTTGTACTTGAGCCATAATCTTCTCTGTGGGAATCTCATCAGCCAGCTTGGCTGCCTGTTCCGATGCGGCGGCCGCAGCAGACTGAGCCACCTTGTACGCTTCAGCCGCTTGCTCAGACGCAATCGAGGCGGCAGATTGCGCAGACGCCGCAAGCGCATCGGTGTCAATGTTGCGAACATAGTCCGAAGCAGCTGAAGCGGCATCAGCCATGACAGATGTGACGTGTTCCGGTTCGAGCATCTCGTCGACACGATCGGCGGCAGCCTGCATCGACTCATACGCCTGATCCACGAGACCCTCGGCTTGCGTCGGCTCACCAGAGACAAGCGAGGCGAGAGATTGGTAGAATGCTTGAGCGCCGAGCATGGCACCAACAGGCACATAGCCGTAGCCAAAGTTGTCGGAGGCCTCACCGAGAGTAATCTTCTTGGGTCCGATCGAGTGAAGCTGACCGAGCTTGCCGGCTGCGCCACCTGCGAGTTTTTCTACCTTGGCCTCGGTCTCCTTGAGCAAGAGGATGAGCTCCTTGGAACCGCTGTCAATCTCCTTTTGAGCCAACTTTTTGAGATCCTGTTCAATCTGAGCAAGCTGGGTATCAAGTGCTTCGAATCGCTTGCGATGCTTGCGCGAGACTGTGTTGAGATCATAGCCAATGAGCTCATGTGCCGCCTCCTTTTGGGCCAATGCAGACTTGGCCACACCTTCATACACAATAAACGTATTCTTTTGCATTTTTTGCTCAATTTGGGCAAGCACCGATGAGGTGTGCGCCTTAACCTCGACCGCTTGCTCGTGCACCTTCTTACCAGCCTTGGCAAACGCCGGTCGCAAACTCTCGGCAATCTCAGATTGCGACTTGCCCGTGTTGGCACCGTTTTGGGCATAGCTGAGAATCTGGCGCTCGACCGACTCGACTTGCTCCACAGCGGTTGATTCGAGCTGTAGGAGGTAATCGCCCGTCACAAGTTCTTGCGTTCGGATAGCGACTGGCAGCATCGCCTGTAACTTGTCCTCGAGCACGGCGGCAGCTGCTTCACCTTCAGCCTTGAGACTCTCCTCTGCAGCCGTCAAGACTTGCTCTAGAATCTCTGTATCGACCTTCTTTTGAAGTTTCGGGTCAATACTTGGCTCAGACGCGGCAGCAACAATCGTTTCACCGGCAATCACCGTCGTCTCGCTTGAAGCAGATGGCGTGACCTTGGCGAGCATCGATGCGGAAACAGCAGCAGCAATCGCCTCGGGTGACTGGACATCAGGACTCGCAAACCCACGCGCCGCTTTAAACTCAAACATCTTTTGCGAAACGCGTTGCAACTGTGGGTCGAGATAGTGAAAGTAAGCGCGACGCAAAACAGGCAAGATGGACGTTTTGTAAAAAGCGAGGAGGGCATCGCGGATCTGGAGGACGATGGGGTGGCCGTGCGCCATGTAGAGACTTGCACCGACGATGGCGGCGTGCTTGGCATGCGGGGCAACCTTGTGATACGTTGGCACGAGGACCTTGTCATACGCCTGCTGCGACTTGGCCGAGGCGAGATCTGCGTATGGCTTCACTGTTTCGGTCACACGATCAAGATGATGACCCACATACTTGCCATACACCTTGCCAGCCTTGTCTTGGTACCTGTTGACGATCGGAGAGAGACGCGACTTGTACTGGCTTTTGGCGGCATCGATCGCTTGAGCCGTGACTGGGTGCAGATGCTTGTTGTAAACTTGTCCGACCTTGTCAACCGCCGGCTTGGCCTGCTTCTTGTAGACGGCATTGACTTGCTCGTAGTAGGCTTCGCCTTTTGCAACATAAGGTCCTGCATACTGCTCGTAGTACGGTTGCACATGCGGTCCGGCATGTGCCACGGCGAACTCCTTGACACTGTTGAAACGCCTGCATACTGCTGGCGCATTTTCATCGAGCACCGAGGGACACGCGTAAAGGATCCAGTAGAGCGCATAGAGTACGGTAGCACGAATCGTCCAAGTCGCGAGGAATGAGCGTCCCGGCTTGTTTTGACGCAAGTGTCGACGTGATTGATGGGTGGGTAGACCGAGGAGACCCTCAGCGCCACCGCCTGACTTTCTTCCTTTGCCCATGAGAAGAGAAGATGCGCGTGTTTGTGTGGGTTGGTTTCTCGAGAGGCTTTGTTTGCTGGCTGGCTGTGCGCATTACGTCCTCGAAAAGTCACGTGCCCTCGCTTTCGTTGAAAGAGCACAAGAGCACCTAGGGACCTAAGGTGGACTATGGCTATACAGGCTAGCTCGGCGCTTCAGGCGCATCATTCGGGGTCATGCCATTCTCAGAGGTCGTATCCCGGAGCAGGACAGGTGTACCGCCGTCCTCAGGGTTCTGCACTTCTGCCACGGCATCACCGACATGCGCCAGGGGTCCATGAATACTGCCCTGGTCCTTCTCGCCCAGCTGAGCCGACGCCATTTCTTGCCCTGCAATCATATTGTCAGACTGTGCCGCAGCAGCGTTTGCCTCTGCAGGTTGAGTGAGGAGGAGGGATTCCTTGTCGTTCGCCCATTGACCCCGTGCCGCCGCCACACCGTGCTTCTCCTGAGCAATCATGGCCTCCTTGGCCTCCTTTGCAAGCCTCTCCTTTTCCATGTCCTCCATATGCTTGAGATCATCCACCGAAGGTTCATACAGATGCCAAATGACATAGTGAGGCAATCCCACAACCGAGTAACCCAACTTCTTGGCGAGCTTGCCGAAACCTTCTGTCTCGGCATGCCACTCAAAGCTAAAAGCCGGGAAATGGCCACCGGTGCGAAAGACACGCGCCTTGGCCAGGATCGAGACGCCACCGATGCCATCGATGGGAATCTCTTCGTTCGGATCACCTTCTGGATCGCGCAGGTAGGCGAGATGAGGCCGCCAAGTGGCATACTCGGCATAGCCTTCCACAATCACGGCATCTTCATCAAGCGTCTTGGCAAGCTGTAGCGCCGTCTCGGATTCCTGCCATGAGTTGAGGTCATAGGGTTGTTGACCACCGAGCCAGTCTGGCAACGGTCGCCAGACGTTGGGAACAATGACATCCTTGTCATGGCGCATGAGATCTTCCAAGATGGTCGCCGGTGCCGTTTCGACATCGACATCACGCCAGTAGACCCAAGCGTGTTCAGCGTTGATGGTGGCGCTCAGCAACCAATTCCTCGCCCGCGCCATGAGTTTGCGTCTCGGTGCCTGGGCGGCAAACCCATGTCGATCGCTAAAAGATTGACCGATCGCTTGACCGAAATCCTTTTCAATGATGGTGATTTCACCAAAGGGGATCTTTGGATCGCTATGCGCTTGCAAAAGGTCGAGCCCCGCCACGAGATCGGCCATGGTGTTGTCCTTGGAATCCGACACGAGAAAGGCCAAGTCGATGAGATGATGGGGATAGGTCAAATTTTCAAGATGGCTAAAGAAGAGCGGTAGATGGGCAGCGGCATCACGTAAAGGTGAAAGGAAGAGGATGCGTTCGCCGCGTTCCCAGCCGCGCGCCGTGCCAATGGATTGCGCCATGTCATAGTACCGTATACTCGGTACGGCTGGATCATCTCCTGGAAATCCGCCGAGGTTTAGTCCATGACTCGGAGCGATGTGGCTGCCGAGGCCAAGGAGGTAAAAGGTGGTGAGTAAGCAGAGCAGGCATGCGGCTGCAATGCGCACGTATAGATTCCGGAGAAGACTTGTGGCACGGACGCCGGATCGATTGATGGAGATTTTAAAGCGGCCAGATTGAATGCCCTAAGCATTAGACGGGTGTGTGTTGGGCAAGTTCATGAGCTTACATTGCCGGGATGATAGCTTCCTTTCTTCATGAGATGAGCAGCTCGAGGAGTGTCTTAAAGAAGAGCAATCGATGCGCAAAGGCGCTCAGAAGGTTGAGCGACAAGAAGTGTGATTGAGTAGCAACTGGGAGGATCTCTAGCAGACGGCCAGCATCAGTATTATAGAACGTGAATTCAATGGCCTGTGTGTCTACGCGCTGTATGCAGTGTCTGTTCAAAAGATTGTGTTTGATTCTGAATTCGTCGCCTCGGATCCGAAAGGGACCGCCCGATTTGCTAAAAACTTATTGAACATGTACAGCTTGGTCTGTACAACATCGATGGCGATGTGCTCAAGAGTCCTAGCATTCTAGTCAAGCGGAGATTCAATCAATTACATCGATGTCGCTTCAGAGGCTTGGCAAAGTCCAAACAAGGACAAACAAGAGCAGTTCCACAATGTTTGTGCATTCGAAACCTGCGCGCGAGCTGTGTTGCTGTTGCTCGTGGGTCTTAAGCTTTAGGCTAAACTTTACGGTTTCAATGCTTGCCCAGGTGTTTGTCGTACGACCTATACGCTGGCTTTTACCCTGCTTCAACATGCAATCGAGGTGTAGGCATGCAGAGCGGACTGTACATATGCATGTGCCAGCGCTCGTGATCATGATCTTGCTCATGATCAAGTGTCTGCCCACTGGCAGGCTGTGGCAGCAGTGCCCAGGTACAGTTGCAAGACTTGACAGCTGCCATCATGCGCATTTGCTTTTGCCATGCGCGCTGATTCCCAAGTTATCCGCGGCCGAGCTTCCACCTGAGCTGCTGAGCAGGAGTGATTCATTTTTTTTCGGTGAAATGGATTCCGCTGCACCTTAAGAGAGGGATGCAAACTCGAGGTTAAGGGATTTGTGGCTGATGCATACGTATACAGGCCTAGTATTGTACTAGCGCAGGTATTGCTATCAGCTATTGGATCTACGACGCTACGACGAGACCGACAGCTGCAGACTACCGCGTGCGTGTCGTGATCTGCTGGGGTAATTATAAGAGGATGATCTGCGCACACTACGAAGCTCCCGGTGACAGGGTCGATCTATCAACTTTTTTGTCAGCCATCTCTAGGGAATTCGGGGCAAGACCAAGCGAAGGCTCCGAGAATGGCCGCGTAGACAGAAAGTATTATCTATAGTAGGTACGTAGAACGTTGATCGGAAGAAAAGAAGGATGACTGTTGCGACGGAGCACATGTTACGATGTGACACGATCTCAGGGGCCCGTTGATGATGAGCTCGGGTGAGTGTTGCGTCGCATGGCCATGCATGGATGGGCAGATGCGTTGGTCTCAAACTTTTTCCGTGGATGAAGAAGGAATGCCCAGGCGAAACCTTGGAAGGGATCTGTTGAGCCGCGGGTGGAGGAGCAATTCTATACAAGGTCAGCATTCACTCCGTCTACAAGTACTAGCTAGTGCTAGTGAACATCTGCTCCTTCAAGACGATTAGACACCGGGCCATGGCGCATCCACTCTAGCGCAACATCCTCAACCTCAACCCATCCTCCCGAGCGCACAAAACCAGACAATCCTAAACCTAGTCCATTACAGAACGAGAACGCCCGGCCATGCTCAATCGCCTGTTTGCCGGGGCCCGAGCACCCAACGCCCCTTCCGAGGCAGACCTGCGTTCGCATCAGCTCCTCCATGGGCCTAGACTGTAAGCGCGCGCATCCTACTATCCTACAGGCAACCCATGCTGACACGATTTGCTTGTTTTAGAGAATGCAGCGCACCGATTGCCAAACCGCGCATCATTATTGCACAAGACATGGGCGATAAGGCCAAAGTGGTTCTGTTTGATAGCGCAACACCAACGGGGACTGTGTCACAGGACACCGATGCTACACCACGGCGCGCAGGTCAGGCAACGGCTGCAGGTCCGCGACCCAGCTCAAGCGCCGACAAGCATAATGAGCGCAAAGTCGAAGTCATGACCGAACTCATGTTTGGCACCATTCCTTTATCCTATCGCGGCACCTCGGTGCGTGTCCACCCTTTGCAAGATGGCGATGGTGACGGCACACGCACGTTTTTATTCACAAAAGTGTTTTCAGTCGATGTCTTTGTCAATGGAGACTTGCTCGCCTCGAGTCAAGCACCGAGCGGCACAGCCTCCTTGTCCTCCTCATGGGGATCCAATTCAGGCATGCGTGAGTATCCCTTTCCAAGCATGACGCCGATGCATCCAACGAGCGAGCATGGCAAGCAGCATGCTGGCGCCGGCCACCCAGCAAGCTCGCGCGCAAGTTCTCGCGATCGACCCGTTCAAAACCATCATCAACGTTCTGGCTCTGCAGCGAGTCATGGCGGTACCAGCAGCAACGTCCCTGGAGGTCGACAGTCCTCTGCGTCTGCGCTCGGCAACGGCACACGGCGTCAAGAAACAAGCGCGAGCACGTTACGTGGACCGATAGCCCTGCGTTCTGAAGTCGAGGCGCATCTCCCCTTTGCAGGTACAGGCACGACTGAAGGGCTCGATCCTGAAGAAGCAGCCTCACTCGGCTGGCTCCCCTCGCCAGGCCCTTACCTCCCGCATCGCCGACGTTCTCTCGACACGAATGGCAGTATCTCACCGGGTGCGTCTTCCTGGGCCGGTAGTCAAGCGTCCGCGTCCACTTCGGGGCGCTGTCAACCAGCCACCTGCGCCGTCGGGATTCTCTTCTCCGTGCCAGGCACCGGGCAAGAAGCTGATGAATGTGCACGGCTGTCACGTTATTGGACTATGCTGACGCGTGCCGCCTATGCATTGCAACGGACTGTCTTTGATCAGCTGACGATTCACTTTGCTCGGCTCGCGGCACAGGGTCCCTCTGCTGTCCATACACCAGGATCCTCTCGGTCACGGTGTCGCGTGGCTGGTACTTCTCAACCGCAACAGCAACAACAGCAACGCATGGAATCACAAATCTTTTTGAGGGGTAAAAAATATTATTGTGCGTTGGGGCAGCATTCTCTCGCGCTCGATCAGACCATCACAGAGGCAGCCGCCGCGTTTAGTGAACGCCTCGCCGGTGGTATTGAGTTGCCAGATGTCGTGCAGAACCCCTTGGCGCAAGAATCCGCTATTCTCCTTGAAGAAATCGCCGCCGTTTCAAGCCAACTCGACACGAAAGAGTGTAAATTCCTCTTTTCAACCTTGTTGTCGCATCTCGCGGGTCATCTGACGCAAGCGCGTCGACAGCGTGCTGGACTCGTGCACAAGGATAGTCTGCAACATCGGTTTCTGATTGTCTCTGAAAACCCAACGCTCGCGCGACGGCTTCTTTTTTGTCTTGCCAGATTGCTCTTTCGTGATCACAGCATGCATATCCGTACGGCACTCGACTACGCACTCGTCTGGCCAGCCAATGGCATTCTCGGCGTGCCACGTAAGGACCTCATTCGGAGACGCGAGTCGGTCGCCAAGCAAGATCGCTTGAACCGAGGTTGGGATATCCCGCATGCGCGTGCTGAATCCTGCTCAGGCTACAGTCTCCCGCTTCTCTCACCTTCTGTCTTTCATCGACCGCCCAGTACCTCGTCGAACGGGTCGTCTCGCAACTCGAGCTGGAAACCCTCCTGGACGTGGTTCTCGAATGGGTCGCGCAGCAGATTGACGGAAGAACAATGGATGTTGACGTCCTCGGCACGCAGCGAGACACGCACGATGCAAACGAGTTGGGCGAGTTCGGATTTCGCACAGGCAGCGGCCTCGGCAGCAGGCGCTGGTGGACACGCCTTGTCACCTTTGGCATCGCCGCGCTCTGCAAGTAAATCACCGCATCGCCATGGTCATTCCGAGCATTCCTCTGAAAGCGAGGATGAAACAACCTTGCGCGACCCCAACACCTCCGCAGCAGATGTGTCTCGACCGACATGTACAAAGCAAGCCGATGGCAGCGTCTCGGTCGCCCTTCTCGAAACAGTCTCCATCTTGCCACCAGACTGTCCTGTCCGTGTCCCACCCGGTCCACTCGCCAGTCATGCTTATCCACTGACGGGCTTCCTCTCTCATTTTCATCCAGACATGCTCCTGCAAGCCATTCCGTTTTCAGCACTCGACGAGCAAGCACTCAAGGGCTATCTCGCCGAAGAAGAACTCTATAATGCACCCTCAGCGAGTGCCACGAGTGAGATGTGGCGACCGCAGGCGAGTATTGTGCTTGCTGAAGTCGGCGGTGCCTATCGCGTTCGTAAGATGACACGCGTCACGCGACTTGTGCAGGTCTTGACACCCTGTGCTGAGACCGACGCTGTGCCACTGCGGACGGTCAGGCATGAAGCTGAATGGCGGGAGGAGGTGTTGACGGAGGTGGATGAGCCGCTGATGGCGCAGGTGGCGGGTGTCTTGTCTTCGAAACGACCGACAGAGGCGCTTGCGGCGCTGATTGCGACGTTGGCACGTTGAGTCCTCTCTGTCTTCTTTCTTGTTTTTGGAGGGCCCTTTCTTTTGGACACATGCTCTCTCCTTCTTGGTCATTTTGGCACATGGCGCGGGTTTGGTTCTTCTTTCAAAGTATGCACGGCATGGCTCACTCAATTACTTGTGAGTTTCTTTCAATTCTTCTTTTTTGCGTCTGGTTTTGCTTTCAGTTTCGTCTTCCATACATGTAATACTATCCTAGGCCTACTTCAGGCAACTAATACCAACTGTCCATCACCTCTGTCTTTCACATGTCGTTCCATTTTCATGCACGCAAGATGTTGGCGTCAATCTGCTTAATTTGCGGACCGACACTCAATTTGACCTTATTGCGGTAGGTGGTTGGATTCTGGCGCTGCATCGGGTTCCCTTCGAAATAAACGGTATCGAGCTGCGTCAGCTGCTTGCATTCCCTTTCAATCTCATCAAAACGCGTCAACTGGTTATTGCTCGCCCAGAGTTCACGCAAGTCTGATAGATGCGCCAGATCTGTAAGATGGGCGAGTTGATTGTTGGAAATGTCCAACACTTGAAGTTTCTTGAGCTTTGCGAGAGGTGCAAGACTCGTGAGTCCATTTTGTGCGACATAGAGTTCCTCGAGCGAGTCTGCCACCTCTTCAATGCCTTCAAGCGAAGTCAGCCTGTTGGACTGGATCGACAAGAGCCGCAACTTGGGTAGACCAGCCAGACAGCCACCTGCCAGGGAAGTAATCTTGTTCTTGCCAAGCCAGAGCTCCTCGAGCTTCTTGAGCGTTTGCAAGCCTTCTATTTGACGAATCTTGTTGGCACCGAGTTCGAGCATGGTCAAATAAACGAGCTGCTCGAGTCGCTCGATGCGTGCAATCTTGTTTTGCACGAGGTAGAGCAGTTGCAGGCTATCACCAAGCTGTTCCAGTTGCTTGATGTGCTTGATGCGGTTAAAGGAGAGGTCCAGCATGCGCAATCGTGTCTGAACGCTGAGGCCATCCATATGGCCAATTGAATTGTCATACAGGTCTAGCTCTATCAACGTTTCCGGCAGACCCTCAATGCGTGAAATGGCATTCTGACGCAAGCAGAGTTTTTCAAGCTTTGTGAAGCGTTCAAGTCGCAAAGCAGGGATCTGTCGTACACGTGAATGCAGACATTGAATCTCATCAGTATCGAGGGCATAGTCATCGAGCAAATCCTCGTCTGCGTCAATCAACTCACCGGGTACCACCTCGACCTGTCGTTCGGGCGCGGCATGCTCGTCTTGAGCTTGCTCGCCGTCTGTGTCCATGGCATCTTCAGAGTGGTCGTGATCGGCCAGCTTGAGAGCCTCCTGCTTCTCTTCCTGTTCGGCCATGACGATAGCTAGGCGCGCGATTGTCAACTGAGTGTCATGGGAGGAGCGCTTGTTTGAGGTTGCGGCAATGAAGCTTTCAGTCGCGCGGCGCGGTTCTGACAAATATCAAAAGTTTAGACTCCACCTCACAAAGCAGCTGCAGAGACCTAGGTAGTGGTTGTCAACTGGCCTTGACTGGCAGCTCTTTTCAAACTCTCAACAGCTTCATCGGCAGTCTGTTCATCGCTAGCTATAAGGTTGGTCCACTCAATTGCATCAAGCACAAAACGCCGACTTGCGTCAACAAAGACTAGTCAGCCAAGGGCAGCCGAGAAGCCACAAGGCAAGCTCGATGTGTTCCTGATCTCTAATGATCTCTCAATAGGGCTCAGTCGGCGCGCATCAAGTCTCTACCACCACAGGCTTTTCATCATCAGGCTCGCTGTCCTGATCATTGTAGGCTTCGCCGAAGGAGTCGCTTGGAAAGACGTCCTGTTCATGCGCAATCTCAACGTTGAACTCGCGGTGCAGGAAGTCCAATAGCACCTCAATATTTTCTGCCACTTCGAATAAGACCTGTTGTTCATCTCCCATGGTGATCTCTTTGACGTGTCTTTGCATGATTCTGGTTTGCTGAGGTACGTTCAATGAAAAGAAGTCCATAAATAGCTCGTGAGGCACCTGTTGCATTTGGAGCTAAACGGTCAGCAGTCGCTAGTTGGATGGAACTTCTTACATGCAGCAGAGCAACGAATTCCGCATAGAACGACGGCATTTCTGCAAGCGCTCTTTTAGCGTTCGCTACCAAGAGCAACAGTGTGTTGAACTGATCACAAGCAGCCAAAGATCCATACAGGAGGGCACTTAAGAAGCAAAAGCTGAATTCAGCCAAGAATGAGGAGTTGCCCCCACAGCCATCGAGCGTATGTCGAAGAAGCCAGGACTTGTCGAGGGATTGTTCCGTCAGCTCGCGCCCTATTGCACCGGCCTTCCAGCTGCGTTTCAAATCGACAGACGTGAAGCTCAATTCAGGTTCATCCGCTGCCGAATTGAGCTTTTCATCGACTTTGCGCAGTTCGAGGGCATCGATATTAGACGGCGAAGTACTCGAAAGGACCTTGCCTAGAACGACATGTTGCTGCACAGCCTTTACAGTCAAATGTTTTGTCAGTGCATCATAGCAACGATCTGATTCCGCTGGACACTCGACTAGAAACATGTCTTGCTCTCGTGATGCAGAAGACGTTGCGGTCAGAGTCTGCGCCGTCACATCCCATTTGTAGCTGTAGGTAGCACCGCTCTCAAATGAGAGCCATATAGCATACTTCTCTAGCTGGATACCAGTAATGGTGAGATGTACGCAGTGCAAGCCATCAGAGATGGCGCGAATACCTCGAAAGTTTGGGCCTGACTGCCAGGAGTGCAGATCCAAGCCAATCTGAGAGCCAGGCGGTATATTGAGCAGATGAATCACATTCATCACAGTCAGCAACAAACTACTATGCCATGCTAAGTCAAGCTAGGCGATGCGATTACAGGATTTCCGCGCAGTGAAGTTGCAGAACGTGCTCAGTTTGCCTGAGTAAGATTTTTCAGATGGTACAGGTCAAGCTCCGGCTGATCATCGCAAGCGCTTGGAACTAGACTGATCACAGCAGACAACCAAAGCCTTGTCGATTGCAAGAGACTCCTGTATTTGATCTGAGTGCTCACAATCTTCATGTGTCGATCTTCCTTTGACGCCATCAAATATTTTGTGTCGTCAAGGGGGCTGGTATGAGGCATGACGACCACAAATACATCAGCTCGACAGCTCTCACAGCAAGGCGCTCTCCATCCACTCTGAAGACAATGATCGAAGCCAGACTACCAAGCTATGCAAGCACAAGGCCTGAGGAACGTCTTTGCAGAGTACCACAACAGCTATTCTCTACGCTCGCGCGCCGCTTTGACGAGTGTGAAGAAGCCATTTGGCAACGCACACTCCAACTACAGCCCGGAGCGGAACAGACGACGTCTCAAGAGCCTACAAAGGAAGAAGCGTTGCAGCTAGCCCATTTTGAGCAAATTTTCAAGCAGCTCTACTTTGATAAAGATTGCGCGCGCTCTGAGCTGGATAGTCCGCTGCACGCCGGCTTGCGCAAGATTGTCACTCACTTGCTTGCCGGTAATGAGGCTCTGCCAATATACGCAGCTCCTCAGCCTTGCCAAAAGTAGCCCATACACTTGCTTTGGATCGCACGACTCCCAAGGAGCTCATACTCATGGGCGGTAATCATGAATTCCGAGGCAATCTTGATGCGCGAAAAGATGGACATGCCTTTCCAAGACAAGACTTGTGGGTCAAGTTCCTTGGGCGCAGGCACCACCTCAATCTTCTCGACGCTAGGACGCAACACGCGCAAGCGGTCCGCGAGATAATCAGACGCATAAGGCAGGTTGAAGCCGGCGCCAGTGATCAGGATGGTGGAAAACATGGCCTTTTTGCGTTCTTCGGATCCCACAGGCAGATTCTCGCACGCACATTCAATCGCGGCGACAATGGCCTGGTCCAAGGGAATCTGCAACAGACGGTCTTCATGTGCGTCGGGCGCAGTTTCGCTGTCGAGCTTGCTAATGGCGCCTTCGACTTGTTCAGTGGCTGACGGAGCCGCCTCTGCCGCAGCAGGATTGGGTGAGTCAACCTCCATCGGTGTCTCGCCTGCAGTAGACTCGATTGGATTTGCGGATTTGGCCGACAAGAGCGTACTAATGACAGTTCCAGGCCGATTTGTTGGGTTGGTGTTGCCGTTGGGTTCGCGGTCTGCTTTGCCGTAGAGGAAGCGTGTTTGGACAACCGAGTCCGGCTCGTTGACTTGGCCTTCGTAGATATCGACCGTCTTTGGAAATAGAGATCGACGGCCGCGCAGCCGGTCGAGGCCACCAAAGATCTTTGGGTAGAAGAATGCAAGCGTCACCATGACTTGCTCGTCGTACACTTTGAAATTATACTTGCGTGTCGGCCTGTCAGGTTGACGTTGATAAAAGTGATAGAGCTGCACGGCGACATCTGCCTCGTTGGCCGAGCAAAATTTCATTTTGAGGTCCTCGGCCAGCATCCAGTCGTACGTGCGCGACAAATCAAAATCACGATAGGGGAATGAGGCGCGAAGGAGTGTCTTGGTGAAAAGTGTTGTGATGTCGTCGCCGCCATAATTGAGCAGTATGCGGGAGTCAGCTAGGCAAATTCCTTCCTCTACGCAGGAGACGGAGGTCTTTTGTGCACCAACGTCGACGACACAGGCCGACGAGATACCAGCACCATAGGTGGCGCAGACACTTTCTTGTAGCAGCAAGATTTGAGAAAAGTTGAGTTCTGTAAACGCCGCCGTCATCAAGTACTCGACAAAGGAGCGATCGTAGAGATCTGGAATCACAAGACAGAGCGAATAGTCTTTAAGATTGCGAGCTGACACCTTCAACTCATCTTCGATTGCGGTTGTAATGATCAAGATCAAATCGCCGAGCAATTGCTGACGATTGACATAGGGCTCTTCATTAAAGGTGCCATGCTGAATGGGTCGATAGAGCTTGTAGTAGGGCTCGGTATCCAGCCGAATCTTGAGTGCCCGATCACCCACGATATAAGGTGGCGCATCCGTCTTGTCTGTCCAACTGATTCTAGAAGGGTCATTGTGCTCGACAACGTCTTCGGGCTGGCTTCGACTGTTGAAGGAAGAGACTAGATCGGGGCCGTTGGGAATCGCTCGGCGCTTTGAGTTGCGCATCCTGTGCTTGACTTCAGTCGAAAGCTTTTTGAGGTTTTGCTCAAACTCTTCGCCAAAGAGACCTGGTCCAACTTGCGCATCCTTTCCGATCAACGGACTCGGCTCGGGAGGAGACGACGAGCGCCTCGCGATGACACACGGGATCGTTTTGGGGTACGCTTGGGAAGCTAGACCGATGCGCATATCACTGGAACCCAGATGCAACACTATACTCTTGGATCCGGCAGTCGCTCGATCCTCAGGCGATTCATCCTCGTCTCCATCCTCATTGTCCTCTTCATCATTTTTTGTAGCAGGACCATCGGCCTTTTCAGCTTTTTCCGCCTTTTCAAGGAGCTTGTCTTTCTTGACCTGAGCGGCTCGCTTGGTAGATTCAAGAAAGAGACGATGCGCGTAGAATTGGCTATCGCTCTTGAGGTAGTCTGTGTAAAAGTTCTTTTGATTGATCGGAGCCACAGCATGGAAGCTCGTGAAGCGCGTCTTGTTTGCGTTAGGATCGACGGCCTTTTTAGGGGGCATTGTAGCAGCTCACAGCCTCGAGTTTTGGACAGCAGATGGTCAGCAAGACAACGGCGCGTAGAGCTCTTTGATGTCGATGGCCGTTGCTCGCGACTTGGATGCACGTGCTTCTTCTCGACTTGCGCGGCTCGACGACGCGTAACTCACAGGACCGACCATCAGTCAGCCAGCTACAAGCAAATCAGCATGGCGGCTGTCGATCACGCCATGGATAGCTCCATCTCTGTCGACTGGCAGGCGCTCAAGACTGGCGAGGTCAGCATGGGCACAACAATCGCAGCACTCAAATACGACGGCGGCGTCATCCTCGCTGCCGACTCGCGCACAACCACAGGCGCCTATATCGCCAACAGGGTCACAGACAAGCTGACGCAGATTCACGAAAAGATCTGGTGTTGCCGTTCGGGGTCGGCCGCGGATACACAGGCGATTGCGGATATCTTGCATTATTATCTGCAAATGTATGAGGCACAGAACGGCAAGCCGCCCAGTGTCAAGATTGCTGCCAACATGGCTGCTGAAATGTGCTACAGCAACAAGGACAACCTGTCAGCTGGTTTGATTGTCGCAGGGTACGATGACAAGACAAAGGGTGAAGTCTACAGTATTCCACTTGGTGGATCCTTGCACAAGCAAGACCTCGCACTGAGTGGCAGTGGATCCAGCTACATTTACGGTTTCTGTGATGCCAACTTCAAGACTGGCATGTCGAAGGAAGAGGCGATTGCTTTCTTGAAGCAGGCTATTGCACACGCCATGGAGCGCGATGGATCATCAGGAGGCGTTATCCGAATGGCGACGCTGAGCGCACGCGGAGTCGAGCGACACTTCTTTGCCGATACTGATATTCCGCAGATGTGGAATAGAGCTGGCGACCATGCATAGATGTTCAACATTGTACTAGTGTCGTAGCACAATGCTCAAATGATGACCAGAAAATTACTATGTGATGCTCTACGCTGCCAAGTCCTCTAAAACGATGATGAAATGATGCACTGTTCAGATAACGTCTTGTTGAAAGGAAAATAGAATGTTGATGGATGCATTTCGTGAATGCGATATTCGGCGCACTGAAGATGGATTGCGACCGTTTCGCATTTTTTTGCCGCAGCAACCACACACGGTTGAAAATGCAAAGCCCTCTCACAAGGCCGCGTCTAGGTGCTGTCCTAGTCTGATGCCTCACTCGAAAGCTCTGAGCCAGCAAGCTCAACTCCTTGCAAGCGAAATGCGGTGAACAGGGTATCGAGGCCGGTGGATTGCATCTCTGCGAGCTGAGCAGCTGAAGCCTCCGCAAGCGCGTCGACACTTTCTTCTTCAATTGCCAATGTCGCCTGATCAGCAATGATGGTCGTCAGCAAAGTACCAGAACTAGACATCGTTGAGGCGACGCCTTGCATTGCCTCGCCGCCAGACTCATGAATCGCATCTGGCCACAGACCGAGCAAAGACACACCAAAGCGCCACGAACCAGGCTGTCGCAACTGGATACGCGAAAAGACAAAGTACACATGCTGTTGTCCGTTTCCGTCTGCCAGCAGCTGACCATGCACAATCAATTGACCGCGCATCAAGACAGGAGTGCTTGCCAATGCGTCGTCTGAGCTACTCGTTGCAGGCAGTGGCATCAATTGCTGTTGACCATCCGAAGACCATACCGACACACTTGCGACGAGGTACGGCACATCGTCTTGAGCTAACAAAAATCCTGCTTGATGACCGTGCCCAGATCCTGGATCTTCCCCTGGCGCACTGACTAGTGGCGTCTGCTCGACATGGAGCCGGACGACTAAAGCCGGCGTGCACAAAGTCGCTCCTGAAGTGCTGCAGTAAGTCGGCAACGCCACAATCTCTAGCCGATAACGTCGCTCTCGGCCATAGCTGCAGATCGACGAGCCTCGACCGGAAGAACTGCTCACTTGACCACTACCATGTGACGTACTGTGGCCTGAGGTTGCGCCAGTTGATCCATTGCGAAGGCGGCCAGGGAAGCTTTGCGACGATCGCGGCGCTTGAATCGGGATGGAAGAAGTACCATTTCCAGAGGGCTCGATTGACCAGCCGATGGGACGCGAACGCGTCGTGTCCAATTCAGCGAAATCTGCCAGTGTCAGATTTCGGGCTTTTGGGCCTCTGTAAAGGGAAAGGACACACCTGAGTGAGCATCTAGCAGTGACTTGGACAAGCATATTGTCTTGCCAGGGATACCGCCACCGGCCGTTGGACCGTCAAATGACATCTGCGCGTGTGACTCGTGAGGCCCTGAATGGCTTCTTGCTGGTGGTGGACCCACACATGCGCTCATGAGCTTGAAAAGAGGACTGTCGCGGTCTCAAATTTGCCTTTTTAGGACAATTTCGAGCGCGGCTAGGTGTGCTGGTGATCTACCGTCTGTTAGCCTATACGTCGATCGGCCACAGTAGGCCCGCTCTGGCTAGGATGAAGCAAGCTGGGATTGGAAGCGAGAGACGGATTGCACGCTGCAGCCTGCAAGATACCAACTCAATCGAGGCCAATTGAGGCCAGCTAATCGAGTACTACATGCGTACTCGTGGCCTTTATGCAGCATATTGCAAAGCAATCCAGGGGTATGGTTGAGCAAGTTCGGATCAATCAGAACGGCCCAAGAGGCGTCCTGTAAGATCCGGGGCCAGCACACGATTGTAGGGACGCTGCACGACATCGGCTAGCGATCGGCGTCCAACGTTGAATCGCTCGCCCATAATGCCCCATACTGACCCCCTTCTTCTCGCGATCGTCCCAGGAGCCCTGGAGTGTTTGCCAATCCGTTCGCTGCAAAATTGCCAAACAACGGCTGGACAGAGCTGACTTACGCGTCACCTGAATCAGGTCCTGTTCTTCCACAAGACTGAGCTTGAGTTAAAGTCCTCACTTGTAAGATGGTGCCAGCAGTCCACAATCCTCACGATATGGTGATTTGAGTTGAGCCAACAGTGCAAAAGTGTCGCGCGAAAGGTCTAGGAATCGGAAGCTCCGCGGCAAGCAACCTGCGCCGGTGTGGGCTTCCAAGGATGTCTTTGAACAATCTACAGCGCCGCCTCGAGTCGATGTCAAGGCTCGCGTTACCTAGGCACGGTCGATGGAGCGAGACGATAGCAGCGCAATAGTCGAGTAGATCGATGAGAAGGAATCGCACGCGCACTGAAAAGTCCTCGGCCCTCTCGACACATATGTACTGAATCGTTCGTGTGGGCCGCCTCGGCACATGCTTTACAAGATTTCTCGCATGACATCCACATTTGGAGACGGCGCGTATGTCTCATGCTAGTATGCCATCATGAAGCCCTTTACATGAGCTTTGGAAGCGCGGCCGAGGTGGGATCCAGATTCCTGGGTTCGCACAACTTCGCAATGCATGGCAACCTTACCATAGAATTCGCGACGCGAGCCCTTGCGGAAACTCGGCCGTGGGACGGTGGGAGAGCTTCTTTTTGCATGAGGGTCCCAGAACATCCAGCGGAACCTTCGCTCAGCATTTCGCTATTATTCCCTCTGTTCCCTCTGCCGGCCGCGGGTTTCCAGTGCCAAAATTTGAGACAAAAAATGGCCCGAGGCTGCGGCTGGCCAGGTTGATCGCGGGCCGCGTGGTGGAATTGCGGCTGCGACACCTGCAGTTGCCTGCCTTAAGTTTCGACATCAATTGCACAAAGATTCGGTAGCGAACTTGAGGTCTGCAGCTGAGAGGTTCGCTTTGCTGTGACTTGTAAGATGTCAGTGCTGATGGCGGCTTGATACATGCATGCATAAGACTAGCGTCACAGTCATCCGTCCAGGTGGGTAGCAGCGCTGTAGCTAATATCACAGATTAGAACAAGCTTAAGCGGCTGCTCCGTACAATTGATTTGACTTCCGATCTCGAGACTTTGGCATCACGGCAATAAGCAAAAGTGACTCTACAGCTAGCGAAAGAGTTCAGGCTTGACTGTAGGATCTGGGTGTAGCTTCAAGAGCCCATGGGCAGGAAGCCGGGTGAATTTCGGGATGATCATTATTGTTATCGAAATATTGTACGAGGTGACAGAGGTGTACACTGTATGACACGTATCGAATGGGCTTCAAGAGCTGCAGCGTCTCGTTTGGCCATTCAACTTGTGGACTGATAGAAGTGCTGCGAATCTTTTCCTACCTCTTATTGACTCACTATATTCTACGACGGCTTGCAACTTCGGAACGAGAAGCGCCCTTCATCGCCGTGGGTGCTACTAAATGGCCTGATCGGGAATGATCGTCAATCCGTCTGCGTGCTCCAGTGCAGCTCGCGGCGGCTGCTTGGCACCGTAGTTGTGCAGAAGTGATCCCTTCAAGTAGATTTGGTCGCGAATGCGCTGGCGGTAGGTGCGCCAGATGATGTGTCCCAGCTTTGTCGAGAGGACAACAGCAGCAGCGAGTGCAGCCGACGGGTAGGAGAGACGTATCACATAGGCACCCATCTCGACACCGACATGACGGTAGCGCGTTTTGAGTGCCACAAAGCCCAAAGCAGCAGGGGTGACGAGAATGAGAAACAATCGAATCAAGATTGGCCTGATAAGCAACCTGTTGATCTGACCAACTTTCGGGTAGCGCCGGTCAGTATTGAGGAAATGTGTCATAGCGATGCGCAAGTTCATGTATATGTCAGTGTTTGGCAGATAGGGCATGGATCTTATCGTAATGGCGAGAAAGACCAATCCAAGCAACCAATCCTGCAGAATGTTGACAACTGGTATGTGATCGGGTTGTGACCAGTATACAAGTGGCGAGATGATGTATGCCTTGATGCACAAGGCATAAACGATTGGCACGAGGACGCCCAGCATAGTCAATAGGTAGGACCAACTGACAGCAAAGAGCATTACTTTTTTGGCTGCGTGGACAATACTGAGAGGCTTTGAGAGAACCTCTTTAACTCTGCGAAACTCTGTTGCCAAGTGCCACACAAGTTGTAAGATGGAGACGCTTGCGAGTAAAGCCGCAACGCCAACGAGCCAGTTGGCGATGTCATTCGTCTGATTGTCGTGCGTCATAGAAAATGCGATGCGTCTGCCCAAGACGAGCGGCACAATACAGCCTGCAAGACCGCCAGCTGCGCCAAAAGCCCAAGCCGCGAGCAGGAAGAGGTACAAGCGAAGCCTGAAGAGGGGCGGCACATACACAACTGTGTAATTTGGATCTTCGCGCGTGTCATCCACCTGGCCATCGACTTTGTCAAGAAGCACATTGTCCTCCGTCACGCGCATAATCATGGGTTGATGATCCCTGCGCATCGGAACGGTGTCGGATTGCGGCAGTCGCCTGAAAGAACCTGTCACGGTGTAGGCGTCGCCCTTTTTGACTCGGCCTTCTTCCTCGATGACGCGATGGCCCATGATGAAGGATGTCAGCCGGAGAGCACCTGCGGAAATACGGAACCACTCGCCCCACATGAGGCGAAAGCGCTTGCCCAGCCGGAAGTACTTGTAAGCGACAGGAATGAACATTTGGCATGCAAGCGTGTCGATGGGCATTTTAAAAAGACGCTTGGATGTCCAGTGAAGCGGAAGCAACGTGGGCAGCCATTGTTGCACAGCCCAAACAATACTGCCGATGCCGGCCAAGATGAGCGTGCCGTAGATGAAGACACTGAGGCCAATCTTGCGCATTTGTGATCGGATGGGCCGTTCGAGAATATCTTTGATTGGATTAAATTCTGGATCATCCGGGTCGCGAACGAAGAAGAGGAGACCGGGTCGCACGACACGTCGGCACATTGAAATGAAAAGCGCGAAATGGAACATGTAGATGGTACCGACAAGCCAATGAAGGAAGAGACTCGTTAAGGGATACCCGCTCAGCCATTGGAAGCGATCCATTAGTGTGACTGGTCGAATGAGTGGCAGCAAGATCCAATCAAGCAGGACGCCGCAGTAGAGCGGAAAGGCTGCGAGTTCGATCGACAAAATGGCAACAAATTTGACGACATAGCCGGCCTGGCGAAGAATAGCACGGATGGCCACTTCAATTTGTCTGCCTTCCTCGGAGCTGGACAGGCGGATGTTGGCCTGCAGGTAGAGGACACTGACGAAGGCCAAGTCAAGGTAGCCGACAAAAATTGCCATGACGCTGCCTGAAAATGATTGGCAAACACGCAGGTAAACTCGCTGTACTTGATCGCTGCCGAGAAGAGGTTGGACCTTCTCTTGACCGGGACCAACGAACCGCGAGAAAGCATTGAACCACAAGGCAGCTTGTTGGAAGCCGTATTGGATGAAAGGCTGTGATGCGGCGACAAGCCAAAGAAACAGTTCGTAAAGTCTGTCGTACAGGCGGCCCACAACGCGCAGGCTGGCAGAGTAGGGCACAAGAGGCGTGCAAAGGTATCGAGCGCCTCTAAGCATGACCCGCCAAGCGACAATTGTCTCTGCATAGGTCATCTGTGCAAGGCCCACGGGCCAGTCGAGGAGGTAACGCTTCGGCTCTGATAAGACTTGCAAAGAAGCGCGTCCGAGTACCAAAGGCACACAGATACCGAAGAAGATGAAGGTCGAGATGAGCACGACCACCAAGATGGAGTTTTGCAGCAAAGCGACAACGGATCCTCGGGCACCCACAAGCTCTAGAAGCCCATCGATATCGTCATCTCCAAGCGCATCCTCCATTTCGTCAAATTCTTCACCTGCGTCTGGCTGATTGAAGAATTCGGCCTGCACGGGCTGATGTTGCTCGACTGCTAAAGGCTGGGCAGGCTCAGGCTCATGCCAATGCTCATGTTGATGTTCTCCACGCTCAAGCTCAGCCTCTGGTTCCTGATGACCCTCGTCATCTTGTGGACCTGCGAACGCAGGCAGCAGATCCCAATATTTATGGCGGACATTGGGCTGGAACTCAAACATCTGATGATCTGAACCGAGCGATGCAAACTCATACTGATGCGGCTTGTCGGCATCATTTGCTAGAACAACCTTCAAAACATCTAGAATGTGATCAACGACATGCAGGATGTGATCAACGCTTTCCAAAGTCTGAGCATTGTCGGGCGCGCGGATTTGCCACAAGGAAAACGTCAGGTGTTCCGTCATACGATCGACTTGTCTAATGCCACCGTACTGCCAACAAGCGTCGCAAAGGCTGACAAATTGTTGCAGAAAAATCGCATGCCGTCTGTCGAGCTCGCCGAATTTCTCCTGTCCAGGGCTAATTTGCATTTCATCCAACTTGGCGACAACAGCGCATTTCATGAGATGGAAGTCGACCTGGTGGTAGTGTGCTGTGAAACTCGCTGTGTAATCAGACGACAAGTCGTGAATATGGTCAAGACTGGCGACATGCCCGCTTGTGCACCACTCGTACGGCGAAATGCCAAAATAGTCGAGAATACTGCGCTGATGAGATGTGTAGTGCCCGATGTCATACAGTTCCTCGAGCGAAACTTCCGCAGAATGATGCTGACTCTCCAACTCGAGTTGCAAAGGGTCCACCTCTGAGGTCGCCTCGTCCGTCTCCAGCAGCGGCGCCACTGGCATCGGCGAGTCTGGGTATTGCTCTTCAAATGCAGCTTGAGTCTCAGAGGTAGCAGCGCGACGCGCATCCCACGCTTTCCGCTCAGCACTGCGTTCACGTGCCGCACGCTGTCTTGCTTCCTCAACGGTCGCCGTGCCGGACTCTTCAGCGAGCTTGCGCTGTAGTGCTTGCAATCGACTTGCAGAACGCGTCATGCGCGGCTCGTCCGCAGTATTGCCGGCGGCAGCGTCTTGCGTCGATGGCGTCGCGGCGTCTGTTGGTTGTTGTGATGAACTTGAAGCGGTATCGAGAACGTCGCGCAACTCCGTGCGGTGTTCAGTCTGCTCGAGTCGTTTGGTGGCTGCAGCGAGAATGGCCTTCCGGCGCAAAGCGCGATCTTCAGCAGCGGTAGTATAAGGATCGACCGCAGTAGCTTTTTCAGGCAAGGTCGGAGCAGGTTGCGCATCTGCCGCTTGTGTTAAGGCTGTAAAAGTATCAGGCGGGCTATCGGTGCCGCTGGGTTCATTGTCGGAATCGCTCAAAGCAGGGTCATCAGCGAGCTGATAGAAGGCCGTTTGTCTGTGTGGCGACCTTGATGAGGCTCGACTAGCCTGTCCACTTGATGAGCCCGATGCGTCCTCCGGTACAGCAGTGGCGGGGCCAACAGGTCCGGGTCGAGCGACAAAAGTAGCGCCAATCATGCGCGCTTCGGCTCGCAGCTGCTCAAGCTGGTCCTTGAGGAGCGTCAATTGTTCTCGAAGCGCATGTCGCGCCTGTCGCATCCGCTTGACTTGTTCAGAAACGTCCTTGACCACCTGCGTCGCGCGCTCATGGACATTTTCCTGCGTCGTGTCCGACGGTAGGGCAAAGACAGTTTCGCCAGCTGGGCCGAGATCGGCTTGAACGTCCTGAATGGCGGTAAAGAGCTGGTCTGCCGGGACCTGTGCCAGCAACGCTTTCAACGCAGACACAAGTTCTTTAGCTTCGCGACGCGATTCCGAGATGCGCTTGTACTCAAGCATGACTTGTTTGTGCAACTCGGTTGTTGACTGCATCGCTGTCTCGATACGACGAAGGCGAGCGAGCGTTTCGACTGCTGATTCGCGATAATTGGGTGCAGCCAGAGCTGGTGGCAATGGCGCTCGCGGCACAGGCGCTTCAGGCACAGCTGGAGCGACGACGTGACGCGGCGCCGGTGCTGCAACAGCTGCAGGCACTTCTGGCGCAGGTGCCTGGGCTGGCGCCGGTCTGGCATGCCGGACAAAGGGTGCGCGTTCAGCGAGCATCTCGGCATTATTCTGCACAATCCATTCGCGAATGAGAAAGACAATGACGAAGACGACGATGATGACGGAGGTGATGACTTGACCTTCGAAGATTTCGGCAAAGATCTTGTTGGCATGTGCCGAGCGGGTCAGGTTGTTGAGTGGCGCTGGGACAAATGTGTCTTGCACGGCAGCGGTCGTGTTATTACCCCCTGCGGCTGCGATGGTTGCATTGAGCAGCGACTTTGGAGTGGAAGGAGGAAAGGCTGGGCCGAGCACGCCATATAGTGCCGTCAAGGACTTGCCGACACGTAAAGACGAGTTCCAGATGTGTCGCGTGCAGTAAGGTAGCCAGCCGAGCCAGACAAAGATGACGAGACAGCAGCGCAGGAAGAAGGCGAATGCACTGTAGCCATCCGTCAAAAGTCGGCGTGTCAAGTGTCGCAAGGGCAAGCCTTTCGGCATGTCCGCATCATAGACTTTTGTGAAGCGATAAGGTGTCTTGCAGAGCTCGCAGTGCTTCTTCTTGGAGTGATTGAGCCATTCTACCAGGCTACCAGGGTGTCAGCAATGGCCGTGCTTATTTGCAATGGAGAATAGCTTACCAAGCTTGGTGAACATAGCGAATGGAGCCGGAGCATTTGCATGGATAAAAGAGCGGATCATCCGCTGTACCTTCTGAGCGACAGACGCGGCAGAGGTCTTCATCAGCGTGCGCGTCGTCTGCCGGCGTGGCGATAGCCACCGTGTCGCGATCGAGCGGAGGCACGGGGCCTGTGTCGCCTGGAGGATCTGCCATCAATGGACAAACTCTGGCGACTACTCAGCACAAGGGCTTGTTTGAGGATGCTATCTGGACTGATTTCAGACTGATGAAAGGACAGCTCGCGAGAAGTTTGATGGCGATTAGGAGTCGGAATTAGGATTATAAATGTTTGGCGTCATGGACGCGCAGAACAAAGATGAAGACACGATCAGACAGACTATGGCTTAGAACGATCAAGGAGAAGATAAAGAGGAAGTAGGTATCAAGATGCTCTTTTGGATTGGGTACGAGTGTGAAAGCTCGACTGAGGGAGTAACAGGAAAGACATGAGTGTGCACATCCTAACTGAAACGCAGCCATGCTTGAAATGAGCTCGTCAAGTGGACGATAAACTCAAGCAGACATGGCTGATGTGTGTGTAAAAGTCAAAGATCGCAAAGTGCAGAAGGACATGAAAAGAGACACAGCAGGCTGTGGTCTTACTTGGCCTTGGCCTTGGCATCCGCCTCCTCTTGCGCCTTCTTGGCAGCAGCCTCGCGCTTACCAGCCAAACGAGCGTTCGAACGAGCCATACGCAAGTCGTGGTAACGCGAACCTTCCTTCTCCTCCGAGGTGATGGCACGGGCCTCCAAGTCAAGCTTGATCTGAGCAATCGGGAAGTTGACGGTGTTTTTGTTTTGCTTGGCCTCAGCAATCGTGGCGGCATCGGCATCACCTTGCTTGGTCTTGCCGTGCTTGCGCGGGAAGAGGATGAGCTGAGCCTGGTAAGCCTTGAGACGCTCGACGTTGGCATCCAAAGACTCCTGCGACTTGTTTTGACGACGGTGGTCAACAGCGATGCCGACCGTCTTGGCGAACTTGCGGGGGATACCTGCAGCCTTGAGCTCCTGGAGGGAGAAACCACGACCGGCACGGACCTTCATGTTGTACTTGGCTGTCGGGCAGTGAACGACAGGGCGCAAGGCGTCAGTCGGCCGAGGAGCCACACGGGCAGCCTTGGCGACACGAGCACGGCGCCGCCTGAGCTTCCTGCCGGGCTGGTCGAACCAGGTCGTCACGCGCGACTGCCACTCCTTGCGGAAGTGGTTGTGCGCCAAGATGTTGTTGTGCTTGATTGCCATTGTCTAAGAGAAGTAGAGTCAGCTGTCGATGTTCTTTGAAGTGTTGCGTGTGTTGCTATTGAGGGATGCGATACTCCTTCGATGTTGAATGCAGCTCGCACTCTCAGCAAGCAACGGGGTAAAAGAGTACTTACAACTTGTCGGGATGGGTCGTCGTCCTTGCTGGCTGTCCTTCTCTCAAGTTTTGGCTGTAGAAGGGAAGAAACACGTGATGCCGCTGCTTGTTCACTCTTTGCCGCACACAAAATTGAAATTCAGGGCGAAGAAGAAGCAAGCCTATGTTTATCACAAAAAGCAGTCTCACAAATTTCAGATGGCAATATTATACAAAGATGGACTTGAAGCCTGCCTACTTGATCACAGAGTGAATCTGGTCCGCCAAATAGCGATGAAACGGATACGTCGGATGCAAGTCATCAAGCCACATGTACTCCTCCAGCTTCTGACCATGACAGGCAGCCAACGTCGCCTTATCAGTTGGCTCAGGTGTCTTCTTGACATTCGCATGCAATAGTTTGGCATATTCAGGGCAGCTGCTTGTGACATTCTTGTAGCCGAGTGCATTAGATCCCTGAAGGACGTCCACCATACGCTTGTGGCTGTCAAAGACGGTGATCCAAGCATTTGGATGGGCTTGTTCAAACTGTGCAGCACCCGATTTGAGCTGATTATTGAGCTCGGCAACAATGCTTCTAGCTGCCGTGGCGGACTGGCCAGATCCACCCATGATGCGCACAAAGGGAGTCTTGTCCATGGGAGAGACCAGCATGACGACAAAGTTGCGAGCACCAAAGCCATAGAGCTTGTCGAGACTCTCAAAGTAGCTCTTGACCACTCCTTGAACTCGTGCTGCATAGTCTTCGTGAGGCTTCTGGCTGAGGGTAAGAATGTCATTGTGGCCGATAAAGACCAGAAAGAGCGAATCTGAACCTGACCAAGAGACGCGCACGTCGGCACCCGAGCAGCTCGAAGCAAAATCACCTTCCACCTGTTGCTTGAAATCATGCACCTTTGCAGCGTATTGCGGATAGAGCGGAGGAATCTTGTTCTTGTCAATCATGGCGCCACTTGCCGCTAAGTTCCATGTAACAAGGGCCTTGCTGTACCTCGTTGCCAAAACATCCACCCAATTTTCACCAAAGCAAGTTGTCTGGCCAGGATAAGCTGGATTGCCGAGCTGATTGTGCAGCGACGGCAAAACCCCAGCTGGGGAAAAGTCGGTGGAAGAGTAAGAATCGCCAAAGATGAAGAGTGTCTTGAGAGAGTCGAATGAAGGCTTGCTTGCAGCGCGTTTGCCAAGGCTCAAAGAGACTGTTGTGGACGCAACTGCCAGGGACACAAGCGCCACCTGGATTAAAGATACCAGCATGAATCAAAGACGGATAGCAGATTCTTGACACAGCAAGGTATAGGCCGCATCGATCCTTGCCAGCCAGCAGACCCTTCTATAGAAGCACTCGAACCGAGCTTGCTAGCTTATTTGTCCAGCTTGTACCAAAATAACAATCGTAAACACATCAAAGTTGACCAAAAAAAACATTGGTCTCGTGGTTAGAGTAGGTCTTGTTTGTACTTGAGACGTGGTCGGCTACTGTTTGACCAGTCAGAAGACGCATTCAATCATGTCCACGTGACAGAGACGAAGCATCGAGGTCCCTCCAGGCTTCGAAAGATGCAGACCGCTCGGTATACTCTTGATGCGATATTAGCGATCAGCATGTCGATGGCTAACTTTTGAGGTCATCTTGGGTGGCCGCAGCTGCACTGAGAGCGCAGCCTCAAGCAGAGTTGCAAGTTTCTTGAAGCGCAGCTCGATCGGAACACAGTCTTTGTCAAGCTAAGCCGCCTCCAATTTGGCCTTCCTTGAGTGCTTGAGTCTAACAACCTCAATGTTTGTGGCCAAGCAATGCCTGCAGCTGGCAATCGGCAACCGCTCTTAGCTTTCTCTCAACCTCTCGTTGACCTTCTCGCACACGCCTTGCCAGCTTCCATAGCATAGGTACGCTGAGAGAAGCTTCGAGAGACTGTGCCTATTGCGGAGAGTCAGTAGGACTGCGCTGTACTGCGACTATATGGATGGACCGAGGCAGTGAATTAACAGCTGTAGTCGTACTTGTCGTACGCAGACTGTACGCGGGTCTTGTCGCAGACGTCCAGTTCATTCAGATGGTACAAACTCTCCCGAGCCAGCTGCAGCTGCAGCTGCCAAGCCCATCAAGCAATACGTCCAATGCTTGCAGAGCGAGCAGCCAGGACTTCCGGCACTACAGAAAAGTCTGAAATGGTAAAATATAGAGAAGTAGCATTCAAAGCGACCATGAGAAGTGATCTGCCTGTTTACCGCTCCGTTGTCAAAGGGCCAAAAGGCTAGTCGGCCTGAGAATGTCAAATCATGAGACGTTCGGAATGATACGGGGATACGAATGAACAAGCCTACTATCTCGGCGATATGGCTCTTTCAGCTATTAGAAAGACGAAAGATGAACTGCGAAGCACGATGATCTCAGGACTTGACCCACTTGAGCTGGTTATAGAGCTGATCAGCTAGCGCGGCATGAAAGGGGCTAGTCGGATGGTAAGGATCCTTGTAAAGATATTGATCCAAGCGCAAGCCACGGCATGAGTCTAGCGTCTTCTTGTCGGTTGGCAAGGGGTCAGTCGACTTCAAGGTTGCATAGGCCGTGCAGTAATCATCGACATTCTCGTAGCCGAGTGATTTGGGATTGTGCATAACCTGCTCCATAAGTCCATAGGTGTCGAACCAAGAAACGTTCGAGCCGGAATGCGCACGCTGGAACTGACCAAGCTGCCTGTTGAGAGCTGCATTGAAGTCGGAATAGAGGTGTTGCGCAGCCGTCTGCAAATTTGCGCCCGCTTTTTTGTTCGCCTTGGAAACCTCCTTGATGTGTGCAACAATGAAGGGCGCCGCTTGATCGGGAGTCAAAGCCATTGCAACAAAGTGACGCGCTCCCATAGCATAGAGCTGCGCGAGATTCTTGATGTAGCTCGAGACAATCGAATCAATATGCCCTTTCGAAAACGTCTCAAACTGAGAAGCCTCGCAGGGCGATTTGAGATCAATAAGGCAGCTCGCCAAGATGATGGCCGCAATGTCGTTGTGACCGATAAATGTAAAGAAGAGAGCGTCTTCGCCTTTCCACGACACGGTGGGATTGCTGCCTGTGCAAAATGGAGCGAAATCGAGCGTAACCTGTTCATGCATGTCATGCCTGGTCGCATGGAATTCTGGTGGTAATAGTGTCTTGTCAACTGTGGAGTAGCTGATGGCAAAGTTCCAGGTGACGATCTTCTTGGAATACTGTGTCGTCAGTCGATCAATCCAATTTTCGCCATAGCAAGTCGTCAGGCCAGGATACGGACTGCCGATAGGATTCTTTTGCGAGGGGTGTGGGCTCAACTGGGGGGTGAATTCCGTAGTCGATACAGAGTCACCAAAGACAAAAAAAGTCTTGAACGAATCAAAGCCGCTGGTCGATCGCTTTCCAGCATTGGTCAAGGCTGAAACGGGCGCCATGCCAAGGAAAGTGCATCCTGCCGGGACAAAGAGCAGTGTGGGAATCATTTGTGATTTTGCGTTCGCCTGTGTGCTTGCCTGACTGGGGACGAAGCGACCTTTTGTTGCGGTGCCGCAAGCCGGCTAGCATGGAGAGCAATGTACCGAACAACCTATTTGTCAGCATCTCACCAGATGAGGTGGCATCGATGCCTCGCATCTTTGCGCTCGGCTCGGCTCGTGATACCGGATGACAGCTACCAAACACAAAGAGAAAATGAACACCGATCCATGTGTATGCCAATGGAGTTGGCAAATATAGCTCGCTTTCATGCAACCATGATATTTCCTCCTGGCTCAGGGGTCGACCAGGAAATTGCTACACGTGATAGTGCCTGGGTATCGTACATGATTCGTCAAGTCGCGTAGCCATCCTTGAGCTTCGCATACAGCTGATTGGCTAAGTACGTGTGGTATGGGTAAGTCGGGTGTTGCGCATTCAGCCACATGTACTGATTCAGGCGCAAGCGACCGCAAGCTGCAAAGGTCTCGTCATCGCGCGGCTCAGGTTGGCCAGTGATGAGACCAGCATATCTTGGGCAAAAGCCATCATTGTTGACAAATCCTAGTGCGCTCGGAGTGTACACCACGTCAGTCATGACGCGATAGCTGTCAAAGACATAGACATTAGCATTCGCGTGCGAGCGCATCCAGCCGCCGGCACTTTTGAAGATCTGGTTATTGAAGTTGACAACGAGCTGCTCTATTGCCTTGGCGACCTGGGCCCCGGAATCTGGACCATATGTTGCGGAAGCCTGATTGACGACACCACGAATGAAGGGGGTAAATTGAAGGGCAGAAACGGCCATGGCAATAAAATTGCGAGCGCCAGATGCGTACAGCAAGTCCAAATTCTTGAAGTAACTGGCGACGATCAACAATGTCTGAGCTTCAGCATAGGCGGTGAACTGATCCACAGTCTGGCCTTGCGCGGCTTGATTGGACTGCAAGAGGATCCCCAGATCATTGTGGCCAAGAAAGACCAAGAATAGGGCATCAGTGGCTGTCCAGCGGACCTTGGCAGTCGGTCCCGTGCAGTTACCGATAAAGTCACCGCGCACCTGCTGATACATATCGTGCACCTTGGCGTCATATTGCGGCGTGATGGTCTTGTTGACAGTCGCACCATCGAAAGCAAAGTTCCAAGTCACCAGATTCTTGTTGAACTTGGTCGTCAGCACATCGACCCAATTCTCGCCAAAGCAAGAAGTCAAGCCCGGATAAGCTGGATGGCCGAGAGGGTTCCCAGCCGAGGGCAGAGGACCAGTCGAGTCTGTGAAATGGGTCGAGGAGAGGGAGTCGCCAAAGACAAATAAGGTCTTGAGACCACCAAAGCCGGGGTAGCTAATGCCGCGCTTCGAATTGGACGATGTCGGCGGTGATGCAGCCACCAAATCCAACGAGCTGGCGTAAGCCAAGAGAAGAACGATGACCTTCGCCATGCTTCGTGTTGCAACAGTCACTTGGTGATCGCGCAGATTGTTGTTCCAGGCAGCTGTCAATTGAGCGACAGAGCACAATATAAGGCGATCGTGTTTCGAGGGCGACTCTCCGCCTCGTCAATTGCGACCATGCCTATGCCGCAACTCGGCAAAGTTTATGCTTCCGGATGTCTTAAAGTTACATCGCCGGCACAATTATGCCCAAGTGAATTTATGACACCATGAGAGATCGTCTAATGCGCGATGGGCGCCAGCCACGCGATGCATCGACGCGATCGTCTCAAATGCATTGAGTCCAACTTGGGCTCCACGGTCCTAGTTAGGCGACAAATGTTACCAGATGTGCTTGCCTCGGGGCGATCAGGAAACAGCCATTGGACGTACATTCAAAAGCCACGGCACAGGCGTCACGCGGACCATGGCAGAAGGTCGAGAGAAGCGAACACAATGAGTTTGGCCGAAACTTGGGTATAGGCAGCTGACGCGACACGCGTTGACAGTGCTCGTCGAAACTACCTACCTAAGTACCTACTTGGGCTTTGCGGTTCCAAAGTTTAAGTTGGGCAGTTGCAACTTGACAAATGATTGAAATGAAGAGGCTCGAGCTAGCCTTCGACAAGACCCAAATTTGGTCTCAGAGTTTGAAATTCAAGCCCAGAGCCGCCAAATGATGTGTTCATGCTCAAAACAATCGAGCGCAACCTTAAGCCAATTGTGTGACATGGGACATTGGATAAGGTGCCAGGGACGTCGCCTGCAAGATTTGGCAAGGCAGTTCCGGCACAACCCTTGCTGAAACGTGATGCGAGACGATCAGCACAAGTACCTTTCTATAAGCTGTCATCAATACCATTGCTATCGCAAGTCCACCTCGTCTTTCTCAACTGCCGTTGGATATTTCTCGGATGACGCACCCGTCTGCAATTCAGATAGCCTCTCTGTAGTAATTTCGACTTCCGCAGCGTTCTTCGCTGTCGAAGGTCTGCTTCCCTTCATCAAAGTCTCTAGCAAATCAGAACCTGCTGCAGCGAGCACCTTCTGGGTCCGAGTGTACAACTGGTTGTCAGGTACAAGAATCTCGGTGGATGCCATGACCAAGAGCACATTTTTGAGAAGTTCTGAAACCGCTTCGCCGAAGTAGGTACCGCCGCTTGCTTGCATGAGTGCCGTCAAATTTGCCAAGACACGTAGCCACTGCTCCTCGAAGTTGGCATGCTGTTGAAGAATTTGAAGATGCTGCAACCAGACCTTAGCAGTCAACGATGAAGCTTGCACTTTGCTCTCTTCAAGCACTTTAGGCCGTATTGCGCCAGGCGGCATCTGAGAAAGCTTGTCACTGAGTCCGACCAAAATCTCGTCAAAAACAACAGATGTACTCGGAGCAGTCGCTTCACCCAGATTGAGTTGCAACAAAGCGCGCTGCAGGTGTGTAAAGGCAAATTGCTTGACCTCGCGGCACGGATTCAAGCACTGGTTCTGGAGAGAACCAAGCAACACGCGCCACCAAGTATTGCCGTTGGCAGCATGCTCGCCAGCGAGTAAGACCGGCAGGTCCGTCCGGATCTGATAGATGAGCTCAATCGCCTGGCAAGCGCGTTCCATCTCGCCCTTTTGGGACTTTGTGCCTTTGGCGGCTTGTTGCTGTAGTGGAGGTTGACCGCGCCTGGCCGACGAGGAGCTGCGTCGTACCTCGACAGGGGGTTCATCTGATTGCATGGCGCCTGGCGCATCTGCAAACTCGCTCAACAAATTGACGAGTGGCTCGAGTGTATGATGTGACACACTTCCTGAAATCGTTCGAGCAATCTCAAACAATAGACTAGCAGCCGCGGTGTTCTGATTGCACTTCTCCAAAACATCGAAAAGGCCTGGGCTATTGACGATGCTGTCGGAATCGTCATGCACTTGTAGACACTCAAGCAAGCCATAGGCAATGGGTACAGCATTCCCGATAAGCAGCCCATCGGGAAGCTCATTCAGCTGCTGAACGAGCTTGTCCACCTGTCCCGCACCGTGACTGAGCTGTATTTGGTGCATCTTGAGCAGATAGGCCAACACGCGCTCGTTGATGATGGGATGATTCACAGCCGCCTGATAGAGCATTGCAGATAGGACGTCCATGACTTGGCCACCCAGAACTTTGACACTCTTTTGATCGCGCAGTGCGAGAGCGGTGGCAGTTTCGAGGAAGAGAAGCACTCTGGGTCTGTAGGCAAGCTTTGCTTCAGTCACACTAGGCGCAGCTGTAGACGACTCTGCTACAGGCGCAGGTGGTTCTTGAGCGGCACGGAGTAGGTAGCGCACAAGAGGCAGTGCCTCTTCAGCCGTCAAGGCCATGAGATTATCAGAAAATTTGTCAATGTGGCAAGACTTAATGCAGTCGTAGGTACACATGGTGCTCTCCAGTTCCTCTGAGGTTGGTGGTGGTGGCTCATCCGAAGCGTAGCTTGACAGGTAGGACGTGAATGAGTTGAAGAAACTGGCTTCCTGATTGCGCTGCATTGCCCGCGTGGATTTGGGAGGCGGCGGAAGCGGAATGGCCGAAATCTTCATGAAGCGATGCAGCTGGGAAAAGGTCGAAGGAAGCAGAGAATTGACGAGAAACGCGCCAAAGATGTCAAAGAGCGCCGCCCAGCTTTCTTGAATGACACGCTCGTTGCCGTCGCAGATGCGAAAGAGAATGACCGTTGCGAGCTGCGCCTTGAACTCTCGGCCAAACGCAACACCGAGCTCGCTGACGGTGACAGTCTGACCATCGACATCCACGCTGATATTGCGTTGCGTCGTCGGTAGCTTACCTGAAGTAAAGAGAGTCAGCTTTGCCAAAGAGTGGATGATTTGGTCCATAGCTTCGTGTAGGCCATAGTTTGCAGCGATACTCGCGCATTGACTTAGGCCGCCAATCAGGCGTGAGAAGACTGCGTCGTCTGTGGCGGATGTAAAGACAAACGTCAAAGTGGTAATGAGCGGTCGCCAGGTTGCTTCAAACATGGCCTTGTCATACTTATTGGTCTCGCAAACGACCAATGGACCGGCTGTGTCGACTTTATCCATGAGCTCCTTCCACGCATACGCAAAACTAGCACTCGTATCGTGCTCTTCAGCAAGGATGATTTCGTTGTTTTTGATGTCGTTGTAGATGGCCTCAAGATAGTCGGCGGGGAAGTTTTCGCCGTCGTTTGTGCCTCGAAGATTGCTCGCAAATTGTGCGCTTGTCATGCGCGAGTTTCTGGCTTGAATGTTGTGCTGATCAGTGTTGAGCATAATGACAGCGTAGGCAAGCACGTAGGCAGCATCAGCACTTTTGACGACCGATGCGTTTGCTTCGAAATAGACTGCCGCAAACTCCTCGACAATGCGAGCAATTTGCTGAGCCTCGCCTGGCAAACGGAACCGCTGAAGAAGTGCTCGTAGGGCTTCGTCCAGACGCCTGCCACGGTAGTCAAACAGACGAACGAAGGCACGCAGGAGTTCAATGTTGGCAGGTCTCGAAATATAGTCACCCAGAATCTCCTTACTGATGCGCGAAGAGGTGAATAAAAACTTGGCAAGCGAGTTAGTCTCGTCTTCTCGGTCAATGAGATTGCTTTCAAGCAAGAATGCCACACCAAGCTTCGGCTTTTCATTGAACTTGGCCGAAGCCTTGAGAATCTGTTCTTTACGCTGTCTTGACTGGGTAAGCTTGGCAGGATCCGGCAAGTTGGGATTGTCTTGCTTCGCTCGCAATTCCAAGCGAGAGTGAATCAAGCTGATGTAGCCTAGTAATGCGTCAAGGCACAGAGGCGGTACATTCGTTGTGCTCCAAATAGCAGCATCCGGAAACGCATTGCGACAGAGGAAGCCAATGACATCCTCACAGAGGTCGCTCAAATTCTGCTCGCAGTCATAATTGACAAAGAGGTCAACCATGAAGGTCGGAATGCGAATCAGCGTGCCAATGCACTCAATCATGACTTCGCGTGCGTTGGCGCCGCGACCACCGCCTTCCAGGCCCATCTTCTGGCGTTCTTTGACTGGCACAGGCGTAGAACGACCTGACTGCAGCTGTCGTATCTTTGGCGCGACTGGCAAGGCTTCGTAAACGGATGGATCGATGCCGGCATCTTTGAGAGCATCTGGCCTTGGTACAAGACAGGCAACAAGATAATTCAAGAAGAGTTCCTGCTGTAGCTTGAGATGCACACGCAACGTGTGAAGCAAGGTCGAGATGACGCGTAAGGAAGACTGCAGCACAATTTGATTGTCTGAGCGAATTAGTTGGAAAAGATGCTTGCACAGGTCGTCAATGGTCAGTCTCCGAAGATTAGGACGTTCGGCGATCGCTTGACCCGAAACTTCAAAGGCGACCTCAATGATGCGCAAGGCCATAATGCGCATCGAATCTGTGGATCGTTGGTCTGCAGGGTCGAGGATAGAGATGAGCACACGAAGCAATTCTCGTACTGATGTGATGCCGTAAGGCTCAATGGGCGCTTCTTGAGTCGCAGTTTTGATTTCGCTTGCTGGATCAGAAACAACCGTATCCATACTCGCCTTGGGCGTCGCTGGTTTGTGAATCTTGGTCGGTGAGCGCATGGTGGATGTGATAGGGTTGCCATTCGTGGCTGCGCTCGGGGAGGATGGCGTCTCATCCGCATCCGTAACAGGCAGTCCCTTGAGTCGTGTAAAAATGACTTGTACCATCTTGAGCATCGTCATTTCTGCACTCCGTCGCAGCATCTCGCTCAGCCGCATCTGACAGCACATGCTGAGACCTGTTTCCATCATTTCGCAGATACTCTCGTCGTCGAGCAAGTCGCCACCGACCCCTGAAAGCATGTCTTGCATAAGCATCAGGATACGTAGTAGCACAATCTCGTCTTGCCCACTGTCAGAGGCTTCAAATCTGCAATGTGTCACAGCACTACTCAAGAGTTTCATGGCTTTCGGCAGCCTTGGTGAACCCTCGTGAATGATACGGTAGCTGAAGAACTTGCTGATTGAATTAAGCGCCAGCGATGTAATCGGTCCTGTGACTGACGAGCTGCGAATGACTGCCAGAAAAGGTTGTAGCAAGGCAGGGGTGTCAAACTCATTGATGTCTATGGTTAGCTTCGCCTTCTCAGGCAGAGAAGACGCTCACCTTCAATCTTGAGCAAGTCTTGGCGCAACTTTGAAAAGCCAGCTAGTAGGGGATTCTCGCTGACGGCACTTCTGCTGCCACGCAGGCCCCACCTTGTCGCCAAGTCGCTTTCATCGTCCATGTTCGCCTCGATAGCACCACCCAATATCGCAGCAACGCTAGAAGTAGACCAACGCGACTGCTTGCGCATACTCGCGACGAGCGATATCGTCTCATTGAGAATTAAGCTGATGGGCGGTATGGATGTGATGCTTTCGGCCATTTTTCGGGCGTGTCGCGTGCGAGTTGAGCAGTAACCCGGGATTCAAGTGATGCGAAGCCGACTCTGAGCTTGGACGTGCCTTCTTGCCTTGATCCAGAGCGTCGGGTGCGCGGCTTTCGATCTATCAAGTGTGATGCGTTGTCTTTGCGTTAGGCCTAGTCAGCTTTGAGGTGGTGTCGCTGGTTCGTGTCGGACAACGCGACGCAACTACAACAAGCAACTCGATCAAGTGGTCTATATCACAAATCACAGACAGGCCTCAGGGTGTGATCAGACGAGAGTGCTTTCAGAATCTAGAGATGGCAGCAGCAAGAGTGCCGCGCAACTTTAGGCTACTTGAAGAGCTCGAGAAGGGAGAGAAAGGCGGCGATGGCGCATGCTCATACGGTCTCGCCGATGAGGCCGACATGATGATGTCAGATTGGAACGGCACGATTCTAGGCCCAGCACACAGTGTGCATGAGAATCGTATCTACTCACTCAGAATTACGTGTGGGCCACAGTACCCTGACGTGCCGCCTACGCTGCAGTTCTTGTCGCGCATCAATTTGCCTTGTGTCGACCCGAACAACGGTCGCGTCCTTGCCTCTCGCTTGGGATGCCTGGCCAACTGGAACCGCAAGTACACGATGGAAACGATTCTGCAGGAACTGCGAAAGTGAGCAAACTAATCTTTATCTTGTCTATGATCTAACGTCACAGGGACATGGCGAATCCAAACAACAAGAAACTGCCTCAACCGCAAGAAGGCTCTCAATTCTGAGTGTCGCAGTTCAGAGCGCTTGTCCAGAATTCAGCTTCGTACTCCGTGACTCGGCGGAAGATCTCCACGAGTTCAGCAATCTTGCCTGGTGAGCACTGCACTGCGTGTTTTTCTGACAATGCTATGCGTTAGCCTTTCACAAAGGACGAACGATATCTTACCTCTGCCTGTCGAAACTGCGGTTGTGTAGTCGTCTGCTGCATAGTTCTGAATCCAGGACCAGTAGATTGATGTTTTACATGTCTTGCTGCTCAATGAGAGTCGATTGCCCACTGCGCCGTAACCGACAAGACAAGCCAACAAGGCCACCTGAAGAGCCATCCAATCTTGGGAATTGCCAACGCATTCAATGTATCTCGTGTACGCTGTGCATGCGAGTGATTCTCGTCCTTGCTTGAGCTCTTGCTCGGAGATATTGAACCCTTCGCAGTAGCGAACGTGAAGCTTCAATTCTTCTTGAATGTGTAAGATGATTTTAGCTGATCCTGTGATGACCTCGAGATCATGGCTCTTGTACCCCGACAGCGCCGTCAGTCGAGCATATTGCACAAGGTAGAGGTAGTCTTGTCGCAGGAATTTCTTGAAAGCCTCAAGAGGCAGCGAGCCGTCTTCGAGACCTTGAACGAACTTGTGGTTGACGCTGCAGTTAGCTTCAAACCTGGGATTGCAGTCTTACTAATGGTCCCATGCAGGCTGCACCAAGGAGTGGCCAATTAGATAGTCGACGAAATGTCCCCTGTCATGAGCATACCCAACAAACGAATGAGGCGTACGGTGTATAAGGCAGTTGACTGAGTCTGTACATGTGATTGAGCGGTCCACTGCCACTGCCGAGATCAAAGCTATGTTGAATGGCACCATGGACAAAGCTGATGGCTTCTTTACAAGCCGTTGCCACTGAATCTCCTTGGGCAAGTCGACTGGCAATGGCACTCGCGAGTGAGCAGCCGGTACCATGCGTGTTGCGTGAAGAAGACCATTTGCTGGTGATGACTTGAAAGGCATCGTCCGTGTAAAGCACGTCGGCCACCATGGCGTTCGACATGTCTGTCGAGCTGTGCTTTTGCATGTCAGCGTCAAGTGGCAGATGACCGCCTTTAACCAAGATGTACTTTGGGCCGAGTTTGAGAAGTTCTTTGGCAGCTTGCTTCATGCCTTCCAGAGAATCAATCTGCGGAACGTGTTCGACAGAGATGCCACGCGCTTCCGCAAGCAATAGTCTCGTCTCTTCCAGGTTTGGCGTGAGAACAGTAGCAATAGGAAGAAGCAGTGTCATGTATGCTTCTACAGCATCCATAGAGAGCAATCTCGCCCCGGTCGTTGCGACCATGACTGGATCGACGACAATGTTGCCAAGCTTGTGCTCGGCGAGCAACGTGGCCACTTTGACCACATTCTTTCGGTCGCCAAGCATACCAGTCTTAACTGCATCACAGCCAAGATCAGATACAACTGATCGGAATTGCTTCTCAATCATGCTGTCGTCCATGAGCTGCACGGCATCAACAGCTAGCGTGTTTTGAGAGGTGACGGCTGTGATGACACTCATCCCGTATATGTTGTGAGCTGTCATGACTTTGAGGTCAGCTTGAATGCCAGCGCCACCGCCAGAGTCAGATCCAGCAATTGTCAGCACTCTGGGCACCATATTGATACAAAGTCTACCTAGGTATGTATATTGTAGCTGTTGGTTGGCGGACAGAAAGTGCGGTCGTCGCAGTACGATCTGAAAACTTTCGTAATGACGGCCTAAACTTCAGTCTCCAGGTATCGCGCTCGCTTTCCAGACACGTCGCTTGGGCATTGATGTCGCTACACTAGCTTGAAAACTCTCAATTGCTGATATGGAAGAGCTTGAAGACGGCTGGACTACTCACCAGGCGCCATCGGGACACACTTACTACTATAATGCTACAACTAAGAAGAGTACCTACAATAAGCCTGTCAACACAACGGGCTCAACAGGTACTCGGGCACCTCCCCCACCTCCTCCACCGCCCATCGATCCAGCTTCATGCAAAGATGAGAGTGTGCAGCAGCTGTCTGCTTCAGATGCTCAAAGGGGAGCCATAGCTTCAAAGACAGACGCTGAACAGAGAGATCGACCACGATACAAAGAAGCTATTCCTACTGCACGGCCTTGGCTGCTTGTTACAACGAAGCAAGGCAGAATCTTCTACCACAATCCAGAGACTCTAGAATCGCATTGGTCAAAACCAGAGGCGATTGTTGCTGCTATCGAAGAGTGGGAAAACGAGGCCCTGGATAGAAACTTGGCAGATGCCAATCAAGACGAAGGGTACGAGGAAGAGTTCGAACCTGAACTACGCCCAGACGCAGAAGCTGAAAATGTGGAATTTGACGAGCAAGACATTGCTTGGCAACTCGCGGCCATGGAGCAAGAAGGCGTCTTGCCGGCCGAGCAAGATGATGAGGACCCTGTCGCATTTGAAGAACGGCAAAGTTTGTTTCAAAAGATGTTGGAAGACTGTGATGTCGACCCATACTCTACTTGGGATGCAGAAGTCGAGAAGATTGCCTCAGATCCTCGCTATCTAGGCGCGTTGACAGTTTTTAATGACCTGAAGACTAACCTCAGTACTTGACTCGACCAAGGCGCGGAGAGCAGTCTTTGACCTCTACTGTATCGAGACAGCCAAGAAGAGAGCTGAAGAAAAGGAGAAAGTCTACAAGAAGCCTGTAAGTGTGCGCATGCCATCTGAGTTCCACTAACGGATAGGCCAAGCAAGCCTTCATCGAGCTGGTCGTTCAGCAGCGAACCAAGCTCGTCTACTGGCAAGATTTTAAGCGCAAGTTCAAAAAGTTAGACGAGTACAAGGCACATGGTGCAACTGACAATGAACGAGAGAAGCTCTTCCGGCAAATTCACGAGCACTTGAAACGCAGCCAGGTGCAGCGGGAAAAGGACTATCTCGCCCTTCTTGAATGCAAAGCATCCGAACCAGAAAACGACCCACGATGGCATGTGCTGTCAGATGAACAGAGAAGACCCATTGAACAAGTTTTTAGTGATCGACAGCGGTACTGATTTATGACTGTCGGATAGGTAGCTAGGTATTCGTCTGCGCCACAATGGAGTGAGGCTGATGGAATTCGTGTCGGCGAACCCCATGCAACGATCGCGAGCTACGTGTACGCACAGCAACCATCTTGCCGTCAAGCTCATGCTCTGCGCCTGAGAGTCTGGTAGAGCTCTCACTGCACCCAGACTCGCTTTAGTGATGCGACGCTGGCATGGAGCAATTGACCTTTAGCTTCTTGCCATCTAGGCAAGTTGAGCAAGCCCTGCAGGTGCGCTTCAACTCCTTGGAGCTTGCGCCGTCTCAGCAACTGCTCTCTTCCGACATCTTTGCGAATCCTTCGCTCGCCTTCATTGGTGCAAATACAAAGGCCGGCTTTGAGTTCTACCTTTCAGTCAGCCTCTGGTCGGACAACAAGGAAATCTTTCCAGCTACACAAACGCGATATCGTCACAACAAGACTGGCAAAGTTACATGGAACCAGGTGTTGGAGTTTCCAGCCATCTCTTGTCTCCCTAGAGGTGCGCAGCTCGCAATCACTATTTGGGATCTGAAGGGCCCCGCTCAAAAGTATGCGTTTGCAGGCACAACAGTCAGCGTCTTTGACGACGAGGGCGTACTCAAAAAGGGGAGACAAAAGCTCCTATTGCACAGAGGTGTTGAGGCAGATCCATACAATGACACCGAGACACCCTCCAAGTCAAACAAGTCAACGGAGCTCGACCGCCTCGAGGAATTGGTCAAGGCGCATGAAGCGGGCAACATTCCACGTGTTGACTGGCTCGACAATATGACGTTTCGACAGCTTGAAAAGACGGCAAGCGTTGCGCCACCGTCTGAACACGACTATCTGATTGTTGAGTTTCCACGTTTCGACTTTCCGGTACTTTACACCGAAGGCGACTACTCTTACACAGTCAAGGCAGACCAGCCAGTGCATCAAAACTCGATGGTCATGGTGCACGACCCAGAAGCTTACAATGTCAACCCAGTGGAGACCAAGCACAGGAAGCTCGTGAGGAGCCACCGCAACGGAGCACTTGATCGGGATCTCAAGCCTTCACCTCGCATCCGCGACCATCTCTTTGATATTCTGCTGAGTCCGATATCGTCTGAGCTGAGCAATGAAGAGAAAGATCTGCTGTGGAAGTTTCGCTACTACCTGACACGCTTGCCAGGCGCTCTGCCCAAATTTTTGCGATCAGTCGTCTGGAGTGACCAAGTGGAGGCTGTTCAGGCTGTCGCTCTGCTCTCTCGATGGAGTACCATCACGGTCGACTCGGCTCTCGAGATTCTGGGACCTGCATTCACGAATGCGCAAGTACGCGAATTCGCCGTCTCGCGCCTCGAAAAGGCTGATGATGGCGAAATTACACTCTACCTGCTACAGCTCGTTCAAGCGCTTCGCTATGAGCCAGAAACGAGTCCTCTAAGCACGTTTTTGGTTGGCCGAGGTCAGCGCAACGAGCGTCTTGGTGGTCAGCTCTTCTGGTACTTGACTGTGGAGAGTTCCGACACACATGCTGCCCCGGTCTTTGGTCGGACTCTTGAGACATTTATGAGCACAATCGATCAATCGCAGTACAGCTCGCTCGAACTGCAGAAGAAGTGGGTACAAGATCTCATTAGCATGGCCGAGCAAATCAAAGCGAGCAAGGAGAATCGTACGAAACGGATCGAAAAATTGCGCATCTGGGCTGGCGAGCATGCCGTGCTCCAAAAGTCGATTCCGTTCCCGCTGGACTCGGATTTGCGCATCGCTGGCTTCAGGCCAGATGCTTGCAATGTCTTCAAGTCATCGTTGTTTCCCCTGAAGCTTTCACTGCTGACTGAGACCTCTGAGACAGAGCAGATGGGTCTTGACGCAGGGACCTTTGATGTCATCTTCAAGTCTGGCGATGACCTACGCCAAGATCAGCTTGTTATCCAGATCATTACGCTCTTCAACGATTTACTGCTGCGCGAAAATCTCGATCTCAAGCTGACACCTTATCGCATCTTGGCCACATCAACCACCTCTGGCTTTGTCGAATTTGTTGAGTCCTCATCGCTCGGGGCAATTCTCTCAGAGCAAGGCAGCCTAGGCGCCTATCTTGGCGCCACAAGCGTTCGCAAAGTAGACGAAGAAATCATGGATACCTACACACGTTCTTGTGCCGGCTACTGCGTCATCACTTATCTACTCGGCGTCGGAGATCGTCATCTTGACAATCTTCTGCTCACCAAGACGGGTCACTTTTTCCACGCCGACTTTGGCTTCATCCTCGGCCGCGACCCAAAGCCCTTTGCACCGGCACTCAAGCTCGCCAAGGAAATGGTTGATATCATGAATGCCAACAGTCCGAGCCACGACCCGACGTTTTGGTACTCGCGCTTCAAGTCTTACTGCTTTACGGCCTTTTCCGCCTTACGCAAAAATTCAGGGCTCATTCTCAACTTGTTTGCGCTCATGGTGGACGCCAACATTCCAGACATCAAGATTGAGCCGCAACGTGCCGTGGGCAAGATCATGGAGCGATTCTGCTTGGAAATGGATGAAGAGCAGAGTCTGCGCTTTTTTGAGGATCTGTTGGTGGAAAGCGTCAGTGCTCTCTTCCCAGTCTTTATCGACCGCGTGCATACAATCACTCAATATTGGCGGTCATAGTTTCATGCAAGCTATTGAATGCGTACGATGCTAATGAAGTGTCAATGTGCTGCTCAAAATGCCAAATGTGTCGTAGTTGTCTTCCTCTACTCCTTGAAGAAGCTGGCGAGCCAGGCCGCCTCTTGTTGCATTTCTTCGATCGTGCGTGGCTTGCGTGCATCGTCGTCCACCACGGTGAAGGAAGGTCGTATTGCCAGGGCAATCTGCCAATTCTGTAGCATTGTATCAGACGCTTGATCTAGCTGACTGTAGATATCATCCGAGTTGGGCAAGTCACGACTCTTTCGTGGCAGAATATGCACATGGACATGCGGTACGGATTGGCCAGCAACAGGGCCATCTTGGACAGAAACATTTAAACCAGACGCTTGGTAGATATTTTTCAACGTCGTCGATACCTTTTGAACAGAGAGGAAAAGATCACTGACTTCGTCTGCATTCAAGTCTTGCAAGCGACGAACGACGCGTTTGGGGCAGACGAGGACATGGCCTGGCAGCAGTGGCTTGAGGTTGACGAGGGCAAAGCTCAGACTGCTGCGGAAGAAGATTTGTCGTTCCACATTGAATGTATGAAAGAGCTGAGCCATCGATCTAGCGTGCAGAGGCCCTCTAGAAGCTAGGACCGGGTTGACCAGCACAATCTATGGGGTGTGACTGGTGGTGAGATCCATGCACGCGTGATTTCAGTTGAACACGTCAGGAGATTCAACCTGCAGCTGAACCCACACATCTATTCACACGTAGTCAAGTCTTGAATCACCTATTGCTATCATGGGCCCTCAACTCAAGAGCAACACGCTCTACCTAGTCACAGACTCTGGTCTGCTCAATTCGTCTGCAGAGTCACTTGAGGCTCATGTCGAAAAGGCCATCCTAGGCGGCGTGGATATTGTGCAGCTCCGTGAGAAGGAGGCAGACACGGCCGACTTTATCACCAAAGCAAGCTGTCTCTTGGCCGTTTGCAAGAAGCACAACGTACCTTTGCTCATCAATGACCGCGTGGATGTGGCCTTGGCCGTGGACGCCGATGGTGTTCATGTTGGCCAAGACGACATGCCCTGTGCGCTTGTCCGCAAGCTCATTGGACCAGACAAGATGATTGGCGTTTCGTGCAACAGCAAGGAAGAAGCAGAAAAGGCAGTGCAAAACGGAGCCGACTACATTGGCATTGGACCCGTCTATGACACCAACACGAAGCAGCTGACCAAGCCTACGCTCGGCACGAGTGGTGTGCGCGAGATCTTGGCTCACTTGGCCAGCTTGAACCGACAGATCGGCACGGTTGTCATTGGCGGCATGAATGCAAACAACATTGATCGTATCCATCATACGACGGCCACGTCTGGCAAGTGCTTGGACGGCGTTGCTGTCGTTTCCGTCATCATGACTTCAAGCGAGCCAGAACGCATTGCTAGCGGACTGAAAGGTTTATTGCAAGACACGCCACTCTTCAAACAAGCTCAAGAGGTCGACGATCTCAAGACTGGTTATCTCGCCAAGGCAGACGCACTCGTTACACGCATCCGATCAAAGTCACCCTTGATTCACCACTTGACCAACAATGTTGTGAAAAACTTCTCCGCCAACATTGCCCTCGCTATTGGCGCAAGTCCCATCATGTCTGAGGTTGTTGCAGAGTTTGGAGAGCTTGCCAAAGTGAATGGCGCGCTCGTTGTCAACATGGGCATGCTCAAGGAAGCGTCCGAGACGTGCGAGGCTATCGTTGCCAACAACAAGCTCGGCAAGCCCGTGATTTTTGATCCCGTCGGTGGCGGTGCAACGACCTTTCGACGCAACACAATCAAGTATTTTCTCGACCATGGCTACTTTGACCTCATCAAGGGTAATGCTGGTGAGATTCAAGCCGTTGCAGGCAAACAGTCCAACATGCGTGGCGTAGACTCGCTAGACGCAAGCTCGATCGAGGATCGGTGCACACTTGCAAAAGAACTCGCGGCGAAGCTTGGCAATATCGTAGTCATCACGGGCAAGGAGGATATCCTCTCGGACGGGCAGCGTACGGCTATCATCACCGTGGGTCATGCGTACCTTGGCTGCATCACGGGTTCCGGCTGCTCGCTTGGGTCCACTTTGGCAGCCTGTTTGGCAGTTGCGCCCAAGGAAAAGTTTATGGCCGCCTTGGCGGGTCTCTTGCTTTATGGCGTCGCTGCCGAGCAAGCTGCAGAGTCCAAGTCGCACGGGCCTGGTACGTTTATTCCGGCTTTCCTCGATGCGCTTCACAGTTTCTCCACAGGCGAGTCAAAATTCAGCGTTTGTGTTGGTAGTCGAGCAGCGGTCTCGTTTGTTTGACCATAGGCTTCTAGCGCACTGCTCAGTATCCTGAAGTCATCTCCATATTAATCTCATTGTCGAGTCATTCCATGTTCGCTGCCTCGCCGCTTGGTTATAGCTGCCATCTGAACTATCATCTCCGCTCGATCTTCGGTTCTCGACTGCGACACGTAGATCGACGTCAATGGCAATTGCCATCGCGAAGACATTTGTAATCCTCCTGGCCAGAGACCTGCTCTAGATCGGCTTTTCTGAATTGTTCGTCATGCTTGCTCAGGGGCTTTTCGCTATGACAGTATCTGCCTGCTGATCTTCTTCAAAAGCGCGTTTGCTCTAGCTCCGGATTCTGATACACAACCATCATGTGGTCCTCTTTAGTCACCTGGCTCTACGCAGCTCTGATTCTATCGGTCACTGCGCTTGAAGAGTCTACCGATGCATTGACGACCAAATCTGACAAATTTGTCAACAAAGTCTACCTGATTCGTCACGGCGAAAAGCCCGCAGACGAGGATGAGCTGACGCTCTCCGCGAAGGGGAAGCAACGTGCTGAATGCATCAAGGATTTCTTTAGCGACACGCGCTTCAACATCAAGCACATCCTCGCCATGCAGCCAGTTCAGAAACCGGATGGTCTTCACCGTCAGCGCGCAGAAAAAACGGTGGAACCTCTTGCGGGAAGGCTTGGCCTGGAGGTTGACGTCCACTGCGATCGCGATGACATCCAGTGTGCCGTGGACGATATTCTCGAAAACTTGAAGGATGGCGATGTTCTCCTCTGTTGGGAGCACAAGGTTTTGGCTGACATTGTCAAGAAGCTCGGCGATACAAGGGGAACAAAGTATCCTAAAGCACGCTTTAATCTCGTCTGGGAGTACTCGGCACGCAACAGCTTCAAGGAGCCGTTGACTACCTTTAGCGAGAATTGCCTGGGCCTCGATAAGAGGGACTGAGCCTCTCGAGTGCATGCCTGTGCTGCCCCTGGCCCAAGGCGCATTAAACCCTTTCATGTTCCAGGCTGGCCACACTCGCCTGGGCAGCTTTGACTTACTCTACCAGTATCACTATCACTTTCTTCATATGACAATCGATAATCAATGACCTTGCCAAGCCCTGCTGAACGTGTCTTTAGCAGATACTTTTGATATTTGTCAGACTTCCGATAAAATGATGCATGATGCAACTCTTTTCAATGCATCCTTGATCCAATTTTGGGTCGGACTGACAATTCTCAAAAGTTTACTGTCCCATACGCTTGACCACAACCCACGCGACACTCGAGCTCGACAACACCGCACTCGCACAGTTGAAGCATTTAGATCTGAGCGCAACGCAGCCATGTCGTACATGCTCGCCATCGTTGGTTCTAAAGACAATCCGCTCTATCAAGCCGAGTTTGGCACTTCCAAAGGCGGCCATGACGGTCAACCCAACTTTCGCGAGGATATGCGTCCCATGAACCAATTCATTCTGCATTCATCGCTTGATATGGTGGAAGAGGTGCAATGGGCTTCGGGCATGCTGTATCTGAAACAAATTGACAAGTTTAATGGGTACAGCGTTAGTTGCTGGCTAACCGCTGGCGGTACGCGCTTCTTATTACTGCATGACCTCAAGAATGACGATGGCATCAAGACGTTCTTTAGTGACTTGTACGACTTGTACACCAAGTGTCTCATGAATCCTTTCTACAAAATTGACACGCGGATTAGTAGCAAGGTGTTTGATGCGCGTGTCAAGCAGCTGGCACGCAAGTATCTCTGATGCGCGCAATGACAAGTAAAAGACAAGAGGAAAACGCTACACATGGGTGCCGTCGCTGGACTATGGGAACTATTCAAAAACGAAAGGCGAGCAAGCGCGTGCAGCCAAAAATGGGACAAGAACATCATAGACGACGATTCAGCACGCTCTGTCGACGTCCACGCATCGTCCTGGTCGGCGAGGGCGATCCCATCTTACCGCTCGCAGAAGTTGTCGTGGTCGTCGTCGTGGCATGACTCGGCGTCAAGCCCAACGATCTTGTCGACTGTCCCGGCGCAAGGGGTACCTCGACTTGCGCCAACTGTGCCCGCGTCCATGAACTCGGCAACGCAGGCGCAATCGTCTTACCCGCCGCCGCCGCAGAGGCCGACGTTGTTGTATCGAGCAGATTGGAACTCTGTCGGCGTACAGAGACTGTCGGTGATCCAAATGTCGATGGCAAAGTCGGGCCATGCACGCTGTGACTCAGGAACGAGGATCCACCGAGCGCGTGCCGAACGGCGGGCGAGCGCGGTAAGGGGCGTGTCAGGGCTGAGACGCGGCCGAGTGTCTTGCTCGCGCCGTGCGGCGTCGACGTGACGTTTGGATGCTGGACTGGAGCAGGCGAGGAGGGGACTTGACTCGCTGGCTGAAGAGACGTGCGCCGTGCTGGTGATGGTGACTGTGACGGTGCAGGGATGCAGGATGCGCGGCGTGCATGCTGCTGCTGTTGCTGCTGTATCCGACTTGGCGTCTCGCTATTCAAATCACACGTAGAAGGACGTACAGTCAGCGTATGGGCATCGAGCTTGCCGAGTTTGCTCGATACGGGCGAATAGGCCAAGAAGGGTCGATGTTCCTGTTTAGGCTGCGGTGACGACGTTGGTGTTGGTGTTGGCTTTGACGAGGGCGATGGCGATGACGTGGATGTCAGCGTCGTGAAAAGCAAGGTGGATTGCCGGCGTGGTACGGGAATAGCTGAGCGCATGCGATAAGTCTCGCTGATACCAGACATGCGTGCCGAGATGGCAGACAATCTGCCGAGCAAATTACTGGATGCCTGGACCGAAGCGCTGCGTACCATTGTCACTGGCCGTATCGCTTGAGTCGTCGTCACATTGGTCGTTGGCTGATACTCTGTCTCCTTTTGCGAGGAGACTTCAGAAGCTTCAGATTGCAAGTCTTCCTTGATTTCTTGTGCTGTGCCGTCTCGTGTCCTTCTACCGCCTGCGTCTGCTTGATGCGCCTTTCTCTGCGCCACTTGAAGCTCCGACTGCAGTTCTTGCACCGTATCCTTGAGCCGTTGACACTCGACCGCCAATGCATCTCGCCCAGCGAGTTCCGATTCGAGATCGGCATTCTTCTCCAAGAGGTCGTTGTAGCGCCGTTCGAGATCCCCGAGTGAGGTTTCAACGATACGCTCATGACGTTCGAGATCATCATGCTTGAGTTCTTCGTCGCGCAGAGATGCTTTGGCCTTTGCGAGGTCCCGTTTCAATGCAGCGCTGTCGGCTTGGAACGAAGCCACCTGGACGGCGCGCTCCTTTTCACAAGCGAGATACTTGTCCTGCCATGTGCGCGCCTCATGCTGACAATCACGCGTTTGCTTCTCAGATTGTCGTAATTGGCGTTCGGCAGCTTCGAGGTCTTGCTCGAGCATCTGTTCCACTTGACGCGCCTGTTCCACCATCTCTTGCAGGTCGGCGCGCATCTGTTCGAGTTCCTCTTTGAGTTTTTCATTTTCTACCACGGGATCCATGGTCGCCTCTCTTCTCGGATGCTGTTGCTGTTGTATAGAAGATGTTACAGCTGATCAATTGAGTGTCTTGTCCGTTGTCATGATCAGGGTGCTTGTCTTGGTCTCTTGTTTGTGATGGAGCGCGACATGACGGAGAAGCACACGACAAGTGGACAACAGAGACCCACCCAGACCCAGTGAGCTGAGCTAAAGCATGGCTCGGCAGGCAGAGAAACAACTCGCAAAGGACAATACCGCCAAGATTGCCTTGCTCCGTAAAGGGGCCATCGCTGTCAACCTCGTCTTTATCCTCGTACGGCTTGTCCTCTGCCGCAAATCAACAACGAAAAAGACCTACTTCCTCTATCTCTTGACGAACCTCGTGGCAGGCTTTATCCAGCTCCAACTCGAAAGGATTGGCAGTCCGACCTTCAATAGTGATGGCAGCTTGCGAACAAGTGGCGGTGATTTGGGGCAGGCGGGTGTCACGGAGTATATGACGGATATCGTCTACATGACTTGGATTGTCTATTTGCTCGTGGCCGTTGTGACGGACTATGCTTGGCTTCTCTACTTTGCGGTATGCCATGCTATGCTTCATCTCATTAGAAGCTTGAAAGGGAGGATGAGACTAACAGCGATTAGATTCCAGGATATGCCGTATACAAGATCTGGCCCGCCATTCAGCCGCGTCTCAGGCAGGCACGCGAACAGCTCTATCGCGAGCAGCAGCGTCAGCAACAGCAGGGTACAGGAAATGGAGGAGGTACAGAGACGGCTGAGGGTCTTTCACGTCGGCAGGAGAAGTTGAAGAAGAAGCAGGAGAAGTATGCTAGTGTTCAGCGTCGGTAGAAGCTATATAGTAGCTATAGTCTATATCGATGGATAGTGCAAGTAGTCTTCTTGATGTCCGTTGAGTCCTTCCAAGCTTCAGGTTCACTGTCAGAATCAAAAGGCCTCAAGTTGCCCTCAACAGATGATTTGCTCTCAACGGGCGGGATTGAGATGCCCAGCTCAGGCAACGGATCCCCACCACCTCTCATTACACCGACAACTCAATACGTCGAAGGCTTGCAAGGCCCTTGTCAGGCATCAGCTAGTCAAGTCCGTATCTAATAGGGCCCTCCTTCCCTCTTACTCCCCAGCTAGGTTCCATCCTCTCAATCAACCAGCACAAGCCACACAAGGCTTCTTCTTCTTTCCCCAACGTCATCAAGGCACCCTAGCGCGACCACCAGCACAACTTCCCTCTTCCCTCTACGCCTCGATTGAAGCACGCATCGCTCGCAGTGTCCAGATGGATCCTCTCAAGCTTGCTGCCCATTTCTACGGCAAACAGCGCGTCAATGGACCCGACACGCCGCCTTCGCCCGTCAAGGACTTTGTCCTAGCCGGCAAGGGCCATACCGTCATCACGAGCATTTTGATTGCCAACAATGGTATCGCCGCCGTCAAAGAGATCCGTTCTATTCGTAAATGGTGCTATGATGAGTTTAACGACGAACGCGCCGTGCAATTCACCGTCATGGCGACACCCGAAGATTTGGCCGTGAATGCCGATTATATCCGCATGGCTGACAAGTTTGTCGAAGTGCCGGGTGGCAGCAACAATCACAATTATGCCAATGTCGATTTGATTGTCGAAGTGGCTGTTCGATACAAGGTCGATGCCGTTTGGGCGGGATGGTACGACGCTCCTGGTCAGAGAAGATGTGACTAACAGCAGGGGACACGCTTCCGAAAACCCAAAGTTACCCGAGACGCTTGCTGAGCACAGTATCGTCTTTATCGGCCCACCAGGTTCAGCCATGCGCTCGCTCGGTGACAAAATTTCCTCCACCATTGTCGCGCAATCGGCACGCGTACCTTGCATGGGCTGGTCCGGTACCGGTGTCGATGAAGTTCAAGTGGATGACCATGGGATCGTCACCGTCGCTGATGATGTCTATGCCAAAGCTTGTACGCACGATGCCAAAGAAGGCCTTGACAAGGCACTTTCGATTGGATTCCCCGTCATGATTAAAGCCTCAGAAGGCGGCGGCGGCAAAGGTATCCGTAAAGTCGAAGATGCCAAGACGTTTCCGGCGTTGTTTGAGCAGGTCCTTGCCGAAGTGCCTGGATCACCTATCTTCATTATGAAGCTCGCCGGGAATGCGCGCCATCTCGAGGTGCAGCTACTCGCAGACCAGTACGGCAACAACATCTCCCTCTTTGGCCGCGACTGCTCTGTCCAGCGTCGTCATCAAAAGATTATCGAAGAGGCTCCCGTCACGATTGCCAAGCCGGATACGTTTACCGCCATGGAAAAAGCTGCCGTGCGACTCGGTAAGCTCGTGGGCTACGTCTCGGCTGGTACCGTCGAGTACCTCTACTCACACGCCGACGACTCTTTTTACTTTCTCGAATTGAATCCGCGTCTTCAGGTCGAACATCCCACCACCGAGATGGTCACGGGCGTCAACTTGCCAGCCGCCCAACTTCAAATCGCCATGGGTCTACCGCTACATCGCATCAAGGATATTCGACTCCTCTATGGACTTGACCCGAAAGCCACAACCGAAATTGACTTTGACTTTTCAAATCCCGAAAGTGAAAAGACGCAACGTCGACCGAAACCCAAGGGTCACACGACCGCTTGTCGTATCACGTCAGAAGATCCCGGTGCAGGATTCAAACCCTCGAGTGGTATGCTGACGGATCTCAATTTCCGATCAAGCAGCAATGTCTGGGGTTACTTTTCTGTTGGCACATCGGGCGGTATTCATCAATTCGCCGACTCGCAATTCGGTCACATTTTCGCCTTTGGTGAAAACCGCAGCGCAAGTCGTAAGAATATGGTCGTGGCACTCAAGGAACTCTCGATTCGTGGTGATTTCCGCACCACGGTCGAATACCTCATCAAGCTCCTCGAAACACCAGCTTTTGAAACAAACGCCATCACCACCAACTGGCTTGATGATCTCATCTCGGCCAAATTGACGGCTGAGCGACCCGACACGATGATTGCCGTTGTCTGCGGTGCCATCACAAAAGCTCATCTCGCTTCAGAGGAAGGCATGCTCAGCTACCAAACTTCGCTCGAAAAGGGACAAGTTCCTGGCCGTGACATTCTCAAGACGGTCTTCCCGGTCGATTTCATTTATGAAGGTGAACGCTTCCGTTTTACAGCCACGCGATCCAGTGTCGATACCTACCACTTGTTTTTGAATGGATCCAAGTGTTCCGTCGGCGTGCGCGCCTTGTCGGACGGTGGGTTGCTCATCTTGTTGGATGGCCGCTCGCACACCGTGTATTTCCGTGAAGAGGTGGGTGCCACGCGTCTCTCGGTCGATTCCAAGACGTGCTTGCTCGAGCAAGAAAACGACCCCACCCAGCTACGTTCCCCCTCGCCTGGAAAACTTGTGCGTTTCCTTGTCGAGTCGGGCGAAAATGTCAAGGCTGGCGAGGCATATGCCGAGGTGGAGGTCATGAAGATGATTATGCCGCTTGTGGCACAAGAAGACGGACTTGTCAACCTCATCAAGCAACCTGGTGCTACACTTGAGGCAGGCGATATTCTCGGCATTCTCGAACTTGACGACCCGTCGCGCGTCAAGCATGCTAAACCCTTCGAGGGCCAATTCCCTTCTTGGAAACCGCCCCAGATTGTCGGCAACAAACCCGCCCAGCGATTCCGACTCTTGCTCTCGACGCTGGAGAATATTTTGCTCGGCTTTGACAACCAAGTCATCATGTCATCGACCCTCAAGGAATTGACGGAAGTCTTGACGGATACCGATTTGCCGTATGGCGAATGGGCCGCACACCATGCCGCCTTGGCCTCGCGCATGCCTCAGAAACTCGATGCAGCGCTTGCAGCGTTGATTGACAAGGCACACGCCAAACATGGCGAGTTTCCCTCGAAACAGCTCATCAAGACGTATGATGCGTTTTTGAAAGAAAATATGTCGACCAAGGAAGCCGAACTTTTGCGAGCAGGTCTCAAGCCATTGACAGATGTCATGGATGCTTACAAGGATGGGCTCAGGGCGCACGAGACGCAGGTCATTTGCAACCTGCTTGAGCAGTACTGGGAGGTGGAACATCTCTTTGCCGATCAAAACAACCGCATGGACGATATCCTCCTGCGCTTGCGTGACGAGAATCGCGACGATGTGCGCAAGGTGGTGCAAATCTCGCTGTCGCATTCACGTATCGGTGCCAAAAACAACCTTGTGCTTGCATTGCTCGAGGTCGTGCGCGCGTCCAAAGCCGACATCTCCAAGCAGTATGGCGGCGTGCTCAAGCGTATGGCTGAATTGGAGGCGCGCTCGACCGCCAAAGTGGCGCTCAAGGCGCGTGAAATCCTCATTCAGTCGTCGCTGCCCTCAGTTCAGGAACGTGCGGCACAGATGGAACACATTCTCAAGTCGTCGGTGGTGGAATCGCGCTACGGCGAGCAAGATTGGTCTCATCGATCGCCCAACGAGGAAGTCTTGCGTGAACTCATCGACTCGCGCTTCACAGTGTTTGACGTGCTGCCCATCTTTTTCGCCACCTCGGATCCTTGGGTCTCACTCGCGGCTCTCGAGGTCTATGTGCGCCGTGCCTACCGCGCCTACTCGTTGCATGGTCTTCACTACCACACCGAAGGTGAGACGTCCTATGTACTTACTTGGGACTTTCAACTTCGAAGCCAGGCGATCCCAGGTGCCGTCACGGGCACACAGACGCCCGCAACACCGGCTACACCCACCAACGCCCGCGACGACTTTGCCACGCGTGTCGGCCGCGTCATGAGTATCAGCGACCTCTCCTTCTTCAAGAGCGACAGCGAGCCGATTCGTATTGGCGCCATTGTGCCTTGTGCCTCGATTGAGATGATTGAAGAGCAGCTGCCGCGTGCGATTGACGCGCTTGGTGCACCGACGCGATCAGCAACCGGTGAGGCGCAACTCGACACGGACGATGAAGACGACTTTATGCCTGAGATTGGTGGTCGATCGCCGAATGCATCGGCGCGCTCGCCGAAACGTCAGCCGCGTGTGCAAGATGAGATGACCAATGTCATCAACATTGCCATTCGCGATCGTACACTTGATGACGAACAATTTATTGAGTATGTGCGTCCGATTTTGGACAATTTGCAAGATGAGCTCATGTCCCATGGCGTGCGCCGATTGACGTTCCTCGTCGGCCGCGAGGGCAACTCTTACCCGTCGTACTTTACCTTCCGCCACCCTGGCTACTTCAAGGACGCCAACAACACGCAGTACATTGAAGACCAGAGCATTCGTCACATTGAGCCCGCGCTTGCCTTTCAGCTCGAGCTTGGACGTCTGTCAAACTTTAAGATCACGCCTGTCTTCACTGGCAACCACAATGTGCACGTCTACAAGGCTGTCGGCAAAAAGGCGCCAACGGACCAGCGCTTCTTTACGCGTGCCATTGTGCGACCGGGACGACTTCGCGCAGACATCCCGCCGAGCGAGTATCTCATCTCGGAAACCGACCGGCTCGTCAATGACATCCTCGACGCTATGGAGATTATAGGTACAGAGAATACCGACTTGAACCACATCCACATCTTCTTCACGCAAACCTTTGTTGATTTGCGACCAGATGAAGTTGAGGCTGCGCTCGGTGGCTTCCTTGAGCGATTCGGTAGACGCCTGTGGCGCTTACGCGTGACGGGTTGCGAAGTGCGCATCGTGTGCACGGATTCCGCCACAGGCATGGCCTTCCCGCTTCGTGTCATCATCTCGAACGTCTCTGGCTTTGTCGTCAAGATTGAGCTCTATTCCGAGGTCAAGGACAAGCACGGCCGCTGGATCTTCCAGAGCATTGGTCAAACGGGCTCGATGCATCTGCGACCCATCACGACGCCCTACCCGACCAAGGAGTGGCTGCAGCCAAAACGATACAAGGCACATCTCATGGGCACCACTTACCTTTATGACTTCCCGGAGCTCTTCCGTCAAGTCATTCGCAATGAGTGGACGGCTACCGCCTCGCGCTCCGTACCTGAAGAGCTCTTCACCGCTAGTGAGCTTGTCATCGATGATCAGGGTGATTTGCAAGAAGTGTCACGCGAGCCTGGTACCAACACGTGCGGTATGGTGGCATGGATGTGTGTCGCCAAGACGCCAGAATACCCCAAGGGTCGTCGCCTCATCTTGATTGCCAATGACATCACCTACAAGATTGGATCCTTTGGACCAGTTGAAGACAAGTACTTCCACAAGGCCACGGAACTCGCGCGCAAACTCGGCATCCCGCGCATCTACCTCTCTGCAAACTCGGGTGCACGCATTGGCATGGCAGAGGAACTCATTCCACTCTTCAACGTCGCTTGGAACGATCCTGAGAATCCTGAAAAGGGCTTCAAGTACCTGTACTTGACGCCAGATGTTTTCCGTCAGCTCGAGCAGGCTGGTCGCAAGGAGGTGCTCTCGGAAGTCGTCACCGAGGATGGTGAGACGCGCCACAAGATCACCACCATCATCGGTGCCGAGGACGGTCTTGGTGTCGAGTGTCTGCGCGGCTCGGGTCTCATTGCTGGTGAAACGTCGCGTGCTTACAAGGACATCTTCACCATCACGCTCGTGACGTGCCGCTCTGTGGGTATTGGTGCCTACCTTGTCCGTCTTGGTCAGCGTGCTATTCAGATTGAAGGCCAGCCGATCATTTTGACGGGTGCGCCTGCCATCAACAAGGTGCTTGGTCGCGAAGTCTACTCGAGCAATTTGCAGCTTGGTGGCACTCAGATCATGTACAAGAATGGTGTCTCGCACTTGACGGCTCAAGACGATTTGGCTGGTATCTCGCAAATCATTCGCTGGATGTCGTTTGTGCCCGATAAGCGCGGTTCGCCGGTGCCCATTGCTCACTGCGGCGATGCATGGGACCGTGACGTTGAATTCACGCCACCGAAGGGTGCCTACGATGTGCGCCACTTGATCACGGGCAAGGAGGAAGAGACTGGATTCCAGCACGGTCTCTTTGACCGTGGCTCCTTCCAAGAGACGCTCTCGGGCTGGGCCAAGACCGTGGTCGTTGGACGTGCGCGTCTCGGCGGTATTCCGGTCGGTGTCATTGGTGTCGAGACGCGCGTCGTTGAGAATGTTGTGCCAGCCGACCCTGCCAACCCAGACTCGACCGAGCAGGTGCTCATGGAGGCTGGACAAGTGTGGTACCCCAATTCGGCCTTCAAGACGTCGCAGGCCATCAACGATTTCAACCACGGCGAACAATTGCCGCTCATGATTCTTGCCAACTGGCGTGGTTTCTCTGGTGGTCAGCGTGACATGTTCAACGAGGTTCTCAAATACGGCTCTTACATTGTCGACGCCCTTGTCGGCTACAAGCAGCCCATCTTCGTCTACATTCCGCCTCACGCCGAGTTGCGTGGTGGTTCGTGGGTCGTGGTGGACCCCACCATCAACGCAGACATGATGGAGATGTATGCAGACGAAGAGTCCCGCGCCGGTGTGCTCGAGCCCGAAGGTATCGTTGGCATCAAGTACAGGCGAGACAAGCTGCTCGACACGATGGCACGTTTGGATGAGAGGTATGGTCAACTCAAGAAAAAGCTCGCGACCCCAGACTTGACGGCCGCCGAGGCATCCGAGATCAAGGTGCAGATGTCTGAGCGCGAGAACCAGCTGATGCCGGTTTATCAGCAAGTCAGTATTCAATTTGCAGACCTGCATGACCGAGCTGGCCGCATGAAGGCCAAAGGCACCATCCGCTATGCGCTGCAATGGCGCAATGCACGTCGTTTCTTCTACTGGCGTCTGCGTCGTCGATTGAACGAGCACTACATCATCAACAAGATGGAGGGCAAGTCGCATGCAGAAAAGTCATCGAAGCTCTTCAAGTGGTACCTCGAAGGCGGCGGGTCAAGCGACTGGGAGAATGACGACCGTGAGATTGCACAATGGCTCGAGCGTGATTCTAAGAATATCCTCAGCCGCATGGAAGTGGACAATCAGGCAGCCATGGCTGGCGAGCTGTTTGAGCGTCTCGCCAAGGGTCTCAAGCACAACCGCCCGTCCATCATTGAGCACATGACGAAGGCTCTTGAGGGCCTGTCAGAGGAGGAGAAGAAGGCACTTGTGGCCAAGCTATCTGCTTAGATTTCTAGATCTAATTTGTTTCGTCCGTAGTGATAGACTATGCTTGTTTGTGACTGTTTCAAGTTGCCTTGACAAGTCGCATTCTACAAGGACAAGTACAGTCAGTACATTAACGTCGACGGCGCGAACAATCAAGCTGGCTAACCTTCAAGTAGTTGACTGACTCTTGCTTCTGAGCTTTACTGTTCTAGCTAGTACAAGCAAGACAGCATGGCTGACTGGCGGACGCGCTCAATGCAGCGGCTCGCCAGCTTCTCGCGTCCAGCCGCCTCACTCGCCTCGCCTGAAGAGCTGCGGCGACAGGCATCACCGGCAGCTGCGCTTGGAGATCCGCAATATATACTGGCGCTTCCGTTACCGAGTGAGATGACGACGTCGATTCAAAACTTCCTCGTCAATTTGACGAGTCCTATTCACAAGGCGCCCTTCAGCCCAGAAAAGTTGACGGCCATGTTTCAAGACTTTTACAGCGGAACGTTTGATGTGCTGCATGATTTATTGCCGGAACCTGGAACACCGGCTGAGCATGGCCAAGAAGAGATGTTGAGTAAAGAAATGATGCAGGCGCGTAAGGAGCGGCGCAAGGCGTTTGAGGACAAACAGGCTGCTTGGCGCGAAGATATTGAGGAACGCGTGTGTCTTGAAATGTACGACAGTCTGTTTGAGTTGCGGACCTCGACGGACGAGTTGCGTGATGAGGCGCTCATGTCCAAGATTATCGCCATTAGCCTGATCGGCATTACCCTCGAACAGCTTGGCGTTGATCTGAAGCCGGAAGAGGTGCAGGCGATGCGGCCAACCATCAAGCTTGTGGGTGAGAACTTGCAAAATCTCAACAATGCCATGACGCCGCGGTCAAAGCTGGATATTCTGCTGCAATGTCACAAGCAGATTGTGGACGAGGTGCAGCAAAGCAATACGGCTGTTGTGACACCAACAGAGGCAACGGCGGACGATCTATCTGCTGACCTCGCTGAAGCACAAGCTGGCTCTCTGAACAGTCCCACAAAGTCACAGCCAAGTACAAGTACCAGGCACCTCGGCGCAGATGCCATTTTGCCCATTTTCATCTATGCCATCATCAAGTCTAATCCGGCCAAGCTCGTCTCGCACTACGAATTCATCTGTCGATTCCGTGCGCGCGACTCGATGACGGGCGAGATGGCCTACTGCCTGACAAACCTCGAGGCAGCCATTGGGTTCCTCGAGACGTTCGAGTTCACTGATGGCACGGCAGGAGACCCACTGACAGGCACGTTGGGTCCTTCGTCAAGTTATGTCAATCGATCAGGTTCCCAAGCATCGCTGCTGACAACGGGCAGTGGTGCTGCTACGACGACCGGCGGCCTTTCGGGCAGTCTACGCGCGAGTGAACGCGCCCGTGCCTTGTCTTCGGCTGCGAATGATGTCTACGAACTTGCCGACGAGCGTATGAAGCAATTTGGCTCTCAACTCGGAGCGATCGTCTCGCGTGTCAGTGAACACCAAAGTCTTGATGATGTTCGGCATCTTGTTGGTCTTCCGGCTGCTGCAGCATCCAACACTGCAGGTGGACGTATTACGGGTGATCGTCAGAAGTTCACCGAGGTCGAGCAACGTGTCAAGGCGCGGAAAGCACTCGAGGGATCCGCGACACCTCCGGCCCGTCCCAGTCGACCAACTTCACTCATGTTTGACGGCGCTTCAGGTACGACGAGTGGACCCACGCTGAGCTCCTCGTCGCCATTGAAACATGCGCCTGCGTCACCGTCCAAGGCGAGTACAGCAAGTCCTGTGGCGTTGCAAACGTCTCCCGCGGCCGGAACCTTGACGCGAACGACGGCTGGATCTGCGGCACGCCCATTATCGAGTGCCAGTACAAGTGCAGGCGCAAGCGTCCATGCCAATGCAAATACCGCACGCGGTCCTGTGCCCATTTCTGGTGCTGCTGCAGCAAGCATGAGTCGATTCTCTGGATTTGGCATGATTCGCAATCTCAGCAGTTCATTGGTCGGTCGTGGCGCTGCTTCGACAGCGGAGGCACCTGCTTTGCCGGCGCGGGAGATGATGCGTCAGGGAAGCACAAAGACAGGTATACAGGACACTCGGCGATTCCTTGATATGGAAGCAGAGGATCTGACACTGCGAGATGTAGGTGCGTTACTGGCTGCGTACAAGGCGCTTGTCGTGGAGACTGAAAAGACTGTGAAAGGCAAAGGCAACGACGAGCCTGTGGAAGCACTGGCTGCAGAGAAACGCGAGGATGGCACAAGTGGAGACGCTGGAGCTTGATTACAACGAGATATATACACGCTCTTATGATAAATGATGTACGCATAGCCGCTTGATAAAAGTGATAGAAAAGGGCTTAGCCAGGGAGACCCCGATGGATGCCTTACTGCTTGAGCAGTTCAGCAGCTGCCTGCAAGTCCTCGAGAGAGCCCACCTTGCCAAGCGCAGCGAGTTCCTTCTCAAAGGATCCGCCGTCCTTGATGGTTTCGAGCAAGACTTTTTGCAGATACTTGCCGCGTTCTGTCGCCGGGAGGTCCACCTTGACGTGATCGGAGAGTGCGCTGGTTTCGACGAGCAACTGCTCTAGTGCCTGTGTCTGATCCTTGATAAAGTCAATGGACCCTTGCAGCGGCGCCACACCATGCGCAACAGGTACTTCGTGCATAAAGGCGAGTCGCTGCCGATGCACTGTGAGGAAAGCCTCTTTCCGCGCCAGTTGTGCTTCTTCACGCGCCAAGAGCGCCTTGACTCTGCATGAAGCCACGTACGCTTTCCGCGTGCGCACAATCTCCTCGTCCAATTCTACACCCTCACCTGCCAGTGCCGCTGAAAAAGTGGCGTCTTCATGATGTCCTAGGCGAACCCAGGGCAAGACATCCAAGGGGATCCAGGCGACGTTGCCGAGTAAGTAGAGTTCAAAAGCGTCAAAGTTGCGATCGATACTGTTTTCGAGCAGGGTTTCCAGTTTCATAGCACCAGACTCGCGTTCCTCTGAGGGTAGCGTAGCTTCAGGCAGGTCATCTAGCACCTGTTCTACTAGTCCGACGGCTTTATAGAGTAGGTCGTTGGCGTGGTTGGTAATGTCATCGACGATGGACAGCGGTGCAAAGGTGAGATGTTCGCTGACGAGCTCATGTTGCTCTAATGTAGCACCGCTTCTGTCTCTAGAGGGCTCCATTTCTTGCCTGTGCACGCTTGTGCTGCTGTGTTTGACGCGTCAAGGTTTTGTTGTTGCGATTGTCTTCGCGACTGTCAACAATGCAGGACACGTGTGTCGCAAGATCGAGACTCAGCAGCGGGCTATATCTAGGTAGCTACTAGCTATGTACCTACTCATGATCAACTACTTGGGTGAAGTGACTCAAGTGATGCCAGTAGACATCTTTATGAAAGAACGGCCGTCTCAGTTGGCTTGATCGACGCAACCTCGTGAAATCGTGATCCATGTGTGAAGCTATCTAGCTACTCTCGCCTGTGCTGATGGTGACTGACACGAGCCAAGACAGCCTTGGTCAACGTGCTTCTGCCAGGCTGACGCCTAGAGACCTGATGTTTGCGGCGTCAGACACTGAGCGGTGAGCAGGTAACTCAAGGGCAAGATCACAATGGGATCTAAAGGTACGGGTTCATATACAGCAAGTTGTCAGCAACCAGTGTTATGCTTGATAGGATAAGAGCGGAAGCAGGCTAGCTAGGTAGAGTGTGTGATGATTCTGTCCATGGCCTCCTGCCATCATTGTGCAAAATGCAGCAAGAGAGGTTGCGCAGAATGTTTGTTTACTTTTCCTCTCTTTGTTTGTTTACGTTTTGTCTCTTTGTTTATTTACATTTCGTCGCTGCAAGAGTCCAAGAGATAGACTGCTGCAGAATTCAAAGCGACGCGCAATGAAGCCAGCAAAGCGCATAAGAAGACACTCCCCGCCGCCCATTTCAAAGAATTCAGTACACACTCTACACCACACTCACACACATCCCCAAACAACAACAAGTAATCATGTCTGGACGTGTATGTCTTCCCTCCTCCCTCAGCATGAGGCACAAACACAAGCACAGCCATTCTAACATCACTTTAGGGAAAAGGAGGAAAAGGATTGGGCAAAGGAGGAGCCAAGCGTCACCGCAAGATTCTTCGTGACAACATCCAGGGTATCACCAAGCCCGCTATCCGTCGTCTCGCTCGTCGTGGAGGTGTCAAGCGTATCTCTGGTCTCATCTACGAGGAGACGCGTGGCGTCCTCAAGACTTTCCTCGAGGGTGTCATTCGCGACGCCGTCACCTACACTGAGCACGCCAAGCGCAAGACTGTCACATCGCTCGATGTCGTCTACGCTCTCAAGCGTCAAGGCAGAACCATTTACGGTTTCGGTGGTTAGAAGAGTGGACTCCTTTTGGTCTCTCGTTCTTGTTTGAGTGGAAAACAGCGTCCGGCGACTTTGTACAGAATCAACGATCCTCTTGTAAATAACTGCATCCTCCATCCTCTTGTCTTTGTGCTTGTATCTGATGACGCCTGGTTTGCTTCCACTTGGCAATCTGCAATCTGCGCTTGGCTCATGAACTTGACACCCTACTCTATCTCATGCTTGTTCAATAGATCTTTGGTTGACCGAGCTACTTATGCCCTACTTCTACTGCTCTCTGCACCGCTCATCCTTCTTCTCTACTCCGTTTCAGCTCAGCCATGGCATCCTGGTTCATGCCTTCACATGCGCTTCTTGATGAAACCTTCACTTTTGACCCGGCCGCGCCCATCAGCGTCACGTACGCCGCTCTAGCCGGTTCTGCGCCGCTTATCTTTGGCTCCGTCACGCTAGTGTCTGCAGACGCTGAGGAAACACTTTCATGCCGTGTGCAAGTCTATGGCACTGCACCCTATCGTCAGTCCTTCTCGCCTTTGTCTGTGATTTCGATCTGTCAGACTAACCCGCTCTAGTGAAGGACCATGTCCGAGTCCGGCAACGTGGCACTGATCTCGCTCTTGGCTGCGGCGGCCTCAGCCTTCTCGATTCCTTGCGCTTCCATCGCGTGCAGATTGACTTGACCTTGCGTATCCCAACATCAGCGACTTCCCTGGCGCTCGCAACAGGACCCTTGAGCGTGCGTATCCAAAGCGCTCACATGCCGCTTGGTCTCCTATCCGTGGAGACTGGTCAAGGCAGTACACTTGCTGTTTCACACGTCACGGCGAAATGTCTGACACTCGTCACAGCAGCTGGCGCCTTGACGTTTGCAGAGCAAGGCAACGTTACCGTCTCTCAAACATTGACTGCAACCACGACAAGCGGACACCTCATGGCGCGCGGCGCTCTTCATGCTCCGGATATTCAGCTCAAGGCACACTCTTCGGGCGCGCTTGATGTTCACATTTTAATCAGCGCCACGGAAGTCCTTCTGGAAACCCGCTCGGGTCATCTTGGTGCCGTGTTGACGTTTACAGAAGCAGCGGGCAAAGTGTGTACAAGCAAGTTCAACAGCCGAAGCGGGGCTATGCAAGTCAAGGTCAAGCGCTGGTCAGGCCTCATCTTGGCAGAGAGCAAGAGTGGTGCTGTACATATACGAGGCAAAGACGTGCACAAGTCGGTGCCAGGTACAGGATGGCGGCTCGGTGTTGAGGTATGATCGGATACTTGATCGCTTTTAAAGATGCTAATGGAGTAGGATGCTAAGGTAATTTGCACCTCTTCTTCAGGCGCCATCACAGTTGATGCGTCGGCTTAGCGAGGAGCCGTCTATATCACTTGATTCTTGCGATATGACGCTGCGTCACCTACGCATTCCAAGGTTGTCAACTTGTGTGTTGCCAAGGCGCCGGTAACATTTCCAAGTGTCATCTGAATAAAATGAAAGCAAGATCGGCCGAGCCGTTTGGCCCGTCGTCCCGTGGATCAGCGGCTGGGTCTATCAAAACAACATTCTAGGAAGTAGGCACGGGCCAGCAGCTGAATAAATGCTTGATAAGCATTTTTTCTTCGACGTCCATTGCTCTTGCAAGCAAGACACGCTGGGTACATGTCTGGCTCGACGGTCAATGCTCGCAAGAAACCTGGCTGCGTTACTTGGTAAGCGCGTTCCGCAATCACTTCCAGACGGGCCCTCCGAGTTCGCTAACGCGGGTCTTCAAGCAAGAAGCGACATTACAAGTGCGACCTTGGTTTCCCACGCTGCGGACGCTGCCAGACGTCCAAGCTCGAATGTCTTTGGCCTCGAGAAGCACGCACCGATGTAGCCTTGCGTCCGATTGCGAGTTCTGACCAGCTGGTGGGAGGCAGAGCCAGCAGCGCTAGCAGCGCTAGTCCAGACCAAGAGACGATGAACAGATCGTTTGCAGGACTTGGGCTGGGTGGTCGACGCATTCTGCAATCACAAGTCCAGGACGAGAGCACAGTGGCCCGGCGACCCAAGTTGGCATTGTCAACGCAAGAGACGGATGTGGTGCATTACTACATGAGCCACTTCCACAGGATTTCTTTTCAGATGTACACACAACGGCCTTGCAGTCATGGCCTTCTCCACAACGCTAACAGGTCAGGTGCGCATGGACGAACTTGTTGCCGCTCCCTCGGCGTTCTCGGTTGCCGACTATCCTCAAGGGCAAAGGTGCACAGCGCATGACACCCTGGGCAAACTATTTCCTGCCAAATCTAGCCTTGTCCAAAGCGACAGATCCCCTGTCCTTGGCCATCAGCGCTTTTACAGCATCTCGCATGCGTGATTATCCTGTAGCAGCACGGTGCTATACCCAAGCACTCGCCCAGCTTCGGCTGATTCTTCAGAGCAATCAGGCGAGCACGATGGACAATCAGGCGTTTCTACGGATCTGGGCAACGACTTTGCTTTTGGCAGAGTACGAGTCCAATATGGGCAACATGGCCTCGCAAATCCAGCATATTGAAGCTGCAACAACACTCTCCATCATTGCTGCATCACGCTTTCGAGTCTTGGATACGGCATCGTCCGAGGCTGCTGGAGAAGTTTCGGCGATTCCTGCGCAAGCGGCTTCTGAACCAGCACCGCTCAATGAAAAGCAACTACCAGGCTACCTCAACCAGTTGACACAACGCTTGCACCATTCTGCCTCCATCGTTGAGTCGCTCGGCGGCCTGCTGGAGCAATCTGCCATATGTTACGGTCAGATTATGCCCCTTTGTGGGCGCTTCTACACACGCTTAACTACTCATCCACCACAGTCTCAAGAAGAGATGACAGCATTCATGCAGGAGCTTGAGCCAGCGGTTCACTCTGCCCGCAGTGCGATTCAAACGTACAGAGACATGCTGGCACGGCTCCCTGGTCGAGACTGTTGGCACTCCTGTGCACCTCCAGGGTTCCCCTCTTCACCGGTGATTGTCTTTCGCAATCCATTGATGGCTCAGCCCATGATCATGCCCTACGTCTTGGAACTCTTCCTGGCGCCCTTTTTGACGGATGAAGAGCATGACACTGCCGTACGCTACATGACAGGTTGCTGGGAGGGGTTTGAAAAAGATGAGCAGCTGGATGCCATGTTTCCAGATCTCTATGTGGCTGCGTTTTGGAAGGCTGGTCCAGAACGTGCGTGGTTTGCAGAGCGCGTGCAGGTTGAACGGTCAACGGATTTCCAATACTTGTTGGCAGAGGTGTATGCCAAGGTTGATGGCTTTGCACATAGGATGGGTCGACCGGCCAACAAGACCGAGATCTTGGGCATCACTTTCAAGGCTTATAAGGAGGGGCAACGGCAGGGTATGGGCATGTACAATCAGCGTCACTAGATTACGACCAGAGGGCAAAGATGGAGAGATTGTCTAGAAAAATACAACAGCCATTTGGATAGCGATATAGTAGTCATACAGCATAGTCATACAAAGACGACTCTGTCTGTTGATTGGCGTCGTAATGATAAAAGAAGGTTGAAGGCTTGTTCGCCATAGTGTAGGTCGTTGAAAAGGCTGGCAAGCGTTTATGGCTCAAAGGCAGGCAGCAGCGTGCGACGACGAGGTGGACTCTCGCCGGGCGTGGGTGGTGTTTCCTGACGCATGCCAAAGGGGACACGCTCCATAGGCGCCTCCGTCGCAAGCAAATCTCTGACACGCATGCCTGCAGCTGGTCGTGCAGCAAATGCCAAGTCAGTCAGATCAGGGCGTGGTGTGGTGAGAGGAAACACGGCGCCCCTGAAGAGACTACGGTCTGAAGCCGTATCGCGATCGGCGTCATGCTCCTGATCAGGACTCCCGGCCAACTTGCGCTTACGGTCATTTCCTTCCGTCTCCATACCGCGCATGTGACTCATGCCACTGCCGCTGCTGTGAGGACGGGCATCGATACTGCTGCCACTGGTGAAACCATGGACGTTTGCGTTGCGGTATTGGATCGGCGTCATGAGTCCTGTTGAGGGGCGCGTCAGGAGAGCATCTTGGTGGCTGTCCAAGCTGTGCTGACTACTTTCCATCTCCACGGCACTTGCAGCATTACTCAGCACATCCAATCCAAGCTCATGGCGAGGGCGATGAGCGCGAGGCTCTGACATGGGTCGTGGACCAGTGCGGCGACTGCTTCCGCCAATGCCATGCCCGTTGCTGGTGCTTGCGCCCCTGCTTTGCTGTTGTTCCAGGAGTTGCGCCTGCAAATGCGAAATCTCAAAGGACTGGCGATTGTTGATCTCTGCGAGCTCCATGCATCGGCGTTTGGCTTTGCGATGGCGACTGCGAAAGAGGGCCGCTTCGTCTTCAAGCCCGACGTGTTCCATTTGGTGCTCGAGTCGGCCAAGGAGCAGGTTGCGCTCTGTCTGGGCGAGCTCGTCTTCCACACCCTGACGCCGCTGCGACTCATCTAGACTTGAATTGAGCATAAAGAGTTGGAGACGGAAGGTCTGCGTGCTGGCTTGAGCGACGCGCAGGTCAAAACGCAGAGATTTGATGCGTGCGAGTGCACCGGTCAGCTGTCAGTCAGTACTGTTCATCTTAATTGACGAGAAGAATGAAAAACATACGATCTGACGAGTCTGATCGTCGGGAAGTGCGCTAATATGAGCGGCCGTCAGAGCCTCCCAGCCTTCGAAATCTTGATCCAATGCAACAGCGGGCGCATCTAACGTTTCATGGGTCGACCTCGCGGGGCGTCGCTGTTGCTCGGGCGTGCATGGTGTTGGGTTCTGCCTTGGCGATGAGGGTTCTGGGGTACGCCACTCGACCATGTCGGAAGTCTCTGAGCGCGCTGAGGGAGCTGAGTATCAATGCGCGGGAAAGGGTCTCGCTTGTCGCAGAGATGAATCAGTGTCGCTGTCGATGAGGAGACCTCGGAGTGTGTCGCAAAAACTTGGAAAAGGGTCGCGAAGGGTAGGAGATGACCACGCAGGGGTTGTAGACACCTATTGGACGAAGGTCTTGTGTGCTTGGGGTGTTGGTATTGGGTTGGGTGTGTATGTGTCGCTTGTCCAGCCTTCTTGCGCGGCTTTTCGACTTTTTGACAGGTTTGGGCGATTTGGGGAGCAAAGAGATATCCTACAATGGCGAAAGGAACCTTCTTGGGGCAAGGGAGCAGTAGAGAGGAAGATCTGACAGCCAGGAGAGAGTATACGTAGTGGTACAAACCAAGGATGTGTGTGATCCAGGTGCCGCCTTCCCACAGCGGGTATATGTGGTCAACGGGACAGGAGGGAAAGGGGCGGCATGCACGGCTTTTAAGGGTGGATTGCGACCCATATGCTTCTGCGCGGATCTATTGGCATGAGCCCCTGATGTTTACCTTGTCCATCGTCTGCCGTGTGCCGCGTCTCAGGAGACGGCAAGACAGTCGCCTTTAGGGGGATATCCTGCGGCCAGCTGGATGCTTCGATGCCGGGGCAAAGTGCTACACCATGCCATGCTATACCACATGAGGTCGCAAATGAGAGTCCAATGCTTTCATGATGTGATGCGATCGATACGCATCTTCTTCTCATCTTGCTCGACTGCTCTTCAACCACTCGACGCGTCCATCGATATCGTCGCAGCCCATCTCGAGGATCCCCGCCGCCGTCTGATCATTCATCTCGCTTGACCGTGCATCGGCACACTCGCTACCAAACTTGCCGACCCTCGCTTCTGCATGACGACGGCATCACACCTCAAGCTTAAGCTTGTAAAGTTATAAAGTCACTGGACGGTCCGTACGACGGCTTGGTCAACGCCAGTCTACATGTAGCATGGCTGACTCGGCATGGCAGCATGACTTTATCAAAATCGCAAACGCTAATAATTTGCTATACTGTCTAGACCGTCTGCCCGTGAATGGGCCTCCTTATGTAGTCTGGCAAAAGGCAAAAAGTCCCGCCATGTCCACATAGCGTCGACCGCACTTGCGCAAGTAAGAGTTCACCAACGCCCTGTACCGCTCGAACGGGACACGTAGTTGCTCCGCCATAACCTTCAGTTGCTGCACCTGCTCATCTGAACCTAATGCCGTCACGGTGGCCGCCGCCATGGCCTTGTCGGCATCAAAGAGGTGATCAAAATAGAGAAGCTGGTAGTAGAGCATCTTGTCGGTGTAGGCATAGGTCATCATGCCGCGGCAGCCCGAGTTCAAGCACCGTCGTCCATAGACACCACACTGCTGTGTTTTTGTGCCACAGGCGGTATCGTCGCACACGAGCCAGCTTTCATAGTAATGGGCAATAAATTTGCACACCTGGTTCTGAAGCTGTGCCTCAACGGAGACTGGCTCGAGCAGTTTTTGGCAGCGGTGGCATTGCAAGCCCTGAGCAGCCGCCATGAGTGGGCACTGGACGAGACCCGTAAAGCTGGCCACGTGCGCACAGCCGCGGCAACGCAGCGTCAGGGGCACTGCATCTGCAAAGCGGTCCTCGTCCGAGATGGTGGATTCAAACAAGGTCAGCTCGCGTGACTGCTGCTCGTGCGCCTCGTGAAGCTTGTACTTGTTTGGATCGAGACCGAGGCATTCAGCTAGACGGACGCGATCGGTGCCCTCGATCGGCGCACACAATCGCTCGAGAGGCGGCAAGAGTTGATGCGCCAGGTACCAGTCAAAGTCAATCTGCAGCTCTGAGCCTGGCTTCGTCACGTCACCGGCGGGATAGGCGCGTTCGGCGACATGGCGTTCGTCGCCGGGCGCACCGGTGATGATATACTGCATGACGTCGTTGACACGGACAGGATCGCCTTTGGCACGGCGTTTGAGAGCGACCTGGACGTGCGGCATCGTCTTGCCGTTCGGGTACGCTTGAGGTTCCTTGCCGAGCTTATTGAGGATGATGAACTTGCCCTTGGGGAACTCGCCTCGCCGCATCTTGGCACTGAATTCACGCAGATACTCGTGAAGCTGCTCGACCACGAGCTCGGTCTGTTCGCCAGAGAGAATGCGGTCAAGACAGAACTGTGAGGCTTCTTTGGAGAGCAGACAGTACTCTCTGCGTCGCATGTCAAGACCTTTGACCTCAGTCTTGGCCACCAGCTTGCCGCGCTCATCCGTCAGCACCAGCGCCGCATACTTCTTCTTGGCATGCAGCAGCATGCGCTGAAAGACGTTGTCAATGTCAATCTCGAGCAGACGGTAACGGTCATTGACGTTCTTCTTGAACTCGTTGCCAATCTTGATGGCATCGAGATAGTTGTCGACATTCGTGTTGATCATGACCGAATCTGTGTCTCCATAAATGACCTGCAGCTGCTGGTCGTCTGCGAGTGCTTTTGTATTGGTCAGAACTTCACGGCCTTTGAACGTGGTCAGCATGGCTAGGGGTCGAGCGTAAAAGCGCGAGCGCGTGTATCCCAGACAACCGTACATGGAGTTGGCTGTCAGCTTGAGTGCCAGCTGGCGAATTTCCCATTGTGCCTTTTGCGCATCCGTTGCATCCTTCATCTTGAAAAGCTTCTTGACCTCGCGACGGCGGTCAACGAGTGTTGCAATGAGCTTTGGCAAGATACCCTGGGCCACTTCGCTTGCAGGCGGATCAGGCACGACTTCCTCACCTGAAGCATCCACCTCATCTGCACGTACCACTGTCGTAAAGCAAATGTTGTACTCTTGGATGATGGACGGGTACAGCGAGTTGAAGTCCATGACGAGGATGAACTTGTCATAGAGTCCCTTCTCTGGCTCAAACACAAGACCACCCTTGTACTTGTCCTTTTTCTTGCCCGTCGGCGCCTCGCCCTCCTCGTTCTCATCCTCCGCCATGGCTTTTTGCTTTCCCCATGACTTGTCTGGACAGATGTACTTGTTTTTGTGAAACTCGTGCAGTAGAATGAACTCGTTGCGCTGAGCGCGCGTACCAGACAAGGTTGCCGCCCACGAGTTGCCGGCGAGGCAGGTGAGTTGCTTGGACAGCGGCAAAATCTGTACTTGCAAAGCAATCGCCGCCTGATAATGCGTGTCCATGCTGCAGCGCATGGTAAAGTCCAGCAGACCTTGCGCTGTATCGGTCCAGGCGGTCGACACTTTTTCATTGTCCACCTCGGCGCGGTTGATGCCGAGCTCAAGCTTGCAAAGCTCCGTCAGCGTCCATGACTGTGCCTTGATGATGGATCGACCGAGGTCATTGGACAAGTCGCACATGAGACGACCCACCGCCAACTGCCGCTCAGCAAAGAAGCCGGCCCTGCCAACATTGCGCGGCCATTCCTTGCGTTTGTATCGACCGACGCGATGCCAGTTCATAATCTTCTTTTCACGTAAGCGAGCGAGCAAGACGCCAAAATGGACGCTTTCCCAGTCGTGGCCCACGACAATGTCGGGATCGGCAGTGTGCCAGCGAGCCATAAAGTTATTGAGCAAGGCAGCCTCGCTACGTTCGACGCTGAGTTGTTGACGTTTTGCTTCAGGTTCAAAGCCGTTGGGAAAGACATTGCTCAAAGGTCGTACGACCGTATGGCTCGAGCAAGGCAGCTTTTCGGCAGGCGTCGGGTCATCGAGATTGACCTGATGGTAAACACGCGCACTCGCCACGACAATCTCAGTCTTGTTGTCTTGCTTGTTGAGAATTGTGCGAAAGGCAACAGACATGATCGTCATGGGTGGCGCATCCAGCAGACTTTCCTTGGCAGGCTCAAGCACAGGTGTGATTTGGTCCGGATCGGCGATACCAAACTCGAAGCGCGTCCAGGTTGTGTTGACGGCAGCCTTGAAGTCTGGATTGGTCATACGCAGCCAACATGGGCCAAGAATGCGGCGATAGAGGACAAATTGCTCAAAGAGGGCCGTGTTGGTGCCAAAGACGTGACTGAAGCATTCGCCCTGCAAGTCGACCGGCAGCGCATTGGCCTTGTAACCGTAAAGCACCTTGAGATAGTCACTTTCAGCCGGAATGTTGGGTAGCTCAAAGGCATACTTGCGCGTGCTCTTCTTGGCCTTGTATTCTGCAATCTGGAATTTGCTCATGACGCCCGTGACTTCGGCGTGTAAATCGGCCAGCGTCACCTCGCTATCTGGCTCGGACCGCTTCGTGTTGCGCGGCAAAAAATAGAGGTTGCGCAAGACGCCATCGACGCGGCAAAAGGCAGAGGCATAGGTGTTGGTTTTTTTATTCTTGACCTTGCCAAAGAGGCAGAGGACGCCGTTGACTTCGACATAGTCCATCCAGTAGAATAAGATACTGCCATCTGCTTGCACAATGTCTGCTGGATCTTGCTTGCCAGCTGAGGGTCTATTCGTTGAAGCATCGATCGTGAGCGTCTTGTTGACATCCTGCCATGCCGTGTCCACGACATCTGAACTTGGCGCTGGCGCGGGAGACGAGACGGGTTCGGGCGCTTTGAGGACCGGGCGAGAGGCAGTCAAGTTGACGTTGGCCGAGACTTTGCCCTTGAAGGCTTGCGGCGCCTTGACGGCAAACGTCTCTTCCTCGTCTTCGTCTGCAGAAGCCGCCCTGGCCTTGCGTTCAGTCGCCTGGGCCGATGGCGAAGAAGGCAGCATGGGCAAATCAGGCATATCGCTATCTTCCTGTGCTGGCTCCATACCGGGCTCGTCGGGGTCGTTGTCTGCTGATGCTGCACCATGGCCGAGACCGTTGCCATAGATGGTTGACGTGGTGCGCTTGTGCACAGAGGAGCGCAGTGGTGGTGATGCGGCGCGTTTTCTGGTCGGCTTGGCGACCTGTTCGCTTTCACGAGGCCGTCTCCGTGCTGGCACATCACTTGTGTTTGTGGCAATATCTGCCATGAGACCCGCCATAAAATCATTATCCTGCTCGGTCGTTGTCTGTCGTGTTAGTCTCGGCCCAAGTACCGAATGAGCAGCAATGTTACCACTTTGACAGGCGCTGCTGCAGCCGCTGGCTTCTTGACGAGGTATTTGCTGATCTGATCCGCCGGCGCATTCTCATCCTGACGCTTTCCCTTTGACTTTGACTTGGCGCCCTTCTTGCCAGGCCGACCGCGCTCTTCGTCCGAGGCATACTCTTCCTGCCGTTCCCACTCATCCTGGCCGTTGTCTGCATACCCGATGCCGTCATCATCGACAACAAAGTCGTCCTTGTCTAGTCGCTCGCGGACAACCTTGCGGTACCCTTCTTCATCGACTTCTTCATAGATGTCTTCCTCTTCTGCATCCTTGTAAGTGTCGATCCTGCGCTTGCCAGACTGTTTCTGCGCGCGGATCTCTGCAAGCGCATTTTGCTTCTTCTCCCGCGCTGCTCGCGAGGCCATCTCTATGCTTTGTCGGTCTTGTTGTGTGTCGCGTCTGTCTCTGTCTCTCTCTCTCTCTCTTCGCGTCGTTTCCCGAGGCCTTGATCTGTTCCCCATCTGAATAGCACCAAGACCAAATTCGCGTTTTGTCACGTGCTCGGTCTCAGAAGCAAAAGCAGTCCCCTTCAGCCAAACACGAAATAGAAAGTCAGTTGAAGGCAACGGACGGACATGATACTAGCCTCGAAAAAGTAAGAGCAAGTGAGCACCATCCAGCAAACACACGCCAATCATGTCTTCATCAGCGTATGTACTTCCTGTCTACTGCTCAGGAGCCATTCTCTACATGGAAGACTGAGATCTGCGACTGCGTGCACGACTCAATGAAGTGCTAGCTATACCTCCGACAGACGAGACTGTTTACACAGTCCAGTACTGCATGTGCTTAAATCACATGTCGTACGCCTATTCTTGCTCTGCGCTTCAGCAGAGTGAGGTGTTGGGATGAAGGACTTGTTTCAAGTCCTTGTCCTCAATTAAAGACGAGCAACTCGATGCATTTGACTGCAAGATCACCTTGCGCCAAGCCATCGAATGAGCTTTTCCCAAGTTCGCTCTCGCAGCGTCCGGGACGTTGTTGCTTGAGACTCGATCTCTGTGACTAATTCTATTCGTCGATGCCTGTCTAGCTCTTGCTGGCTTGCATCCGCGTCGTTGAAGCCAGCGCAGTCCCTTCCATGGTGCTCCGGTCTTTATCTTTTCTGCCTGCAGATGGAGAAGGACCGCTGAGCAGTCTATGTCTTGGGATGCAGCTAACCAGCCTTCTAGTGCCGTTCTCAACCCGATCCCCGTCCCCGAGTCGATCCTCAAGAAGAGGAAGACCGCCGACCAGGCCAAGACTGACCGTGCCTCAGCCCTTGCCGAGCGCAAGAAGGTAAGCATTATTCCCAAACCCGACTGTTGAAGAGCGAGAGAGGATTGGCTAGTGATTACAAAGTGCAATCAGAGTCATGCATGCAGACAACACAACTATAAGTATACCATCTTTCGGGTCTGAAGCGCATCCTCTCTCACTCAACACTAGTCAAAGTTCCAAACAAGCGACTAACAATGAAAGGCTTCCAAGAGCAAGCGCGATGTCATCTTCAAGCGTGCCGAAAAGTACGTTCAGGAGTACCGTCAAGCTGAGCGCGAGGAGATCCGTCTCAAGCGTGCCGCCAAGGTCTCGGGTGACTTCTACGTGCCTGCGCAGCCCAAGCTTGCCTTTGTTATCCGTATCAAGGGTATCAACAAGATTGCGCCCAAGCCCCGCAAGATCATGCAGCTCATGCGCTTGATCCAGATCAACAACGGTGTCTTTGTCAAGCTCACGAAGGCTACTTCGCAGATGCTCACCCTCATCGAGCCTTACGTTGCGTACGGCGAGCCCAACCTCAAGTCTGTCCGCGAGCTCCTCTACAAGCGCGGATACGGCAAGATCAACGGTCAGCGTATTCCGCTCACCGACAACGCCCTCATTGAGGCTTCGCTCGGCAAGTACGGCATCGTCTCGATTGAGGATGTGTTGCACGAGATCTTCACCGTCGGCCCCAACTTCAAGCAGGTCAACAACTTCCTCTGGCCCTTCAAGCTATCCAACCCACTCGGCGGATGGCACCAGCGCAAGATGCGCCACTTCATTGAGGGTGGTGACTTTGGTCACCGTGGCGAGTTCATCAACGAGCTCATCCGCAAGATGAACTAGATTGTTGGTTCTCTGGACCTTTGCATACCTCTCATTGTTTATAGCGAAATCAAAAGCCTTCCTATTAATGCCTGTTTTTTGTACGGATGCCATGAAGCGCTACAAGATAACTAGGCTTCCTTCTCGGCCTTGAGCTTGGCAATCTTCTCGCTCGCCTGGGCTTTGCTAAGCCCAGAGTCCTCGGCATCTTTGTTTCCGTCCTCGAGCACGGCCAGATAACGCTGCTGCTTCTCGGTGCTAGGATCGTTGCTCTCAGTCAACTTGGTAGCCGGCGTGTCGCTAACATTGGGTTTGCCACCCGCTGCACTTGAAGATACCTCGCCGCCACCGCCAGCCGTGCCGCTGCTATGCTTGAGCTTCTCAATCTCCATCGAGGCTGAGCCCTTGTCGAGACTCTCAAGGTCCACTTGAGCACCCTTCTCCGACGCGAGTGTCTCAATCAGGGCTTTTTGCTTGCTGGTCATTGGGTCGCCGCCGGTGGCCCAGGTCTTGGGGTCAGGTACGTCAGTCTGTGGTGATCAGCAGACTGTCGCCGTATCTCTGAGCTAGATTTTTACCATGTTGAAGTGTTGAAACCTCGAATTGTTGTAGCGTCGCGCAAGGAACGCGATCAAGCTTCTTTCGACGCGTCTTGAGCTTTGGTCATGGCGTCATGATTGTGCGCCACCATGGTCTCCGCTGCAAGAGCAACCGATTTCAGAGCTAGAACCTCGGACGCTCACCTGACAATCAGTATCCAACCTATGGCGGAGCTGTAGACTGGAGCAACAGGCTTTCGAGAGCAATCAGTAGCTGCCTTCTGTCTGCTACAGATCGATATCGACGCGCAAGATTGCCAGGAACCGGGTCAGATCGTTTCTGCTGGCCTTCCCGATACAGTAGAAAGATAGGTGATCTTTATTTGAGTAGTCAGTATCTATCAAACGAAGAGCTTTTTTGTTATCTCCATTGTCTGCAGAGGCTTGCTCTCTCGTGCCTGGCGCATGACTTTGCGTGCCATCTCGTCGTTTCTTCCAATCATCACCTCTGCAACGACAATGCGTGCATCGCTTCAGCAGGTGACGTTCAGAATCAATATGGAAGATCAATTGCGCAAAGTGCTCTCAGGTATAGCATGGTACATCATTGTCGACTAGGCTAACCATGACAGAAATTGAAGCACGCGCCGTCAGTGCCCAGCGCGACTTGAACACCGTCAAGCAAGCGCTCCTTCAAAAGCAACGCGTCATCAAGACGGTGCAGCTGACGCTTGCGGAGATTGAAAGCTTGCCGAAGCCAACACCACTCTATCAAGGTTGTGGTAAAATGTTCATCTTGACAGAAGAGGCTGATTTGCAAAAACGACTCAAGGAGGAGAAAAAGGCGACAGAGGAGGAGGCTCGCGCGCTTGAGAAGAAGCACGAGTACCTGGCCAAGACGTGCGAGAATGCGCATCAACACATCAACGCCGTTCTACAACGGCAGTCCGCCTGATGACCTTGCCTATAATAGTTTTGCTTTGCATCTTGTCGCCAAGGCTCATCACAACGTCAAAGATGCGTCAGTCATTAATCGTGAAGCTATAAACGCCCGCTTAAAAAGTCAAGGTTGACTATGCAGCAAGCGGTGCGACGGCCGCGTGGTAAAGCGCAAGGTCTGCTGCCGAAACGGCATGACTGTCTGGCGATGCGTATTGTTCGTAGACCTTCTTCAACGCCGCCATATCTGGCTCACTGCTTTCCGCCTGCAGGGAGACGGTAGCCATGCTGTAGTCGGGTTGCCGCGCGCGATCCATATAGTCTTGGTAAATTTGACAATCTGCGTCGCTTGTCACGAGCAAGTTTGCAAGCACCTGCTCCACTTCGGCAACGGCACTTTGCTGGATGATTGGCGGCTTCTCACTCATCGGCTTCTCGGGAACCGGCTCGAGTAACTTGGCACGACTTGCGTGGCCTAGCCAGCGATGCAGCGAAATGGACGGATTGCGTTTGTGCTTCTTGTCAAGGTGAGCAGTAGCACCTGCCGCGGGCTTCTCGTCTTCCTTCGGTGCCGCTGCCACAGGCAAAGGCGCAATACGCACCACAAAGGGACTCGGGTCGAAGCTTTCGCCGTGCAACTGCTTCGTACTCAAGTAACGCGCCGTTGAATTCATATTAAAGGCGAAGATCTTGTCGAGCGAAGACACAATTAAGAGACGGTAGTACTCTTGCCAATAGCGCTCATCTGCATCTGGCAAGGACTGCTGGCCCTGGATCTGCATCTGACGGACGATACTTGGCTGTGAAAGATGGCGTGGCGTCCACCAGCGGCGATAGTGACGATGGCCGTCTAGAAGCTTGGCATCGTTGAAGTGAAGTCGATAGTCATTCTCCATCTCCCACAAGTGCTGAGCGCCCGGCGTTTCGGCAGGCACCTGGAAGTTACCAAGAAACAAGTTGATGGCCTCTTGGCGTTGTGCGTCGAGAAAGGAATTGTGGTAGAAGCGACGGATACTCTCAATCATATCGCGCGAGTGACTCGTCCACTGATTGATCTTTCTGTACGTCTCCATAGTATTGACGAGATGCGAGCCACCATATTGCAGCGCGATGGTGTCGCCGTGGTCGTGAAACATTTCAATCATCATCGAAACGGCGTCACAATCATACTTGACGTCCTCGGGACTCTGCACAAGCCCCAAGGCGTGCAGTTGAACTGATAAAGCGTGCTTGCCAATCACGAATTGTGCGGCGTTTGTACGGTCCAGACAGTCAATGCAATTGGTTCTTGCGACGCCGTGTTGCATGGTTGGCATCGGGCCGGAATGAAAGATGCCATTTTGTGAAATCGTTTCAGAAGCGATGCTCTCGAGCCGCTCAATCACCTCTTGATCTCTACTCTTGGACGCACGCGACATGTCCCAGGCAATGTACCGCAGCTTGTGCTCCTTTGGCAGGAATTGATTCAGATAGTTGATCATTTGCGTGAATTCATGCAACAAGAGCGTCTCGCGCGGCGTGCGCTCCCGCTGCTTAATGAGATTGACGACATAGATGGGACTGCCATAACGTTCAAACATATTGTCGAAATGCAAGGCTGCTGCCGTAAAGAAGGGATCCACCACGTTCAGCTCGATTGGTGGCTTGGGATTGACGCCATCGACAGGCTGAGACCAGTTGAGCGGAATGGATCCGCGATGCTGGACAAAGCTGGTGTACTGACGGCTCAGGGTGCCATCTGGCTGATGAAAGGGCGTCGTCAGTGCATCCGATACAACCTGTTCACTTTCAACATCGTTGGCAACATGACCCTGTTCGTTTACACCGCGTTTGAGAAAACGTGCCCCAGCAAAATGTCGCGAGCGGCGCGCAATCAAAGTGACGTAGACAGGCTTTCCAAAAATCATGAGCTTGGCCTGGTCGATGAAGCCATGGATCAGGGGCACGCACCAATTGGCGTGCTGATGGATTCTCGAAAAGGCAGCTTGCAGGAGGTAGTGGTTCCAAACGAACATTTCGTTGTAGCGATCCATGAAGCGATCCTGTGGCGCAATCGTGTTGGTCAGATTGTACTGTAGGGTGTGTGTAATGTCGTAGGTGTTGGCATAGTAAAATGTCTTATTGATTTCCATGTTTTGCCAAATGGCCAGATAACGCGCTTCTTCATTGGCGTTGCGATCGCGTTTCCTCTGTGGAAGAGCAGAATAGAGAGGGATAAGCTTTGTGTTTTCGACGTGATAGATGTAGTGACCGCCGAGCAAGGCAACAATTGAGCGCTTTGTGATGACGGAGATGTAAAAGTTGGCGGTGAAGCGAATCAAGCCAATGATGCCGCAGCAAGTGACGACTTTCTTCAAGCCGCCAGACGAGGCATTGCCACTGTCGAGCGCAATGAGCATCTCGTTGATTTGCGTCTTTGTATACACAGCTTCATCTTCAATCAGCGTAAAGAGGTGTTCTTCGGTAGTCCGGTCAATCTTGAGGGCCGAGAAGTGCTGCTCATCTTGCGTACAGCCGATGAGATAGTAGCGCGTTGCCGTCTCGTAGAGCCTGACATTGGTCAAGCACTGATTGGGTAGTGCCTGTTGATGCATTTTAGCATGCCTTGTTGTTACTCGTTTGTTGGTTCATGAGCAGAGAATTGGAGCGCTTCTTGGCTAATGCAAATGAAGTGATGATTGATCTAAGAAGAGATGAGCAGCTGTCTTGATTGAGCAAGCTACCTGGGTATTTCTAAAGCAAGATGTGGTGGGAATAGCGTTGTCACGTGTATTTGGTTGTGAGTGAAGCAAAAGTCTGAAGGCGAGCGAGAGCAACCAAAGACAACAGCGCAAGGTAGGTGGTCAAGAAAGAGAGAGAGAGAGAGAGAGAGAAAGCAAGCCAGAGTAACTTGAAGTAAGCAAACAGAAGACAAGAGAAGACAGAGGCAGCAGCAACAGCAGCAGCAGCAGACAGAAGTAGCCCTGTCATCATTCAAGAGCAGCCGGCCGCCTATAGCTACATCAGAGCAGCAGAGAAAGTCCCCAGAAGATCACACGGGAGACACGGACACCGCCCAACCCTACACACATCGCGCGTCTTGCCAGTCGCGTTCTCTTTTGCGAATTGACCAGAGACCCCGCCCGACCTTGAGCGCGTCTTGTCATGGGAAATAAACAGGTAGGACAAACCCCCCTAGCGGATCGTAAACAAAAGGTTCTAGGATACTAACGCACATGCAACAGACTGAAGACTCGGACATTGACCGCACGCCAGAATACATCAACTTCATCCGCACCCTCGAGCAATATCATGCACGACGCGGCACCCATCTTGCCAAGGAACCAGCCCTCGGCCCGCGACGTATTTCCCTGCTGAAGCTCTACCAGCGGATTCTGGCGCTCGGGGGCTATGACAAGGTCTCCGATACGCCCATGTTGTGGAAGCAGATTGCAGCCGAGTACAAAGTGCCGCCCATGTCGAATGCCGGCATGCCAGGTTATCTGCTCAAGACCATGTACTACAAGAATCTCGCGTTTGTTCCTCTTTGCCTCTTATACGCGTAGAATGCTGACAATACCAGGGCCTTTGAAATTGAGACACACTGGAAGCTCAAGGCGCCGCCTCCCGAATTGTTGGAAAGTCTGACGGCGCGTGGTGGTGCCATCATGCGCAGGCCAAGTAAGTGGCGATGTTCTAAAGCATCCTGCATCAGAGCTAACCGACCCAGATGTCGTGAATCCGCCATCGCCCAAATCACCCACAAGCACGTCTCGCTTGCCGGCGCATCATGCCCAGAGACCTCGCCCGACGCCAGCCTCGCGCAACTCGACGCAGAGTCTGCTTGCCCAGCAGCACCATCAACAACAGCAGATGCAGATGCTCCAGCAGCAAAATTACAGCCCGCGTCCGCGCGCGCCCATGGCGGCGGCTGCATCACCGGCTGTACAGACTTCCGTTTCACAGGCCGAGGCGACGTGGTATGAGCGCGATGGACCATTCATGAAGCCCATCATGCCCCTGACGGCCGGTCAATTTGGCAGTCAAACGCTTGTGCCGGATCCCAATGCCATTCCGCAGCCTTACATCTCACCTGATATCGCACTACGGCCCCGGGTAGAACGGGTTCTCGGCCGACTGACGGCCCAGCAACTTGCGCGTGTCGCGCTCGCCCTCAAAAGTCAGCTGCCGTTGGAGATGCAATGGGCCATGAAGCAGCTTGTCAAAGCAACGTATGAGCAAGGCGATGACTTGCTTCTGGAACGCACGAGCGGTCTTGCTGAAGCCTTGATGGATATCTTGGCGCGGCGCCTCGATGACTTGATGGCATCACAATCGGGACAGTCTCTGCATGATGAGCCAACGACAAAGCGCGTCAAGCGCAGCGAATACTTTGCTCAGCGTGCGCAAGAGAAGGCGCCTTACTTTCTCGAAGCAGCCCTGGTCCTCAGCAACGCCAGTTTGCAGGCTGATAATGCGAAATACATTTGCCGCCTATCCCAAGCACCCGACATTTTCCTCCATGCACTCTCGCTGCCTGTCAGTAGCGTTACGATTGAAGTTCGGCATTACTGTATGAATATGCTAGAGGCGGGTGTTGGCGTCCTTGGTATCTCCACAGAAGACCATCCGCTGTATCGGTTGGTTGCCGGCATGCTCGTTTCGGCTGATAGGCATGACTTGCTCTTTGCACTCCGGACACTGGTCAGGCTCTCATCCGGCGATGAGCAGAACCGGCTTTTGCAAGACATCAAACAGGAAACCATCAGTACGCTGGTTCAGCACCTTTTATCGACCGACGACGAGCTGATTGTCGCCATTGTTGAGTTTTTGTTTCAGTATACATCCTACAAGGCCAATACAAAGGCATTGGCCAGCAATGCAGTGTCTGCCACGTTGCTTCGACAACTTCTCGCACTGACGACACATGGCGGCCAAACAAAGGTGGACGCGCCCGTTCAGGTGCAACCCGTGAAGAAGGCGCCTGCCCCTGCTGGCCCACCCATGTTGCCGGAAGAGCTCGTTCAGGAGCTCATACGGTTTGCTGAGCCTGAGCGCGCCATTCACTGGATGCAGGCCTGCTTTGAGGCTGGCGCCCCATCAGATGATGTCACTCAAATCTCATTGTGGCAGTCCTACCGCAGCCGCTTCCAGTCCTATGTGACACCCCAGCAAGCCTTGCTCCAGGCGGCGGATCTCATCAAGATGGTCAATACTGCCTTTCCAAATGCCACAGCGATGGTCATGCAAGCTCCCGACGGTCAGCGCTTCATCATTCGTGGTATTCGACCCCGCGAGACACCTGTCGCGCCGAGCGGTCAGACGTTCATGTGTTGCAAGTGGCTCGTGGATGCAACACCGCCGGCTCAAGAAACGAATGGACAACTAGAACATGCTACGAACGGTGTTTCACCAGAGGAAGTATTGTCCATGTACAGCAAGGCCAATCCACCTGTTCCCTGCGGCTTGCAATTCGCCACGACGAAAGCGCTTCATGCACATATCTTGCAAGAGCATCTGCCAAAGGACGGCAGCGCCTTGACACGCTGTTGGCAGGGTTGTCAAAAGCATGCGCGTCAGCCAGAGACAGATATGCGCAAAGCGGCCTTCCACGTACGTACGCACCTGCCAATGCCCGCTGCAAAGATGACAGCCGCGGTCAAACCGCGCTCAACGCCCTCGGGCTTGCGCCTCGAGTCGCGCATCACGGCACGTGACGAAAAGGGCGAGGCGCGCGGTGTCGCCCTGCTGAGTACGGCGATTCTCAAGAATCTGGCGCGCGCCGAGCCAAGCTTGTTTAAGCGGGACCTTCTGCAGCCGCAGCAGTTTGAGAAGGGTCTCTTGATGAATTTGGCGTTGAATCCCGTCTTGGCGGCACAGTCTGCTGAGGCGCTCTGTCAATTGTCGCGCGCATAATGGCCTCCTTTTGTTCATTTCAACATAGACTTAAAGCATAGTGATGACGCCAAAGTAGGCTTCTTCTCGTCTTGTTCATCAAATGTACTTGCCTGTTTCGGCTTCAATCTTGACGGTATGCTTGCCTGGCACGACAATGAGACCGACATAGCGCTTGACGTCTGCAATTAGCATCCACACGTTTGAGGAGTAAACTGCCTACCACCTCTATATTCCCAAGCATCAGCCAAGAGCACGGCAGCATCTCTATCAGTGCACATGAAGATACCGACAAAGGTTCTGCCGTCGCTGACAGTCATGCTCAGCGTTTCATTCAGCAGACCTTGAAGGAAGGAGCGAGCTTGGTCTTTTTGCATCGGAACAGCGTCTTGAGAGCGATGGGCGTCTTTAGAGCCAGTGATAGCCGCGAGCATCTGCTACTTATGCCTAAAAGATAGGTGGCTCGGCAAGTTGTCTGCACTCTACTGGAGTCTGTCCAAGTAGAATGATGAAATGGACGAGGGAGCTCCTCCAGCCGCACACAGCAACAACCACGAGTCGAGCACGATTGAAAGCCGCATCCATCCTGTACATAATCGTGCGAGGTGTCAGCGAGGGCCTGCTCTAGTTCTCAGTGATGCAAATCAAGCGGACAGCGGACGAGCCTGCTTCATCGACGCCTGGTACACCGGGCACACCAGGCCCGCCTGCGCTCAAGAAGCTCAATATACCAAAGCTCACCAAGTTGCGCGCGTTCGAAGGCTGCAGCAACCTCAAGGAATACGAGCTGCTTGAGAAGATTGGCGAGGGTACCTTTGGGTCAGCTCTTTGCGCCTAGTCTCCACCATGCGCTGACTGAGTAGGATTGTACACAAAGCATGCCATCGCAAAACCAAACAAGTCGTCGCGCTCAAGCGGATCCTCATGCACAACGAGAAGGATGGCGTATGGACCTATGGCCTTGGTTCCCGGCGCTAACATCAGTTCCCAATCACAGCCTTGCGCGAGATTCGCATACTGAAGATGCTGAACCACCCGAATGTGGTACCGCTGACCGACATGACCGTTGAGCGAGGAGACAAAAGCAAGAAAAAGCGCGGGGCCATCTACATGGTGACACCATACATGGATCACGACCTCAGTGGGCTGCTCGAAAATCCAAAGGTGCACTTTACACAACCGCAAATCAAGTGCTACATGCAGCAGCTTCTCGAAGGAACCGCCTATCTACACAGGGTATTACCCTATGGCTAGAAGATGATGATGCTGACCTGCAGATGCATATCCTTCATCGAGACATGAAGGCCGCCAACCTCTTAATCAATAATAAAGGTATCTTGCAAATTGCCGACTTTGGTCTTGCGAGATTGTACGATGAAGAGCCGCCGGAAAAAGACATGCCACGGCGCCAATACACAAACTGCGTCGTGACGCGCTGGTATCGTCCACCAGAGCTGCTCTTGGGCGAGCGTTGCTATACACCGGCGATTGACTTGTGGGGTGTCGGTTGTGTCATGGGCGAGATCTACCTGGGCAAGCCCATGTTTCAAGGCCGAACCGATGTTGATCAGCTTGATCTCATCTTTCGATTATGTGGCGGGCCGACCGAAAGCTCCATGCCAGGCTGGAACCAACTGCCAGGTTGTGATGGCGTCAAGGACTTCCAAGTGCCACCTCGGATATTGGAGCGCGAGTACAAGAAGCACGGCGTGGAGATGGCGGCTCTGCTTGGCTCTCTCTTGACGCTCAATCCAGCAAAGCGCCCTACTGCTGAGCAAGCTCTGACGTCCAAGTACTTTACAACAGAGCCTCTACCTGCTAAGGCGAATGAGTTGCCAGAGCATGAATCGTCGCATGAACTCGACAAAAGCTCGTATGCAGCGGCGGCAGCGGCCAAGGCACCTGCAGCTGCCGGTCAAATGGCGACGGGAGGAAATGGCAATCTAGCACTGGACAAAGAGGCTGGACTGCCAGCCAAAGCATGGGCCGAGCAGCCTGCCAGACAAGCTCGCAATGGCTCACTCGAACGAGGTCCTCCACGAGGTTCGCAAGCTCATGGAGACACGGGTCACCGCCACAACCACAATGGTAAACTAACTGGCCCACACGACCATGTTGAACGCGATCGCTGGCCGAGCAAGCCGCATACTGGCCCAGAGCGAGACCGTTGGCCCGAACGAGACCGCGGCCGACAGGATCAGCGAGACCCACGGGATTTACGGGACCGGTATGGTTCTGGTCCGCCGCATCATGATCGCGGGCGAGACGACCGTCCAAGGGACTGGGACCGAGATCGAGATCGAGAACGAGAACGAGAACGGGGCCGTGAGCGTGATCGAGGCTATGGTCGTGAGCGCGGCTTTGAGCGCGACCGGTTCGAGCAGAGTCGCGAGCGGGCCCCTGAACGTGCTGTGGCTGGCCCAAGGGATCCAAGAGATACCAAGGAACCGCGCCGCGAGTACAGAGACTTGCCGAGAGCTCGATCTGGTCAACGCGGTTCATAGTTCTGGTGCGGTCTCGTCTGGTACGGCCTGTACATGTCTCCTCCCTGTACTCTTTGTGACTGTGTCATTTGATTTGTATGACGTGAGCAGATGAAGTCGACACCGCGCGACTCTCCATGATCCGTGCCAGATCCATCTTGTCGCTCGCTCGAAGCCATTCTCAGAGCATTGTAACCGCTAGCCTATCCTTACGCAGTATGTCTGATCAAAAGGCCCCCGAAAAATACATCTTTACGGGCCAAGACCGCGAACAGTACACAAAAGGTGCGCTCGACATCAGCGACATTGACCTCAAGGACCCCTTCAAGACATTTCAGTATTAAGAAATCATGGGCAAGTCTGGCAAAACTAATACTAGTCAATGGTTCAATGAGGCCAAGGCACAGGGCATCACAGCAGACGCAGTCTGTCTGTCAACTGCCGAATTGCCGTCAGGTCGTGTCGCATCCCGCATGGTCCTACTCAAGGAGCTCGATGACACTGGCTTCGTGATGTGAGAGGCACTTGGATTTACGATACATTTGCTGACGGCTCTAGCTATTCCAACTTTGGGACGTCGCGCAAGTCAAAAGACCTCCTGTCAAATAACCATGCGTACGGCTTCTCAAATGCTTGTCGATTGCTCTAACAAAACAGGTCGCTCTGCTTCTGGTACGAGAAAATGGAGCGATCAGTTCGTGTAGAAGGCACGACCGAACGCCTGACATCTGAGCAAAGTCAAGTGTACTTTGACACAAGGCCTGTCGGCTCGCGCATCGGCGCCTGGGCCAGTCCGCAATCTCAGCACCTCGAGGACCGTTCTGAGCTTGAGAAGCGCGTGCAAGACTTTCGCCAAAAGTTCAATGCTGAAGGCAAAGACGATCATGACAAGAATGTCCAAATTCCGGTGCCTGCTTACTGGGGCGGTCTTCGCATCATTCCCGAGCGACTCGAGTTTTGGCAGGGCCGGAAGAATCGCCAGCATGATCGCCTTTCGCTCGTCAAGTCGGGAGACGCTTGGCAGGCTGAGCGTTTGGCTCCTTAGATTTGAATTGAACATCTGACTTGTGATGTCAGTCGTCGTCATCGCCCGGTATAAGATCAAGTCGCGCGCCCCTTCAACTGTCAACCCAGTCCTTACTGCTACCTCTTGCTCTCATCTCAGCTCACAATGTCTGAGGGACTGTAAGAGCCTTGCCCTGCCTGTGCTTCGCTCACATGATAGTCTTGGCGGTGTTGGCAAGACTGTGGAGAACTTGACTGGCACAGTGACTGGTACCTTGACGGGTCTTGTGGGCGCTGTTGTCTCTACCACCGGCGCAAGTAAGTGGCCTTTCGATGGTGATCCTACCTGGCTAATCCGACCTGTTGTCGACTCGAGTGGCAAGAAGATCGGCGAGTTGGTGCAGGGCGATCCGCAGCAATGCAAAGATGGCACGGTCCAGCAGGATGGCAGCATCACCGATAGCAAAGGTGACAAGATTGGCGAGGCCAAGCTGTCGGGCGAAGGGAAATGAGTCTGATCGCGATCGAATGATTGGCATGGTTACTCAGTGCTGTTGATGAAGAACACATTTAAGCTTGCATGAATAAGGAACGATTATACATCTACTTTGCCTATCTCTTTGAACTCTTCGCCGTGCCGACGATAGTCTTGTTGACTGCTGTAGCAAAGCGCAGACTGCAGAGCGTCTCAGAGACGTGCTCCTTTGCCGGACTGACATTGACAAACATGAGCGTCTTGGAGTTGCCACCGAGGCTGTATTGCAGCAGGTAGGTCAGCTTTGAATTGCGGTAAGGCACATGGGCCGAGTCGTTGCCGAGGGCATGAATGACATCTGCCAGACAAGCGAGACTCTTGTTGATGGCCTGTGTCTCCTTGAGACGGTCGCCGGCAGCTTGACTGTGGTTGAGACGTTCAGATCCCGCCAGATCGACCAGGTTGAGCACACCTCGACTGCGCTCGCCTGTACCCTCGTTTTTGCCTTCAAGTGCGAGCATGAAGACTGAATGGGATCGAGAACTGCGCTCGTTGGCGGCCGTCGCGGCAGTCGTCCGGTTCTTGGCAGCAAGCGCGAGCAGTGAGTCGACGCGTGAGACACTGTCCAGCACGACTGTCGTCAGGCCGTCCACCACTGTGACTTTACGCTTCTCGTCGTGACGAATGTCAAGCTTGCCTGGCGTCGCCTTTGTCGTCAACAAGTCACGCATGCCCTCGCAGTAGATTTCAAGGAAGGATCCTTCAATGGTGTACTCCCAGCCTTTCGCTTGCAAATCCGTCGCCGCCTTGTAAATCTGTGCAACTGCGCGCGGAATCATGCCATCAGGTGAAGACATGGTGTGTGTTTTGCCTGAACCAGTCTGTCCATAGGCAAAGATGGCGACGTTGTAGCCATCGAGCGCAGACTGCACCAGTTGAGAGATTTCCGCAAAGACATCGGCATTTTGCGCCCTTGGTGCAAAGACCTGTATGTTAGTTTATGTTTTGCCAAACGTGAAGAGTGAGAATCATATTAGATCAAGTTTGACGCTCACAGAGAAGTTCTCTCTGAGGAACCGTCTCTCGCGATCATGTATTGTAGTCATCTTCTCAGCAGGAGCTTGGCTTACCCGGTCGAATCCGAACGAATAGGTCTTATCTTCTTTGCCATAAAGACTCATCTCTGCGCCACTGCTGAGCACCTCAATCTCATCGGGCGTGTCGGGTATACGGATCGAGTTGGCCTCTGGCTCATGCGGCAGTGTGGGCCGCACGCGGCAAAACACGCGGATGTTGCCTTTGAGTTCCTGAATTTGATTGTGCAGAATGCGCCGTTGAGTTTCTTCACTCGTCAAATCTGCCCGAAGCTGATCCTTTTCAGCATTCGACAGCTCCAAAGCTTGTTTGCTAGCTTCCACTGACTGCTGCATGAGGAATGCTTGATGCTCCATCACATCGATACGCGCTTTCAACGCAGTGATCGTCTGCTGCAAGGTCAAGGAACCTGTCGTAAACTCTGCGAGCTGATCCTTCAAGGCCCCGGACGTCTTGCGCTCACGCGCTAGCTCTTCGGCAAGCGATTCCACACGCGCCATGGTTATGCAGAGCTCTTGCACCTTGTCTGAGATTTGCATTTCCAGCCGGCGCTTCATAGCTTCAGCATCAGCTTGAACATTGCTAATCTCTCGTTCTCGCTCAAAAACTTGTGCCTGAACCTCGCGAACCCTGCAAACGGACTCGGCTCGCTCGTTGTCTAGGGCGATAGCATGGCGATTCTCGAGAGCTGCTTCCCTCGATCCAGCAGCATGCAGTTGAGCTTGCAATTTTCCGATTTGGTTGTTGGCTTCATCGAATTGCTGCTGCAAGTATTGCCGATCGGCAGTGAGATCAACAACCTTTTGGCGCTCCGAGGCCAGTTCAGCAGCGATCGCAAGGTTTTCTGTAGATGTACGCGAAGCCTGGGCGAGCTGTTCTTGCTTCAATCCCGTGTAGGCTGATTCGAGTTCCTCCAGTCGGCCTCGTGTGTCCTTGGCGCGCTTGATGGGTTTGATGATGGGGGCGCTGCGAGTACCCGTGACACTAGGCGGGCGCGTGCTGGCCACACTGGCGGGCCGTGTGATGGTCGAGGTGGCCTTGGGCGGCACACTTGTGGATCGAATACCAGTGACGCTGTTGGGACGCGTGACTGCAGAGCCAGCCTTGGCCATAGCTGTCCCGGATGACTTTGTCCGCGCGTGCATGGCGGTACGCTTTGGCTCTGGCGCAGCGAAACCAGACTGACCGGTAGAAGCCGCTCTCTTTGTAGCGAGAAGAGTCTGTCGCTGTACAAGCGTGAGGCGTGACTCGGGCTTGGGCTTCTGGAAGGGTACAGCCAAGTCTTCATTCTTGATGTCTGCATTGACGTCCTTCTGTTGCAAGGGCTCTGCACCTGCGGGCTGATTTGTAGGTGGAGCGGACATTATCTTGACGGGCGAATGGGGTCTTTGGGCGAGTACTGGTAGAAGCGATGGGCCCTCTCGCATGTATCTGCTGTGTCTGTGTTGTGATGGTGTCTTGGTTCGGTCGACTCTTGTTTATTTTCTTTTCTTTTTGGTGCGCGCTCAGCTTGAGTTCTTGACTAAAGCGAATTCCTGCTCGTTGCCACATTCAACTCAACTCAACTCAGCTGGTCCTGCTAGAGCTACCTAGCTAGCTACCTTGCTAAGCTAATATAGTTCAATCAGCTGAGCCAGTTCGCACAAGACTGACGGCTGTGTTCTTGATCGAAACTCTATGTTAGAGTCAACCTCGCTTTTTAGAATAGCCCGTCACCTGACGACAAATCAGATCAGGGCCAATGCTACTAGAACACTACCACAGGCTCGCTCGATCGCCTCGTCACGTTGCCTGCACAATGCTGCACCATCCAGCGTGGTCTCGGCAGCAACTAGATTCGACACCCTCGGCAAGCAGCTAGCAGAGGTTGTCAAAACAACTGGCCCAATCAACGTAGCTGCTTACATGCGACAGTGCCTCACACACCCGGAACTTGGCTACTATACGCAGCAGAACCCCTTTGGTCAGCAAGGCGACTTTGTCACATCGCCTGAGGTGTCTCAAATGTTTGGCGAGCTGGTCGGTATCTGGTTCGTGACTGAATGGATGGCCTCTGCCAAGCCTTCAACGACGCATCTGATTGAACTTGGCCCTGGCAAGGGCACACTGCTAGACGATATGCTTCGTGCAGGATCCAAGTTCAAGTCATTTATGCAGTCCATCCATACGATACATTTGCTGGAAGCAAGCGACAAGCTCAGAGCTATTCAGCATGCGCTCATTGGCGACGGCAATGCAATAGACAAGACCGACGACCTCATCTGGCGAGCAAAATCAAAATATGGCCCGGAGATCCGATGGCATGCAGACATAAGTACGATACCGACTGATCTCGGCCATCCAATGGTGGTTGCCCACGAGTTTTTCGATGCCATGCCGATTCATGCTTTTGAAAAGACAGAAAAAGGCTGGAAGGAGTTGCTCGTGGATACTCAAGATGTCTCTGCTGTTGTACCGGCACCAGCAAAAGAGACTGTCGCCGAGCCGTCCTTCCATTTAACCTTGAGCAAAGCTCCTTCGCCACACGGAAAGATGCTGAGTGCGCCGCGCTTCTCAGCGCTTGCGACCGGAGCTCGCGTCGAGGTCAGTCCTGACTCCATCAACGTGGCTAGCCGACTGGCGGAAATCCTCGGCAACGGTAGCAAAGGTTCCGGTCTGATCATCGACTATGGCCCTATGGACACCATTCCAGTCGATACACTCCGCGGAATCCGTGCTCACAAGATTGTCTCGCCCTTTGTCGACCCTGGAAAGGTGGACCTGTCAGCAGATGTCGATTTCCGCGCACTCGCCGACAAGCTCAAAGAGTCGACAGGCGTTTTTCTGCATGGACCTGTCGAGCAAGGAGATTGGCTGCATCGTCTGGGCATCGGTGCTCGAGCCACAGTTCTCGCACGGAATGCAAAGAAGGAAGAAGACCGTAAGCGGATAGAAGGCGATTACAAGCGCTTAGTAGAAGGGTTGGCGATGGGTAAAGTCTACAAGGTCATGGCAGTGACGACGCGAGAGCAATCGCCAGTAGGCTTTGAGCAACTAACTTAGAGTACTCTACAGGTCGTCTTCTTCATCAAGGTCCTCCATGTCTCTATCCTTGGACATGGCTGTCTCGTCGGCAATTCGCAGATCGATCGCCTCGCGCTCACGCGCGCGACCTGTCATCGGCCTTCTTGTCTTGAGGGTCATGCGCGCCTCAAGAGGTATGTATCGAGCCGAGTCGGACGCAAAGACAATCATATAGTCATCTTCATGCTGATCACGCTTAACATCATAGTCTCGGATGCCGTCGAGACGATATTCCTCTTGCGCATCCACAGCGCCATCGTTGGCCTTTCGAAGTCGCTTGGCCGTCTCGTGATTCGGCAGAAAGTACGAGAGGTAGTCGTCATTGGTCTCCTCGATGACCTTTGGAAGAATGACGGCCACGTCAAGCCGCACATCCGTGTCATCAACTTTTGAATTGCTCTTGGCCCTTGGTGCAGGATTTGTTGCAAACTTGGCATTACACCACTGATTCCGCATGCTTCCAAAGTCAGGAAAGACAGGAAAGACTTCGACCGCCTTGAGGTCTCTGCGCGTCGGGTGCTGCAATGTTTCCAGGCCCTGTGATGCTGCAACAAAGGTGTTCTCGATGGCGGCAATCTGTTGCACTGGGTCCAATGCAAACTCTAGATCCGCTTGATGCCGTGCTGCCTTGTCCTTCTCAGCTTGCTTGATCTTCGCCGCAGAGGCCGCTTCGCTTGAAATATACTGCGTGCGACGCAAGAATGAAACATCTGTCGCAAGCTTTTGCTGCCCAATATCAGTCTTGAGCAAGGCTCGGTCTTTTGGATCCAACTCCATAGGTGTATCAGGCGCGTACATGGCCGAGTCGTCGCCCTCAAAGATGCCTGGCAACAACGAGAGATCCATATGGATGCCAAGCTCCGAATCTGCCTCCACCCGCAGCGGTTGCTCCTGATACAAGCTAGAGAGATAGGAGGCCGAAGTATATTTTGAGAAGTTTGTCGGCAATGTCAGCATCTTTGGCTCGAATGGCGGCGGCGGCAGCGTGTTTTGATAGCGCACCCGCAGAACATAGTCCTGTCGCGCGCCCTTGCGTTTGTCTGCCATCGTAGGATCAAGTCGGCCTGGCAATCAATGTAGTGAAAAAAAATAGCGACGGGTCCGTGGCCTGTGCTTGCCCTTGATGCAAAGGTATCTGCTATCTTGCTAGACGGTTACTTTGCAGACTCAAGTTGCTGAAGTCAGCTGGATGGTCGGTTTGAGTTGAGTTGTTGAAGCACACAAACCTGTTATGAAGGCCTAGCGCAGATCTAGAAAGCTTTAACGCACAACGCGAGGTAAACAACAACATCATCGCTCTCTTGTCGAAGCTTTCATCTTGATCAATTAGCTCATCTCTCAAGCTTGTATCTACTAGGACCAAGCTCAAGCTCTTAATAGGTGACTGTCGTGTTTGTGGAATCTGAAGTGTTCCTGGCTTGCTAGGCTCTTTCATGCCCAGAAGCGGTATCCTGCTAAAGCCATTCGGACGCGAATCGCGGTCGTGCTGAGCCAAGGCAAACAACCACGGAATCCAGTAGGACGATTCGTCTGCGCTTCACGGAGGTTCACGGATATTCACATCTCGGCACGAGCTGATGGGCAGTTCTCCTAGCGCCTTCAAAGATACGTCAAAGAAACGCGTTGCGACAACAAGTGAGAGTGCAAGCAACGGCGACCAGGCTGCCGGTCAGCAGTCGCTTGGGCAATGGAAACTACTTCGAGTCATCGGAAAGGGAGCATTTGGCAAAGTGCGCGTCGTACAGGACAAGGATGGAAACTACTTTGCCCTCAAATACATCAACAAGAAGACTTGTATTGCGCGTCAGTCCATGGTCAATGTCCTAAGAGAGCGCGCAATCCTTGCAGGACTAGACCATCCACTTGTCGTCAGGTTGCAATTTGCCTTCCAAGACACAGATCACCTCTACTTTGTTTCAGAACTCATGCTCGGCGGCGATCTACGATATCACATTGTACGAAATACATTTACAGAAGATACCGTGCGGCATTGGATTGCGGAGATCGCCTCAGCACTATCTTATGTGCATGCGCGTGGCATTGTCCACCGGGACGTCAAACCTGATAACGTTCTTCTCGATGTTAATGGCCACACAAAGCTCGCCGACTTTAACATCTCGACACAGGCACGCCCCGAAAGGCTTCCAAAATCTCGCAGCGGCACCATGAGCTATATGGCACCAGAGGTGCACAATGGTTCACCCTACGATGGTTCTGCGGACTACTGGTCTTTAGGCGTCACGATGTATGAATGCATATACGGCACGCGTCCCATTCACGGCGCCGATGCCTCCGAATTCATGCAAAAGACTAACAATGGCGACATCCAATATCCAAGAACCCTCCCTGCCGTCTCTTCAGAATGCATCTCTGCAATTTCTGCTCTTTTGCAAGTCGCACCGAGCCAACGCATGAACAAGGATCGGATGTCTTCGCATGCATTCTTCTCGACCCTCTATTGGGACGCGATAGACAGCGGAACTTCACAGCCTGTGTACAAACCAGCACCAAAGTCCTTTGATGTGACCTGGGAGCTTGAGGACCTGTTACTGGAAGAGGCGCCACTCGATGCCCGCCGCTACACCAGCAGACGGGAGCAATCACAAAAAGGCAACGGTTCAAGAGCCGAAGGCGAGACTGACATGTATGCGCTGCTGAATGACCATTTTGCGGACTATGACCGCAGCAAGACACCCCAACGGCTGGCTGTCGAACAGCTTGGGACAGCTGTATCTATACTTTCACCGACTGATACCCCAGAGTTGCGTGCTGATGAGCTCGCACAAAAAGAGTTCTTCCCTGTCCAGACAACAGATTCTGGCACGATGTCTCGCCCGCAATCGGCAGCGTCCGCGACCGAGAACAACCCACAGCAGAAGGCCAAGGGTACAAGTTGGCTCCTGACACGCAGCAAAAAGAAGAAAAAGTCCAAATCATTCGCGCCAGGAGTCCTGCTTAATAAGCCCGGCGGACGAACGCGACAAACGTCCCCTGCCTCGTAGCAAGAACATGGCCTTTGTAGTATGCTATTTGAAAGGAGTAATGGACAATGATGATTGCTAGTGTCAAAAGTCAAAGTAAGGAAGCGCTATGCCCAATCGCATGATCATGCAAGCACTCCAGAGTGCTAATTTACAAATTACGTGCGGCTACCAGCCGCATCCATTGTAGCCAAAGTCATCAGTCGTCGCCTCAGCAGCGATAGGAACAACAGGCTCTGACGGCCGGCCATCTTGTCCTTGAGGGTAATCATTGAGCTTTGTCATGTCAAAGGCCGTGTGTCGACGCTTCAAGACCGCCTGTGCAGCATTGTTGGCATTTGAAGGCTTCTGACGGCGTTCCCAGAGCAAATGCTTGCGCAGGGACTCGGAGAGCTCCGTCGACAGCATGTTGCGGCGTGTTGTTCGTGGTGAGACAGATCCTCGAATGTCCGTTGCGCCCACTGGAGTTTGTGCTTGCAAGGTGTCAGCCAAAAGTGATGCATCCGCGGCAGCCTGACGACGCGTGGCCAAAGGGCCTGATGGCGGACTGGACGATGGCGAGGCACGACGGGACTGAGCAATAGCTGGAGACGAGCGTGATTGCGCATTGCTGAGCTTGACCGTGGGATCGGTGAACAATGTAGAGAGCAGGGACTTTCGCGACGCAATAACAGGGCGTGCTGCCTCAGGCATGGTGTCCATCTTGTCAAACACGTTTTTATTGTCGCTGAAGGAGTTTGCGCGCGATTCGGTGCAGACCGACGCCCAGTCATCGTCATTCTCTCCGTTGCCGTCAATTGATTCCTCGTCGTCAGACATGATGGCTGAGTCCATATTGGATCGTTTCGGAAGTTTGGATACAGCATCACTGTCCTCGTCGCTATCAAACGGACTCGAATCATAGCCAGAGCCTTGATCGACAATTTCTTTAAATGAGCGTCGCTTCTTGGGCTGTGCCATCTCTGGCGAACAAGACACAGCGGGCACGACGGCCCTGAGCTGAGACTTTTTCCGCTTGCCGCGCTTCGATCCGGGCAGTCCACCTTCAGCGTCTGAACCCGATGAGTTCGAGTCGATGAAGAACATCTGTTTAGCCTCGGTCTTGACATCTGCGGGACCGGGAATGCGATGCGGCGCGATTTGACCATGCAGAGGCTTTTTGATGGAGACAAGACTAGGATGGAAGCCATGGACCACGCTGCTTGCGCGTCGCAAGACACTTGCTGGTTCTTGCGCCTGGAGCGAGAGTGGACCGTTCCTGACCTTGATGCTCATGTAGTCGACCTGCTCGGGCGTTGTCGACCGCTCCTTCTTTTCTTTTGTCGCTGTCGCTGCCATTGTTGTGGCTGCTGGACTACACGCTCTCTTGTCATCCTGAGGCTTTTCTGGCCTGTCCATCCACGTCTGATGTACAGGTTCATGGCCAAATTGATTGACAAGCGCGTGAAATCTGCCAGGCGTCAGATGCTGTTGCAGCCTAAGACGATCATCTGGGCTTTCACTGACGTGCTGCTCCTTGTGGTCAACTGTGGATGCCGAGTCGATCGAAGTCGATAGCTGAGGCACGCCCTCTGAGCTACAAGTCCTTTCGCGCTTCATTGGCGGACGAAGGGATTGCTCTTCCGACTTGCGCAAAGAACGCTGTATGTCGCGGTCGTTGAGCTGACATTCGCGGTACCACAAACGCCAAGACAGATTCTCAAGACGACGGCCGTTTTCCAATGACTCTGCGCACTTTGTAAAGACTAATGGCACTGTTAGCGCTGAGCAGCTATCGGTGCGGGATATTTACCTGTCCACAAGCTTGACAACTGGTCGCAATCGACGCGATCAATCTTGCTGATATTGTTGAAGGCCAAGGCCAAGACGGGTTGGGCTGATGAAGGCATCGATTAGCAGATGTCGTTCCCTGATGAGCAACGCGCTTGATAACTTTCTCAGAAAGTCTGGCGGCCTTGCCGATATGCTCGCGTGCGGCTGGAGAAAGCACAGGCCTGAGCCAAGACTTTGTCGAGGATAGCTTCAGACGCTGTAGACTGATAGAGCTTGCGCTGGGTTTGGCAAGCGGAAACCCAAGCTGATGCGATGCGCTGATGCCGATGCTGATGCTCGATGCGCGCTGTTTTTGATGATCGCTGCGTTTCGCTAGTTCGTTGATGTCGCAAGCCTGTGCCGTGTCCTTGCTTCTTTGTACAGAGTTGGTCAAGCAAGTAGGTCAAAGCAGAGGATTGCGATGGATGTCCGCAGTATGTATGTAGGCAGGCAGGCAGGCAAGCAAGCAAACCTTGAGAAGGCCGGCAAAGAGACAGGACGATCAGGTCAGCTGTCAAACCCTCTTGCCGCCGGAATTTGGCCGCGCACGTTCGACTTTTGTGAATCCTGGGGATGACCCAACCGGTACCTCGGGAGTGCTCGGAAGAGTGGCCCTCTCCAGTCTTCAGGCTTGTGACTAGCTAGACTAATTGATACTTACCTTGCAGAACTCTCTATTGACTTATGCTTCCTCTAGACTGCTCGTATGGACAGGGCTCTTGTTCAGGAGGCTACGGGAGCATCTGTTCATCTTGGTCATCTGATCAGGATCTCGGTCAAATTCGGCTCTTTCCAAGGTTTGCCCATCCCGCCTTCTTTCTCATCCGCCCAGAATCGCATGCTGGCGGCGGCTAACGGCAAATGTTTGAAAACCCACCTGGGCTGCTGCTGGGGCAAACTCGCAGTTCTCTGAGTTCAGCCTGCCGAAGTTACGCCGGGACTTGCACGTGAGGCCATAATGAACTTCCCTGAAGGCCACACTCACTGATAGCGAGCATCTATAGCATCTATAGCTACAGGACAAGTCTTGCTAATACCCCTAGGACTTCTGAGAGATCATACTATGCTAAATGTGCTGAGACCGACTTACGAAAGCGTATGTTATAAGCTAGAGCGGGCAGCCTGATGACGGGCAAGCGATTGAGCTACTGCCAAACATCTCCTTCAGCACTAATATTGCCCCTCCTCACTGCCGGCAATGATACTGTCATCAATCTTCAAGACCATACGGCATAGCTGAGTGGCCAACAGCAGCTGCTGACGTTTTCCGATGAGCGGGTCAATGACAAAGAGCTCCTGCATGTTGTTTGTACCGGAAGACAGGCAATCGATGCCAAGTCTTGAGTTGCCCTCTTTGACCTGTCGTGACTTGACGGCAGCAAGCGTCTCGATGGGCGACAGACCCGAGTTCTCCGCCAAGGCTGCCGGGACGTCGTCGAGTGCACTGGCAAAGGCGCGCATGGCATATTGTTCAATGCCAGCAATCTTGTCGGCCTCGTCCGCCACTTTGATGGAACAGGCCATCTCGGCTGCTCCGCCGCCGTAAACCACGCGATTGTCTTTAACCAAGTTCCGCACGACACAAAGAGCATCGTGTAGGGCCCGTTTGGCTTCATCCACAATCTGTTTGTTAGCACATTTAGCCGTGAGGCCGGAACGATTCTCACCATTTTATTGCTACCGCGGACAAAGATGGTCACTGCCCTCGGGTTTGCGCATTCTTCAATCACCATCATGCGCTCTCTGAGTGTGCCAAAGGCGAGTTGTTTGACTGAGCCTGCAAAGCCAAGTTTATCCGCCGTGAGATCCTTGAAACGAGGAACGATGCGCCCGTTTGTTGCAATGGCGATGAGTTCAATCTCTGGACCACCGACCCAACGCACAGCAGGAAGCTCGTTTTGCATCAGCAAATGGTTGGCCTCGTCATCGAAACCCCATTGGCAAATGACCAAGTTGGCACCTGTGTCCTTGATTTGCTTAATCATCTCCTCAAACTTTTCCTTTTCATAGGTTTGTAGCTTTTTGAACTCTTCCACAGATGAAATGTCGAGCTTGTGCTTTGTCTTGGGCTTTGGCGGTTCAAACGGACAAGTCAAAATAGCAATCTTTGCGTCTTTGACAAAGTGCGGCATTTGAGGATGAGAAAAGTCCTTGTCAATGACGACTCCTTTGACGAGCACGGTATCTTCAAGTGAGCCACCCGTCTTGCCATCCACCTTGATAAACTCGAAATCGACGTCTTTTCTTTGCAAATCGGCGACTGCGAGCACGGCATCGACGGCAATTTGAGAGAATTGGTCATGCGCCTTCGAGACAATCTTTGAGCCGAGACACGTCTTGGCGGTCCTCAACAAATTCGATGTGTTCTCCTTTGAGAAGGGCACCTCGTCGGCAATCGTCTCCAGGTGTTCCACCGCAATTTGGCAGGCGCGATCAAAGCCATCGGCGATGCGAATTGGGTGCAGTCCTCTGTCAATCAACTGCTCGGCCTGTTCCAACAACGCGCCTGCCAAGACAACTACACCTGTCGTACCATCACCAATCTCATCATCTTGAGACTTTGAGAGCTGTACAAGGAGCTTGGCAATCTGATGCTCGACATTCATCTGCGCCAGAATGGTGGCACCATCATTGGTAATTGTGATATCACCGTCTGGCGAGATTAGGATTTTGTCGAGTCCACGCGGGCCGAGGGATGTGCGGATGACTGAGGTCACAGCCTTTGCGGCAGCAATGTGCGACTTGACGGCTTCGAGGCCATGTAGACGTTTCTTCTTGCCTTGATCACGGACGATGATGAAGGGGTTGCCGTTCTCGTCGCGTCTGAACTGTTAGTGGTAGACCAGCGTTGGAGGGAGACATACGCGACAACGGCATTCTCCATGCCAGCAGGCAAACCGTTCATGACGATAGATGTTGCTGCTGCTTGAGCTTGTTCGCGTTCGTCCCTTTAGCTACACAAGTAGGTAGCAGCTGGCTCTCGCTTTTTCTTTCTTGCGCGTCTGGGTGCACGTGTCTGTGTCTATTCAGTGGTCACTTCACGAACTTCACGTTGCGCCTGTCACACCACGATCGCGACCGCAGCGCAGCCTGACGTGATTTGCCCGCCGCCTATCTAGGTATTGCAAAGAAGACCGGCGCGCAGGCTAGAGCTCAGTTGCAACCACTAGGCGCCACCCTAGCAAGCACTGTCTGGCGTTGCAGGCGGCGTGCGATCCAAGCGCAACGTCACAGCTCGTCAACAAATTGCTCACCCAATGCCAACCGGGTAGTGTAGAACCAGCTGCATGGCTTCTTCTCCAGACATCAGCAAGACAGGCAGCACAGTGTCTGTCGTCAGACTCCACACAGGGCCCAATGGGCAAACAGTAGGCGGCAGAACGGCCTCTGAGCATGATGGGCTCACACTGGAGGACGCATTGAACCGACTCGAGATTGAGAATCGAGTCAAGGAAGGCGCCGAAAATATGCTGCAGGTACTGGATACGAGAATCAAGGAGACGCCAAAGGAGACACGTGATGTCCGACGGGTGCAAGTCATGGAGGAGCTCAGACAAGCGACAAGCGCCATTCAATCGCTGAAGCTGCGGATCCACATATTGAGCGCGTCCAGTCCAATATCCGACAAGCTCGCCAAGAGAATACGCGGCGAAGAGCCGCTCTCAGCGAGACCAAAGTTGTCAACCATCCGCTCATACAGCTCGTCTGCCTTTCCAGGGATGACCAGCCCACTCAGCCCTCTGCAGCGTTTGGGCAAGATTGTCGAAGAGCTGCTCGATATATCCTGGCCAGTGTCGCACTACATCTCCCGAAGCAACGCGCTCGTATCGATACTCAAACGCCACCCTGAGGTCACCGCGGCTCTACCTGCCGTGTTCCTCAAGATTGGCTTACCACGCTTGTGCTCCGCCGGCGATTCTAACCTAGCTGCGGCAGGATTTCGGATAGCTCGACATGTGATCTTGCTTCTCAAAGATTCGGATCTTGTTTTCAGCACCATCCTAGAGCGCTGCATCCTCACGGTGCTCGCGCAGGATGATTGTTACGTGCTGAATCGCGAGCATGCCCTCAAACTTGCTCGGGTGATTGTGTTATCGCCTGAGACCCAACCTCATCGACTCATGGGTCTAGTGAGAGCGCTCATCTCTGTGGCAGACACCGACGAACGCCTTTGTGCACTTGCCACAGAAACCTTAACAGAACTTTTCATTTTGTCACCAGATTTGATGCGCCAGACCGGTGGCATAGCTTGCTTACTGCGCTCCCTGGTGGGAGGGCCGCAGGCTCTCAGCGATGAAATCGTCATGGCGTTCCTGATACATCTAGAAAGTCCTTCTCAACGACAATACATCGGTATGGCCGACCTTGAGATCATTTTCAGCTGTTTCACGGAGCACACAAGGTCTAGTGCGGCAGATGAAGATGCGCTCATCAGCGCGACTGCGGTCCTTCTCCGGATGATCAACACCTGGCCAGGCCTCATTGCCATGAGTCCCTTTCAATTTCGAGGTCTTGCAAGTGTGTTTGAAGCCCTGCGAGTCAGATCAAACACCGTGCGCGACGGCATCTTGGACTTCTTGTTTAGCGCGCTTTCCATTCCAGTCAACTCAATGACGACGACGTTCCTGGCCGGCAAGAGATTGACAACAACTGTTAGAATACCAATGTCAGCTACAGCTCAAGTTCTGCCCGAGACCACCAGACGCAAAGAAGGCGATCCTCTGCTCACTCAATTCCGCGGCCTCAAGCTACACCTCTTTCTACAAATGGGCCTGCTTGATTCGCTCATGCAGGTAGTGGGCGACCATGACGATTTGAAATCTTCGCGCAAAGCCACTTTGCTCATTGGCGAAATTCTGCAATTGTCCATCGTTTTACTGCCACTCAATGTGTGTAGGCATCTGCAGTCGTTGCCTGCGCTTTTCGCAACGGCGACGGACTTTGCCAACACGGATCGGCTCTTGGCCATGACCGCCTTGTACCAGATTGAATCCCTCTACCGTACCCGGAATAAAGCCTCGGCAACCAAGGTTGTTGACTCTCAGGATTCGGACAATGTCAAACGTGGTCAACGTCAAGTGGAGCAGGTGAAGATCAAGATGGGTCTTCAGATTGACGATGCTCACTTCCGCAATCTGCTGCTGGACACTCAAGTCCTCAACACGAAAAATTACGCAAAATGGCACTGGGACACGCTGACGGAGCTAGTACAGGGGCCTCTCCTCAATCCTAAAAGACTGGAGGAGAGTATCAAGGCGACCAAGTTCATGAAACGCCTCTTGGCCTTCTATCGACCGTTCACCCACCGGTTTTCGTCCATCAAGAATACAAAGCCGAACCAGAAATACATCAGATTTGGTTGTCTCTTGTTGAACACCTTGCTCGCCAATCCAGAAGGATACAGATACCTGATTGAATCAAAGCTGATGCGACAGCTTTCAGAGTGTCTTGCGCAGCTCGATCCTATGAACTCAGTCCCCGCACAGGAGATTCTTTTCACCGAGACGCGCCTCGAGGACACGCTTTGCCATGGCTACTTTGAGATGGTGGGAACGCTGACAGCGCATTCGAAAGGTATAGCAACGCTCGAGCGATGGCGCATGTTCACTAGCCTTTATCACTTGACAGAGCTGCGATCTCGCATCGATTTGATTACAGCAGTCTTGCCGCATATGGACTATTCTTACGAGGGTCATCCCCGAGTTATTTTGAGCAAGGCGCTGATGTCGGGCCCAAAGGTCGTTAGGCTTGAAGCCACCAAGTTGCTTGGTCAATTGACTGAGCAGAATGACGACAACTCTAGCAAAGTTGCCGATTGGGCTTTGCGCCTCTTGACCACGCAGCTTTATGATCCAGTCACCGAAGTCTGCGAGGCTGCCGTGCAAGTCTTGGAACGGGCGTGCAATTCAAGACACCATCTGGAACACGTTGTGCAGCTGCGACCCGCGCTCGACCACCTTGGAGAAATTGGAGCACCGTTGCTTTTACGCTTCCTGGCAACGAGTGTCGGCTTCCAGTACCTACAAGAGACGAGCTACGTTGAGCGAGAGCTCGATGACTGGCATCACGTATGATGACATGCCATGTGACGCGGAGACTGACTTTAGGGCGGCGACGACGCTTACGTGATACAGGCCGAGGCTGTTGTTTTCCATTTGCAAAGTCCTCAAGTTGCACTCAGGAATGTCCCTTCGCCAGCAGGGCTGCCAGCTCACCTCTATGGCGAACTGGCAAAGACTGCTGAGGGCTGCGCCTTGATTGTGAGCAAAGGGCGCTTCCTTCAATACGTTTGCACGCTGCAGGACCAGCCAACTTCTTTGGACGCTGAAGATGTGCGCAAATCTAAAGGAGCATTATGGGCGATCGGCAACATTGGCGCAACTGAGCGTGGCGCCCCATTTCTGGAAGGAAGCGAGGCTGTCGCGAGCATTGTGCAAATCGCTCAGAGATCGCCTTTCATCAGCTTACGCGCCACGGCTTACATTGTTCTTGGACTCATTAGCAACACCCTCGTTGGAGTTCGTTTGCTGGAGCAGTCTGGTTGGCATGCAGTCGTCACGCGCATGGGTTTGCCTACGGGAATCTGCATGCCAAGCAATGCACGCGACGTACTGGAATTGTCTAATTGGACGACACCTCGTCCAGCCGCCATGGAGGAGGTTCTATTGCCGGAGCTGAGCATGGATTTGTTCCAAGGTCTGCAGCGTGATATTGCACTAGCTTTGTCGAATTTGAGCAACCACATGTTGGCAAATGACGCGGCACGCCAGCTTGTCAGGCAAGTACTTCAAAATATCAAGCCCAGCTAACTCCTAGGCTACGGCAACGCTACCCAGAAGCCTTCTTCACCAAGCAAATGCACGATCGAGCTTTCGATCTTCTCGCTCGTTATGATTACAAGCAAAACACGAGACGCTTTCTCATTAGTCTTTTCAAGCCCGAGACTGAATCAGACTTGGCATCTGCGGATGGCTCATCGACAGAGCGCAGCGCTTCTGCTGGCCGCTTTGGCTCCTCCGTTGGACCTCCAGCAAGTCTTTCATCCTTTGCAGGAAGAGTGCAGCAGGAGCGCAGGCGTTCGGGGATGTCAGAGGACGACCTGAAACTAGACGTGCTAGCTCAACGACGAAAGCTGTTCAGCGGCCCAGCCCAGCCACTTGTGCGCAGCCGGAGGTCTCAGACGATTGACTAAGAGCGTTCATTCTAGATGCATATATGACTTACATAGCGAAGGCTTTTACATGAGTGTCTACCTAGGTAAGCTTGGTGGTTCACTTTTTTGGTTGGCTTGTCCAGTCGTCCATTGTGAGCGTGACTCTGAGTGTGACTGTGTTTCCCAGTAAACATTGTCCTTGTCATCTGAATAATAGTGTCGCTCATTCGCAACTGCTCGTGAGTCTTGTGTGCACCGCCGGGGTTAGGGTGCACGACAGCGAAATTTCGCCCGCAGAAGACAGACCTGCGAGAGACCCGACTTACGACTTGTTTCTGCACAACCGACATCGACAACCATGAGCGACGCCAAGGCACAGAACCCCATGCGGGAGCTCAAGATCCAGAAGCTCGTGCTCAACATTTGCGTTGGTGAATCCGGCGACAGGCTCACCCGTGCTGCCAAGGTGCTTGAGCAGCTCTCTGGTCAGACCCCCGTCTACTCCAAGGCGCGCTACACCGTCCGTACGTTCGGCATCCGTCGTAACGAAAAGATCTCGGTTCACGTCACGATCCGCGGTCCCAAGGCGGAGGAGATTCTTGAGCGTGGCCTCAAGGTCAAAGAGTACGAGCTCAAGAAGTCCAACTTCTCGCAGACCGGCAACTTTGGCTTCGGTATCCAGGAGCACATCGACCTCAACATCAAATACGACCCTAGCATCGGCATTTACGGCATGGACTTCTACTGCTGCATGGGCCGTCCCGGCAGCCGGGTTGCTATCAAGAAGCAGAAGGGAGGCAAGATTGGATCATCACACAAGGTCACAGCCAGCGACTCAATCCGTTGGTTCAAGACCAAGTACGGTATGTTTTACGAATACTCGTCTCTGTCCAGACTAACAAGAAGACGGTATCGTTTTGGCCAAGTAAGCGATTTGGTCGCCTTCACATGCATGTCTTTAGCCAAACATGATTCGCTACACGTCCGATACACCCTTGCTGCTGTATTTGCATACTTGCTATGATTCTGTCTGCCCGCTCGGGCCCGATGCGCGCTCTTTGGCTCGCTGTGCAGCTCTCATCCTGTCTAAAATCGAAGACTGATTGACTAGTGAAGCTTGCGAGCGGCGCTGTTTGATCCCGCCTTCTTGAACTTTGATGTGCTTATCACTCGGCACGCCTGGTGACGCCCGTTTGGGTTCCATAGCCTCTCCAGTGTGAAATCGGTCTTGTGGTGAAGAGGGCTGACTGAAAGCCCAGGTGCAAGAGCGGAATCCGATGGCTGAATATACGGATCCCTCGGCATGTATGGCTTTCCGCGCACTTTGCACGTCCTTGTATTCGACCAGAGCCGACTGCGTCTTGCCGTTCCGCCGTCTGTAGATGAGCTCGACGACGGAACCGAACTCGCTGCAGATAGTTTTCAGCTCGTTGGCATCGACATCTTCTCGCGTGAATCTGAGCTTGATTGTCCGATCCTTGGCTGACGAGTCGAGTGTATGCTTGACGAAAGCAGAGTGGTCTGTCTCTGGGACTTCTACAGCAGACGACGAAACTCCCTGTGACACAGCATCTGACATCCCTTGTGCCTTTCTCCGCCGAGCCAGGGCCTCTCTCAGACGCGCACCATCTCGGGCCAGCTGCTGTTGATGCATCTCTGCTTCTTCTCGCTTGCGCTTCCTAGCATGCGCATGGCCAAGTGCGTCTTTCTCATTTGCTTCGAGAGCTTCTATCCAGATGCGACGCTCGCCCTCAATCTTTTCCCGCTGCGCAGCAGCTGCTTGTATATTTTTGAGCTTTTGATCGTACTGAAGACGTTTTGATGCATCGGAAAGAATCTCAATCGCGATGCTGATTAAGTGAAATTGCTGTGCAGCTTCTGCGCTTGGGTTTTTGTCCGGATGGAAGCGCACGGCTTGCTTTCGAAAGGCTCTTTGAAGCTCGGCATCAGTGGCAGTCGGGTTTGCTTCCAACAGCCCGTAGAGATCCAAGCTCTCGTCTGCAGACTGATCGGGCATCGACAAAATGATTTGATGACCAGCGCTTCCTTGCGGCAATCGACCGTACGCGTACACAAGCTGAAGGTGTGAAGCACTCGATTATAAGCTTTTCGTAGACGATGAGCTATAGGGCTCACTAAGTTTGGTTGTATTTTGATACGGGTCCACTATTGCAAACCGCTAGCTCAAGTAGCGATCAGCATAGCCTTCAAATCAAAGGGCAAGGAGCATATGCCTTTGTTATAGTTTATTTGTATACAAGCACCGAGATGATGTCGGCCGAAGCTTGGTAGGTAGGTAGGTAGGTAGGTAGGTAGGTATCCATGTCCGTAGGTCGCGCATGTACACGGGTAGCAGAGAATTCAGTTTCGGACGCCACCTGTGGCTTGATCGAGGTTCAACGACCCACTGCACGCACACCCTTGACCGACATCATCTGTCTCTCTGTTCATGTGCGCCGCCAGCCGGACATCTTCGTTTACTACAAGGAGTGTGATTCAACGCAACTGAGCTATCAGCAGGCGGTTTTGGGAACTTTCTCATCCTGCCGCTGGAACGTTCGCAAGGTTTGCTGCACACCATCGGGACGAGCGACATGAGCAGACCCGAGCTGCCGCACAGAAAGTCTAGTGCCAGTGAGAACGACGAGTCCCACGCCAAGAAGGGCGCGCATCGCAAGACCTTCCACGTCGGAGGCGCGACCCGCAATCACACGCGTGTCCCAAGTTATGGCAAGAAGCTCAATCAGCTCGGCAAACTGACGGCCCTGACCAGCAATGGACAAGTGCCCGCTGCTGGAGATTCAGTGCAGCAAGGTTCTCCTCATGCACCAGCATTGACACGATCTGCCAGCCAAAAGAGCCTTTCGACTCGTCGAAATCATTCTGCACAGGAGCTCAAAAGAGCCCGCCACGGCGGCAGTTCGACCAACGTTCTTGCACATCACACTTCAAAGGACGTGCGGCCAACCAAGTCTCCTCATCGGCAATCTACACGATCACCTTCATCACGGCCTGTCCAGACAATCGAGAATGCTGACAAAGCGATTGTCAAACCCAAATTCTCCATATCTGGGGATGACGATGACGAGGATGATGACGAAGTTGAAGAAGAGGTCAAACCGGCCGAGCAAACCGCTGGAACTGTCAAGCAAGAGCCGGAGCTTGTCCCTTCTGACACTGTGCAGGATCCCATCAACAAGTCAGGCGTGAAAGCTCAAAGCCCCTCTCCTGCGCCAAACGAAGCTGTACGTTCTATACCGGAGACTGCGACAGGCCACCGATCTACTGCTGACGAGCACACCACATCGAAGAACGACGCTGCGCATACATCGTCTCAGCCGAGAGACTTTCCGACCCGATTTCTGAGTCATGCAAAGCCAGAACTCGCTGTTCCTCAGCTGACTACGGAGACGGTTGTCTCAAAAGACATTCACAGAGTCACAGACAGTCTCTCAAACGGATCGCCTGGCATCACCGGCAGCTCGCAGCCGCTGACCTCTCGCTTCCTGGAGTCGCCACGCCGGCAGATGGATTCGCCGAGATTGAGTGAAATCCACACGAATGGTTCTTTCAAGGCCAACGAGCCTCTGCCTTCCCCAGGTCTGCTGAAAAGCAACGCAGTTTCGGGCGTTCCGGCAGTCCACCACGGCACCTCTGCTGCGCTCGGAAGTGGTACTTCTCGAACCCAGCAAAAGCTTCTGCTACAGCGCGCCTCAAGTATTTATAATCTGGATGGCTATGAAGGCGACAAGCCGATCTCCGATGGTGGTCGCATAGTGCATCCAAAAGCCAGCAAGGAGATTGAACGAGTCATCAAAGAATATGGAAATGTCTGTCGGTATCGATCCCCTATGAAGGAACTCAGCGCCCGCATTGTGGGACAGATTGACGGGCGCATATCTCGACAATCGGCGACAAGTCACCGCTCAGCTTCCGTTCTCCAGCTTCAACAAAACGAGAATCGGCCACCAAAAAGCAGCCATTCACAATGCGATTTGTCCCGCAACGTGTCAAATGTCCCGAGTCGCAATCAAATTCCCACTGGCGTTGTGGACGACTTGCTGCGCGTTTTGTGGAAACCGCTTGACGGCGAACCGGCCAACTCATAACGTTAGATCCTCGAGCCTCCATAGCGTCCCTTTTGACACCGGAGGTGAATTTAATGGACTGCCTGGGGACGGGCTGATTGCCCGACGCTTAAATGTAATATACTGTAGGTTAGCGCCAAGTCACGATGCAGAGCCCTCACACTGTATCGGGTTAGCCACTGTTGCGCTCGAGTCGAGAGGAACTTACGGTTCAAATCTTGCGTCGACTGAGTTTTTGCGTTTTCGATGAAGTCGCCCAGTCGATTCGCGCTCATCAGAAGCTGAAGATGTCGAATCAAATCTAGCAGTGTGGGGTGACAAGTCATCAAAGATGAAAACCTCCTCCTCTTGAATTGGTGTACCGAGAACATCTGGGGAATTAAAGGGGGAAACGATCCGATTCTTGTCCTTGCTGAACAAACGAGCAGAGACGTCACCATCAAGCCCTGAGTTTTTGGTTGAGGCCATGTTATCAATGATTTGATCCATTTCTCCTTGCGCTTTCAAACCTTCTTCTTTGCTTCGTAAAATGCCAGCCAGCTTGGCTTCCTTGAGAGCATCCGCATCCGCGGGTGAAATCTCCTCGCTTAAAGACTGCTGCACTCTGGTGAAGGATTTCGGACGAGGCAAAAGGGCGCCTCGTCGGTAATTGACACTTCGCACATGGGCAATATCGGCTGGCAGTTCTGCAAGGAACGTTTCACGATGGTCTGCGAAACTGCGGGAGGTGTTGGCGCGGTCCGCATCCTTCCTCGAGTTGAAGATACTGATTGCATCTGCCGTTGTCTTTGGGGAGGTGTATGTGATTGAGAGGTGTTGATTAGACAACTTGCCGCTACTCGTTGACCGTTTCTTACGCCTTTGAGGCTGATGAATTGTACTGGAGCGATGGGCATTGACTGGCGTGCCCAATTCACTGCTTAAAGTTGCTCCTTCTTCTATAGAAGCGTCAGATGCACTGTTCTCACTTTCGCCATCAGAGAAGACGACTCCAGGCTCCAAGACCTTGTCCCCTGGCAATGACTGTGACAGACGGACTGAGGTGATGGCGTCAGGGGTATCGGCAGAAATGCTTTGATGCAGAGAAGTGCAGCGCAGAGGACGGCTCGCTGAAATTTCAACGGGCAAGCGAGATGTCATTGATCAGAGCTTGGAGCAGACGCGCTGAAATTGTTTTTATCGCGAGCGTTGCAAATTCAATATGCGACGCGCTTGCCAGTATCGCGCGCTACGAGCTAGCACTCGCCAGTAGATACTGCAATAGCTGTACGCGATATTCTACAGCAATACGCCCGAGCTGTGTCTTGAGATTGATATGCACGAGTATACGGTGTTGTTGAGGGTCACACTCTGCGCATGCTGTCGGTTTTGGGGCCCAAGTTTTTCATGAAAGTCGCTAAACTGCCTAGGCGGAGTGGCGGTCTCCGGCGGTTGACGCCACACATAAGTCGCCTTCGTCACCAGAGGTCGAGGCTCCCTTGGATGAACCAGCAGATAGCCAGAGCAAATGCCAGCGCTGTGAGCTTGATCCGCACCTGTTGCCTGATTAACTTGAGGTCTACAACGAACTGATCTGTGAGCGTTCCGCGCTCTGCAAGTGCAGCTAAAGCCCCAAAGAGCGTGTTTTGGCCATAGCCTCACCATCACATCGCATTCGTCATTCGGGAGGCAAGGACTGCAACCAACGATTAAGCGGTCGACTTAAGAAGGACTGATGGGAAGACGATTGCGCAGACTGGATCGTGTACATGCTGGCAGATCGCTCACGGATGAGCCCGTTCTCGACGAAGAGGAACAAGAGCAAACGATCAAGCAGTTCGAAAAGCAAGCGAATGAGTCCAAGAGACGGACCCGATCCGCCATTCTCAGCCTGACGATTCTTATCACGATCGTTCTTCTCATTTCCGCAGCCATTGAGAGGAATATTAGCATGCTCACATCGCTTTCACTGACCAGTGTTGCATTAACAACCTGGACACTGGAAACGACCACGATGTCGGACCGCAGGGGAAGTCCTCTCTCGCGCTGGGCGTCTTTCCTGAACGGCATTACAATCATGTCAGTATTTCTATTAAAAGCCAGAAAGCACTCTGATTTTTGGTCTTCCTACGATCTGCACATCATGCCGGGCTTCTTGTTTCTGCTTGTGGCGTCCATCAGTGCAGATCTTCGTGGAGCTGCTACATCTGTTGATGCGCTGCGTCGACTACAGTACAAGCTGAAGGGCGCATAGACCCAAGTCTCAAATCAGACCGCATGCAGCACCTGCAACTAGCAAAGGTCATCTAGACGAAGTGGCCCGGCCGCTCAGCTCCAGCGGCTGCTGATACGCGTCACTGCTTTTCGCAAAGGGCGAAGTGTGCTCTGAGTTTTACGGGAAAAGGTCTTAAGTCCGTGGCCATGAGACTCGTAGTCTCTCGTCTCTGTCTAGGGGAATCGCGCTCTAGCCATGTCTCCTTGTTCCTGTGGAGACTTTCTTATCCTGCTAGTTCAGACAACTCTGTAGTACAAGCCACAGTGTGTATACCTACGATCTCCTGAGGTCTGTAGTCGCTAAGCGGAAGAAGCAGATGATTTATATGATATATTAACCTTAGAAGGAAGCCCTGGAGTGATTACGGGCGGCAAACCATCTGGACATGACAAGTCCAGCTCGAAACAAAGCTTGGAATCCACCACAGCATCAACCTTTCGACAGTCCCGCCATTGACAAGAACTCATAGATGGCAAGTCGAGGCACCCGTAGCAAGGCTGACACCAATGCTGCCATATTGAAAAAGCTCCTCAAGCAACCAGTACGTGCAACGATGGGGCTTTGTCATCACTAACGCCAGGAAAACAAGTACTGCTGCGACTGCAAGACGGCTGATCATCCGCGCTGGGCTTCATGGAACCTGGGGATCTTCTTATGCATACGATGTTCTGGTATTCACAGAAGTATGGGAACACACATCTCTCGGGTCAAGTCTGTTGACTTGGACGCGTGGACGGACGAGCAGACGCAGTCCATGATACGCTGGGGCAATTACAAGGCAAACAAGTACTGGGAGGCGAAACTGGCTAGGGAGCATGTTCCAGCAAACGGCAAAGTCGACAATTTTGTCAAGACCAAGTATGTCTCTCGCCGCTGGGTATCTGCTCCAGAACGACCCGACCCAGAAGACTTGAGCGCTGACGAATCGGCGCCACCGCCTGGCTCTCAGACAATCGCCAAAACTGAAGCTGCCCACGGGGAACTGGGCGCAAGGACAGATTCAAATCAAAAGCATACAGTACCCCTTCAACCAACATCCTCTCTTCTCGACTTTGATGCGACACCAGTGCCATCAATTCCGAGCCAAGCGAATGCAAACCCGGCAGTCCAACCGGCATCAGCAACCTCGACGAAGGATACGGTTCCTGCTACGCGTAAGACCAACGTCTCACTTCTCTCCGGGGCCGTTCAAGAGACTACTTCCCAACAAACGTCTAGAAATGACTTGAAAATGTCAATCATGTCGCTCTACGCAAGTGCCCCGAAGAATCAAGGCTACACTCGACAGCAAGAAGCTTTTTCTCCTCAACCAAGGCACGACACCATCTCCAGTCCGCAGTCTAGTACAAGCAATTCCAGGGGGCATGGTGCGTTTGATGATCTATCAGGACTGTTTGGCAACGTCAGTTTCGCTCCTCCAGCTTCCGGTGGTGCTGCTGGCATGCAAGCGCAGAATCTGACACCTTCGTCGGCTGTACCAGCGTATCAAAGTTCCTGGCAGGCCTCGTCGACATCAACTAACGACGGCTGGCCATCTCAAGCGGAAAGCGGACCTTCGTCAAGTGGCGCATTCACGGGCCCGGCTCCAACGCAGAAATCGGCGTTCGATGATTTGTATTCGACAAGCGATGTCTGGAAGTGATGATAGGCACCTTTTGTAGATCGAGATCTTAGCGTTACTCTTGTTGCCTATACTTCAGGTTCGCGTTTCACTGGTCCATCGCGCGCATCCGGGTGTGCCGTGGCTGTAATTCGTCGCGCGACGCGAAAATCGCGAGTAGTGTTCCAACAACATTCATTCATTAAACACAAATATCGGCCAAGCTGGATCCTGGCTGCATTTGACCTTGAGCGTCTTCAGAAAGAGCCATTGGTTCTATCGCGGGAGTGCTATTTAGAGTATCCTGCCGCTGCTTCGTGGTCAAAGATTGATCTATGTCGACATTTGCAACCGCCAGCCAAGCGCTGGACAGTTGGATACTCGCCGATCAGAGATGTATCTCGTACAAGTATTTGAGCCGAGCACTCGGGATTTCTACACACTCTGCGACAGAGTCAATGGCACAATGGAAAGCTGACCATCCGACCGCACACGCTACCTGGACGCTTGCAGGAACTCAAAAGTGCAAACCGATTGAGCCATCAGATACCTTTGAAACGACAGCTCTGGCAGAGAAGAAGCCCCGTGGTCTCGTCCTTTGTCTGGCTGGAGACGAGCAGCTTGAGGCCACCAAGGGCTCCTTCACGAGCGTCTCCTCATGCCAAATATACAGTCTTGAGCCAGGCCGCATCTCCAACCTGGAAACTGTGTTGCCGGTCAATCACGACATCAGCAATGTGAGCAAGTTTTCGATGCACGTCTACAAAGAAACCTGTGCCAGCATTATCCATCGTCAAGCGCTGGTCATCATGGCCAAAGCAAGGGTGCCTTCTGCAGCGAAGCAAGCAGACATGCCCCAGGCCAAACAAGCTCAACGGGCGATGCCTGCAGCACCCAGGCCGGCAGCACCAAAGTTAAAAGCGGCGCCTATCGCGAAGCGCTCTAGTGCCTCTCTCATGGCCCAAACTTTCGGCAAGCCAAAGCCCGCGACGAAGAATGCTACCGAAATTGGTCAATCAGCGGAGCGTGAGCCCTTCAATAGTCATCCCTCTGTGTCAGTGGCCGCTGCGGCCGATGTATCGTCGGCAAATGTTCCCGAGGCAAAGAAGGCTTCCATACTGGTGCCTGATGTCAGTCGAGACGCAGAAAAGACCAAAGCGCGGTCTCATCAACAGATGCTGGAGCACGAAGCGGTTGCCCTGATAATGGAAGCGGTTGAAGAAAAGCCCGCCGTGGATGCGGGCATCCCTCTCGACATCGAAATGGATGATGCGGACGAGGCAGCTAAGGCTGTGGTACCGCCTGCCGACACGGCGGTCGCATCGGGCCCAAGTGAAATTGAGACCAAACAGAAGCGCAGAGGCCGCAAAAAGGTGAAAAGACAGGTACACACTCAAGACGAGAAGGGCTATCTTGTGACGAGAGATGAATGGGACTGGGTCTCTTGTTCAGAAGAGGAGAGTCAGCCATTGAAACCAGCGCTACCGAAAGCGCAAATGAAAGCAAAGCCTGTTGGCAAGAAGAAGGCCGGTGGATCGATTGCATCTTACTTTACCAAGAAGTAACAGTCTTCGTCTCAGGTTGTATCATCTCCCACAAATCGCAAGTGACTAGCCTATCATACGTAGTCACCTGGGCATGCATGCGTACACGAGTTCAAGGTTGTGAGCTGCGGCTTGGGTGTGGCGTCTGAAATCTGCAGCGAAATTTAAATATCATCTGCGCGCTCAAAGACCTCGGGACTCTTTCCTGCGCAAAGTCAAAGCAAAGCGGCGCTACGTTTACAAGATCAGGCAACGAAAGAGTATCGGCAGTCTGCTAGAACTTATCTACTAGCGCATGGTGTACCTGAAGAGCTCCCTGCTAGCATCGCTTGCGCGAGCCAGTCGTCTTCATGGCACTCCGTTCATCACCCAAAACGCACAAAGCGCAAACTCGACGGCGCTTACGCTAGTCAAGCCAAAACTTGCGATTGCAACAGAACGGTCGTTTTTCTCATCATGGAGCCAGTCTGGCTATAACGCAAGCAACGCCAGTCCTTCAATTTCGCAAACGCTCCTTTTGGCCGTCAGCAACGATGATGTGCGTGATGGACGTCGCTCAGGGAGAGCTGTCGTGCGATTGCCTATGCAGGCTTCTCGGCGTTATTCCACCGGCACGAGAGAGGTCGATAGCGCACACCCTCACAATAGTCTTTCCTCAAATGGGCTGGTCGCCCCCCCGGATGCGTCAGGGGATGTGTGTGTGACAGAAACGCGTCAACTGCGTCTGGGTCCACAGGTCAACACCTGGGCTCTCGTAGATGATTATGATCGACTGGTCCAGGAAGGTGCCAAGTTGGACGAGGCTAGCTACGAACTCTTGTTCAGCAGATTGTCTGAGCTCTCACAAGCGTCCGAGCCGTCTATGATATCGATCGACAGGGTATTGTCTTACTACGGCCACATGCTCGAAAGTGGAGTTACACCAACAACGCACACCTACGACGCTGTGCTCAAATTCTTGCTGCAGAGACTAGGGGATGTCAGGCTTCGCTTGCAGTTGGTCAAGCGCCTTGACTGGCTACGCCACACCAAACAAGAAGCGTTCCTCGAATTAGCCTCATCGTCTCTGGCGCTTGCAGAAGAGGAGGATGCAGGCGGAGCGGCGTTTGCGATATTCTCAGCTAGCATCAGCTCTCGCAAGCCTGTCTACAGCACAGAGACAGTTGAGATGCTGCTGTTCGCTTGCGAGGCAAAGGGTCGCGCTGATGATGCAGTCGTCGTACTGGATTACGCCTCTGCTATCGGAATGCCCAGAACAGCTCGCATGTATGCTACTTTGATATCCGCATTCTCCGCCAACGGCGATATGGACGGTGCGATTGAGTGCTTCAACCAGTACAAAGCTGAGGTGTCAGATCTACCTGACCACGATTACTTTCACGTCTACGGTGCCGTCGTTCAAGCATTCTTCAGGGCCGGTCTGACGGCCGAGGGCGTTGACTTTTTCGACCGCGCCGTCTTAGCCAGGCATGGACGCACACTTCCCGTCCACTACACAAAGGTCGTCAGATTGTTCCTTGAGCGCGATGAGCCTCAATCTGCGTTCGAATTTCTCGATCACCGGCAGCCCGAAAAGGCCCAGACCGACGAAGCTATGTGTTATCTGATGCAACACGCCGCTCAAAAAGACAACCTCGAACTGGCCGGCAGGTTTTATGCCAAAGTGACATCGCTTGCCTGGCTCTCACAACCATTCTCCGCTGCTGGCGAGTATCTTACTGCACTGCTTCGAGCAGGACGTCATGAAGATGCAAGTCGGCTTCTGCCCAAGTGGGCCGCTCACGATGTTTACATCGACTTGCCGTATGTCTCGTATGCACTTTCGAGCTTCGTTGCTGCTGGACAGGTTGAGGCAAGTCTCGAAGTGATGAATCTCCTTTCTACACGCAAGCTCGTGAAGGCAAAGCACGCTACACAACAGTCCTTTTTTGTCCTGTGGGACATCTTTGTCTCCGATCTGCAACAAGCGAATGCCCTGGATAGGCGGGTATGTGATATGCTTTCTCCCTTGTCTGCAAAGTTTCAGACGACACTCAGTGCAAGCGCCATCAAGGGCATTGTGGCCTCCGTTTGTACTGCTCATTCGGTCGAGACTTTATCTGCCAATCTCACAACCCTCACGTCTTCGCTTGAGATTCTGTCAATTCAGACCAAGGAAGCATCTATCCCTGTAATGGAACTTTTCACGTCTGAAATGCCAGAATTTGCAATGCTTCTCGTTCAAAGCACTATTCGTGCTGCCGAATTGCGCAATGAGCGTATCGGCCCGAAGAGCTTGGGCAGCGCTAGACAGATCGCTGTTCTTCTCGCCGCTGAACGAGAAGCTGCGCAACTCTCAACAACGATCCAACAATATGTCCCAACACCCCCACCCTCCGAGACTGGCCGATCTGAAACTCGACAAATCCCATCTGACAGCATGATATTTGTTGCTGATGAGGATCCGTTGATTAACGACAAGACGACGACCTTCATCAAAAGCATTCTTTCGGCCCAAGGTCGACAGACGTTCCCTGTGAACACACTACACAAGGCATTGACTGATAGCTTGCGGGATGACTCGATCGGATTCTTGAGTCCTCGGCTCACGTCACTGGCAATCAACAAGTTGAGTGTCAGCGAACCTCCAACAACGCTTCTCGCCATGGTGCCCCTGTTCGAGCAACATATGGTCGCGCTCGCCAGAGGGCCAGAGTTCCAAGCCGCCGCAAGGGCTAGGTTATACGATGATCTTATCGCACCCCTCAGCGACATGCATGCCTCTGAAGAGGCAAGATCTTTCATGAATAAGATTCAGGATTTGGGATTCTGCCCCTCCCCAAAGGCTTTCGCATCTATGATTGCACGACTGGACGAGACTACGCGCACCGACACAGCTTCAGACGCCCTCGCCCTCTTCAACGAGGGCCTTTCTGCCGGCGTCCGCCCGGACATTTACCTTTACAATACAGTCATTGCAAAGCTCGCGAAGGCTAGGCGGTTTGAAGAAGCCCTGACGCTCTTTCATGATGCGAAAAAACATGATTTAAAGCCAAATGCCGTCACTTATGGGACGATTATCAATGCTTGTTGTCGAGTGGGCAACACCGAGCTTGCAGAGCTGCTCTTTGAGGAAATGGAACTCTCGTCCAACGGCCAATCCCGCATCGCACCGTACAATACGCTGATTCAACACTTTGTGCGCGCGCGAAAGGATCGCGGAAAAGCATTGTTTTACTGGAACCGTCTCTTGTTGCGCAACCTGATTCCGTCTTCCCACACGTATCGCCTACTCATCGAGATGTACGGGCATCTACTACCAGTCGACACTGAGGGCGTGAAACGTGTTGTTGCGCTGATGAAAGCCAATCGGGTGCCCATTTTGTCGGTTCATCATGCTGCAGTGATTCAGATGTACGGTAAAGCTGGCGATGTTCGGTCGGCGAAATCTTACTTTGGACGTCTGAATGCGGCATCGCAGTTTGGGAGAGACCCTGTGCTGCATCAAGCTTTCCTAGAGACTCTAGTACGCAACGATGATTACAGCGGCATGGTCACACTCATCGAGCAAATGCGCCAAAAGGATCTACCTCTCGATGCGTATCTTGCCAATGTCATCATCGAAGGTTATGCCAATGGTGGCAGCCTGGATGCAGCCAGGGCATTCTTCGACAGCTTGAAAGAGGGAACCGGGCCGCAGTTCAAAGAACCCAGTACCTATCTTGCCATGACTCGAGCTTATCTTGCACACGATCGCAAGGATGAAGCTGTGAAGGTTGTTGAGCTTGCACGCCAGCAGGCGTACCCAGCTGCCGTTTTGCACAGGATTGAAGCGCTGCTGCAATAGGGTTTCTTTTATGATTAATAATTACTTTATGATAGATTGCTATACTTGTCTACGTAGCACAACCCAACTCCGGATCTCAGCACCACAGGCCTGTCTAAATTGTCAAGAGCTTATCGCGTTTTGTTCTCAAAAATAGCATGGCCCTTGTGATGGTTAATGAGCCATCTCTGCACGATCCTGGCTTAATGGCCAAAGTCCTCCTACAAATAGGTCTTCGAGTAGCCCTTGCAGCGCGTGACACCTGGTGTCAAGACACCCATCATATACCAATTGTCATGCTTGGCATCCACGACCACTGCCGTGCCCATGTCAATCAGGCCCAAGCCAGAGTCAACGAACCATTCTTCCACGGCAGGTTGATCAACGGGGAACTTATCTTGCGCATCAATCTTAACAATGTCACTGAGCTTGATGCGCGAAATGGATGTTGGTGCTCTCACTTCACCTGTGGTGTCCTTTGCAAAGTCGCCAATAACAAGTGCTTGTGGGAATCCAGAAAGCAGCAATTCGCCAGTTTCCTCGCTGTAGGTTGGATTGTCGACGACGTGCGGAATCTTGATGGTTTGCACGCTGCTCAAATTACCACTCGTATCGTAGTCAAAGGCAATAACGTGGGCATTCACCTGGTTGGCAAAGAGACGGCCCTTACGGTCTCCAGCAAGGCCGTTCAGGCAGGCCAAGCCCTTGGCAGTGTAACGGTAGCCACCAGCCTTGTTCGAATGTACAGCAATGCTGGTCGTGGGCAGTTGTGCCAAGGTCTCAATTTGGCGCATCAGCCCAGCCCTGAAGAGGTGATCATTCGTTACGCTTGTGAAACTACCAGGCGACAAGAACTGTGGCGATGTCTGCAAGGAAACTTTCAAAAGTTTTGAGACTGTCTTGAAAACCAGCTCCACGACACTTGCGACAGGTGCAAAAGTTGGGTGGAATTGATCACTTCCGCCTGGCGTGAATAACGTAGAAGAGGTTATCAGCCACATCCGCGACATAGACATCGTTGGGCGTGGTGACAAAGACCTGGTCGTCGAATGTCTCGATGTGCTCCATCGTCTTGGACCCTAGCTTGTGTGAAAATTTCTCAATGACTGAGCCCGAGCTGACGTGGTTGACCGCATACAAGACCACCTCTTTTGCATTGGTCGATACGACATCAATTTCATGACAGACGTAGCCACCTCGGAAATTGGGTGTTAATAACTCATGAACCTTGTCCGTATTCAGATTCCAGGCAAAGAATTTGTCCTTGATGAACTTCTCCGAGTGGTTGATGTGGCCAATGGCAGGGAACCAGTCGTGCCTGCTAGACAAATTGGAAGTACATGCCAGGAACATATACCGGTCGTCTCCGTCGACAATCAGGTTGGCGTCTTCACATCCTTGGAGCATCTTGGGATATAGCTTTTCGCAGGTGCCTGTATTTTTGGCCAGAATCTCACGTCGAAGGCCACACATGCGGCCAAAGTTCTGCAGCCGAGGCATCACACATGGCGCGGAGAAGGCTAGCAGGGTCAGCAGAATCTGAATGTACCTTGTCTTTGAAATGGCCATGATAAGCCGCTCGACAGCAGAAGCACTCTCAAGTGACTGTACTTAAACGTAGCTGATGGACTTCGCGAGAGTTTTGTAAAAGTGCAGCTGAGGGTTGGGACTGGGCCAAACCGCATGCGCGATGTCAGCCAGGTTAGCAGGAATATAGTTTCGACTCCGGGACCGGGGATTAAGAGTCAAAACCCCAGAACGCGGTCGAGGGAGCTCGAGCCAGCGACCCCGAAGCTCGAAGCGACTCAGATACAGGGTACATCACACTACAAAGGCTTCCAAGGTTTCGAACTGTGTGCATCAGGAAAGGCAATATCTTTTGGCCACTTGGACGATAACAAAGGCTATTGGTCATGGGATCCCGTCGCAAGAAAAGAGCGCGCGCGTCTCAAGTGATGTTCCATTTCTTGAAACCACCTGGGCAGTTATTTTGCGTGGTAATTGAGCAACGACAAGATCGAACAACAAGGCAATTAGTACCTTTCTCTGCAACAGACGGAGGCTACGAAGGACTTGGCTAAAGTCGCCGAAGCGGCTATCGATGACAAGGTGGAGCAGGACGATGTGAAGCAACAGGAGCAGGCACGCGATGTTGGCCCAGTACAAGTTGCCCCACCACAGGATTCACCACGCCAATTCAACGACTTGACAGGAGCAGCCCGCGATGCATCCGAATGAAGCATCACCGAGGACTACTTTCATGTCGAGAACACTTTGCAACTATCGATCATCATGCTTTGACAACGCGACGAGGTTTCGGTGAACTCAGCGACGCTGCTAGATCGATCGATAAGACGCGACTTGTTGCTTTGGGCGACCAGCATAAATAGGACGTGTATTTTGAGCCACATCAGCGCCGCAAAGTTTACCACAATTCGCACACTGGTGGCACTTGCTGCACACAAAGGTCTGAAACTATGGGCTATGGATGTCGTCGGCGCCTACCTGAATGGCTATTCGAAGGAGGATGTGTACACCGCGGACTTTACCGCCTATGCGACAGGCAATGGAAACATTTGCCGACTTCGACGCACCCTTCATGGCCTCCGGCAATCTGGACGCGAATGGTGCAATGCCATGTTTGCCTTTCTATTGGAGTATGGCCTCCAGCGAGGCGAGCAAGAGCAAGGCTTGTTTTTACTCAAAAGCTAGAGCGATTCGGCTTGCACTGTATGCCGACGACCTGCTCATGATTGCTAAGTGTGACAAGGCCTTGACACAATTCAAGTCAGCGCTCTCCAGCAAATGGGATATGACAGACTTAAGCATTGCTACTCATGTCTGCGGCAAGAAGATTGCAGCGTTACTCTGTCATCAGGGCGCTATTGTCGTGAAATCCTCAAACGCTATGACTTCGAAACATGCAGTGCTTCGCACACGCCGATGCGAAGCGACTTTGCTTTGTCAAGTACTGCGCCGAATCCATCCAAATGACAATGCGAGGAAATGGCGCACATGCCATGCATGGGCGTTGTTGGCAGCTTGATGTATCCCATGACCGCGACCCGACTAGATCTTGTTCATGCGATGGCTGTCTTGACCAGATTAATGGCTAACCCGAGCTGTGAATACTGGCGCGCTGCAAAGTAACTACCTCGCTATGTACAGCATACCAAAAACGTGTGCCTCACATACCAAAAGGGCAACTTGGAACTTCACGTTTTCCCGGATCTATAACTTCTACACTATGCTGCAGACCCGGACAACAGCAAATCAACCAGTGGCTCTATCAGCATGCTTGGTCCGTGCTGTGTTTCTTCGAGTAGCAGAAAGCAAGACGTCATCGCTCAGTCAACCACCGAGGCGGGGCATTTTGGACTCGCCAATGCCGCGAGAGCGGTGGAGTGGATCAAGACATCCTGCAGCACATGTTCCGCAATTTAAGGCGAGCGACGCAAATTTGGTGTTTCATCTGCATGGCGACAATCAGGGCGCAATTGCACTGGCCAAAGACGCCAAATTTTACTCGCGCACGACGCCCTTGCCCTCTTCAATGATGGTCTTTCTGCCGGCGTCCGCCCGGACATTTACCTTTACAATACAGTCATTGCAAAGCTCGCGAAGGCTAGGCGGTTTGAAGAAGCCCTGACGCTCTTTCATGATGCGAAAAAACATGATTTAAAGCCAAATGCCGTCACTTATGGGACGATTATCAATGCTTGTTGTCGAGTGGGCAACACCGAGCTTGCAGAGCTGCTCTTTGAGGAAATGGAACTCTCGTCCAACGGCCAATCCCGCATCGCACCGTACAATACGCTGATTCAACACTTTGTGCGCGCGCGAAAGGATCGCGGAAAAGCATTGTTTTACTGGAACCGTCTCTTGTTGCGCAACCTGATTCCGTCTTCCCACACGTATCGCCTACTCATCGAGATGTACGGGCATCTACTACCAGTCGACACTGAGGGCGTGAAACGTGTTGTTGCGCTGATGGAAGCCAATCGGGTGCCCATTTTGTCGGTTCATCATGCTGCAGTGATTCAGATGTACGGTAAAGCTGGCGATGTTCGGTCGGCGAAATCTTACTTTGGACGTCTGAATGCGGCATCGCAGTTTGGGAGAGACCCTGTGCTGCATCAAGCTTTCCTAGAGACTCTAGTACGCAACGATGATTACAGCGGCATGGTCACACTCATCGAGCAAATGCACCAACATCTTACCAAAGTCATCATCGAAGGTTATGCCAATGGCGGCAACCTGAATGCAGCCAGGGCATTCTTCGACAGCTCGAAAGAGGGAACGGGGCCGCAGTTCAAAGAACCCAGTATCGATCTTGCCATGACTCGAGCGTATCTTGCACACGATCGCAAGGATGAAGCTGTGGAGGTTGTTGAGCTTGCTAGCCAACAGGCGTACCCGACTGTTGTTCTGCACAGGATTGAAGCGCTGCTGCAATAGGATTTCTTTTGTGATTAATGACTACTTAATGATACATTGCTTTACTTATTTACATAGCACAACCCAACTTCAGATCTCAGAGATTGTTGCACGGATAGAGTTGCGATAAGATGAAATCAAGATCAGCTATACTGGCATCCTGTTTTGGTCGTTCCTACATGGCCTACCTTCTGATCCTTGTAGGTTGCCGATCGACTGGCTACATCGCGAGGCCAACTGCCGCGCTTGCGGCATCAATCATTGAATGTAGTTCGAGATTTTGAAGAAAGCTCCAGCGCTCAAGCGATCGGTTGCTGCGCGGTCAAGGGAAGACTTCTGTCAATGTTGACACTAGAACGCCATCATTAGCAGATTTGGCAGTCGTGCCATGGGCGAACACTGAGTTCTTTAGAGTTTATCGCTTGCCGCTCGCCCCCTTGCACAAGGGACTCTTTACAATAGCAGGCCGAGAAATATTGTCGTTCTCTGTCCTAATTCTCTGCACCACACAGCGAACTTGAGTTGGACTGTAGCTTCCGATGAGTGAGACTTAGGCCCGCTCCCAGATGTCCTCGATCGCCATTTGCATCCACTTCTCCCAAAGCCCTGGTTGCTGGAGCGCTCTCCACGGGCGCCGAGCGCACGGTCGGCATGAAACCAGATATGTGCGCCGACTGCACTGGCTGCAAAACAGACTCGATCTCCACCGTGTTGTCATCTGCAAACCTGTGCTCTTGTAGCGCGTAGATGTTGCCAAGGTCAATATTCTGCGGCGCTGTGGCAAAGTCCTCGATGTAGATCCGATGAAGTACACCGATGTCTTCCATCAAGATTGTTGTAGTCAATACGTAGCCCATGGCTACCAACGGCATACTTGGCAGGTACTGAGGGGTCGCTTCTCTCAGTGTCCAGGATGAATCTGGGTGCCAGAAGCGATCTTTGAGCACAACGGAGGCGGCTGAAGGAGTCTGAGTCCAATCTTCCTCTGTCTGAAACATGTGATCAGCTCGGTCGTATCGTCTCTCAGCATGAGAAAACTCAGAATTATGCGGAGTCAGCGTCTGTCTGCAGCATCCGCCCCCAGAAGTGTAGTACAATGCTTGTGAGGCCGTGAACGATAAGGCTGCTTGTGTGTCTCGAACGTTGCACTGATTAGATCTTTCGAGAGTTGTAGAACATTGACGGAAACCCGTCACACATGTAGAGGCTTGCGGCTTCCTCAGTAGCAATGCGCCTTGCGTCGTCAACCGCATGTTGCCCAGGTGACATTTGACACGAAAATTGAGCAGTACGTCGCTGGAAGAAGCCTGTTCGATTTCTCTTATTTCTGGCAAGACCGCATCAGTAGGCTCTATCAGATTGATGAATCGACAGGACAAGCTTTTGTCGCATTGCCCTACCGCAAGCTGTATCTGCTGCGCCTTGCTACTGTCAAACGGGATTCCGAATACTAAAAGAACAGGGAACGGTGCGCCTTCGAAGTCCTCGACGCTTGGTATGACCTTAGACACACTTGATCCCCCAACTTGTTTGACGATCGTAATGATTTTGTCCTGTATCGCTGGGACGAAAAGCTTGCAGTCGATCATGAAGCGAAAGCCTTTCTGTGTCTCGTATTCCGGGAAGCGTGACATGCCTCTGCTAGATAGCGCCAGCGCGGAAGTCTCCTGCGGCACCTTACTGAGCAGGCTAGTCTTGTTCTTGTGACAAACGGGTCTCTTCAACTTGACGCTCTATTCTTGAAAGCTCAATTGTATTGTTTCTTTGCTGTGGTGGTAGCAAACGGAGGTGTAGCGGGGTGATCCTCATCCCGCGCTCGCATAACATTTTGACTTCCTGGTCGGCCTGGTCCCGGTATTTTTATTCTTGAAGTCACTATTGCAGCGCTAGTCTACGACTGCAAATCACATTAGTACGCCCATGGCCAAAGTCCATCGATTCTTGCTTTAACCTGGTCCGAGGACCAATCAGCTCATCCCGGATCGACCGGCACCTTGCTCTTCTGCCTTCTCGGGCTGAGGCCGCCACAAGGATCTACCGCATCTCTCCTGACTTCATTCATGTGATTCCTTCAGCATCAGAGCACACTTTGCAGTGAAGCAGCCTGCCAGCGAGAACGATACTACTCAGTAGCTGTGAATGTAGCCGATCGAGTCCGCTCCTTCTTGTTTGTGTCGATATGGAAGAACGCATCCAGGTCATCGTAGTCTTGAAAGCAGACATGCTTAAAGCAGTGCAGACTCTGGTGACATAGGTCTGAAAGCTACAGACGCTGCGTCGCAGACCGCCATCAAGCGTAAGCTGCGGTGCTTTCTCCGCGCGTGACGCTCTATACACTTGGCTGGGAAGTCAATTCGGCCGAGTTTCTAGGTGGTGACGGATTGGCAGAGATCGAGGTGAATCTGATCAGCAGCGAAGACGGTCGCAACGCGTTCCTCAGAATGACACGGTTTGTGTCTTTTGGCTTCCGACACAGATGTGAAATGTGAAACACATTAAGAGTTCAACAGGCTGTAAGCGAATGGCAACTGCAAGCTGCCCGTCGCCCTGACAAAGCCAAAGGCAAGAATTGCTTTCTTGAAAGTCTTCTCCATTTGCACCTGGCCACTTGCCAGGCAGCGTCATGCGACGTCATCAAAATTGAATCCATGAAGGCGACGAGTAACACAGTCGGCCAGGCTCAGCCACGCCGAATGAACCGGATGGGTCTCGGGCTCTGGATGCCCTCACACAGCAAGCAGGACCCGTCTCGACACCGGCGCCGCTTGTACGACAGCTGACACGTGGGATTCGCATCCCGGCGAGTGATGCCACCATCCATCTCCCGTATGCATGTATCGCCGATGTCAAGTCAAACCATCGTTCCATTGCCGCTTTGGAAATGCCACCGTAGCCTCGCTTGACCGGAATTTCAAGTCCGAACCATCCGTGGCACAGATGTGGTGAAGAAAGCAAGCATTAGCATGGAAAATGAGTCAAATCCAAGCGTCCTTGGAAATATGCTGCAGCTCTCTAGAACTCATGCCGTTCCTCGGAAAGCGTCAAAACTGAACTGTGAATGTGTCGAACGTCGCGAGTTGCTTTCCACCCAGAGTTGATGCTTGGAAACCGCAGTGGAATTGGTCTTCTAGCTTCCATGACTTGAACGAGTTTCCGAATGACTGTGCATCTCGCGAGAGCGGCGTGGAATTGAGTTTCAATGTTTTCCGACGTGCACTTGACGTGCCAGACTGGACAGTAGACGGAAACGGAATTGGCCGGAAGGCGTAGCATCTCTTGCAAGGTGGTTAGGGTTAAGGGTTAGGGTTAGGGTTAGGGTTAGGGTTAGGGTTAGGGTTAGGGTTAGGGTTAGGGT